>CM031605.1:83708934-84031434 GCA_018398815.1 Conus ventricosus | reverse complement strand
TCCCTCATATATATACACAGCAACATGCAGGGCATACTATGACAGCCCAGAGCCACAGTTCCACAGAATCAGTCAAGATCAGGTTGTCACATGGTGACCACCAGAGGACATCATACTGTGACAGCCCAGTGCCACAGTTCAACAGAATTGGTCAAGATCAGGTTGTCACATGGTGACCACCAGATGACATCATACTGTGACAGCCCAGTGCCACAGTTCATCAGAATCAGTCAAGATCAGGTTTCACATGGTGACCACCAGAGGACATGCTGCACTACGGCTGAGTCACTTGGTCATGCCAAGTGGCACCTTTTCTGATCCAACAAACCGGGACACCATCTACTGATACAGACATGACAGACAGAGACAGACAGACAGACGAACAGACAGACAGGGAGACAGACAGAGAGAGACACAGAAAGAGAGACAGAGATAGAGGCAGACAGAAAGAGAGAAGGGTGGGGACATGATCCTGCAATTTCTTTTTTTTACTTTTTCATATCATTGAATACATTTAGAATTCTGCTCTCAGTCTAGCCTGGTATGTTGAAGGAGTGAAACTATGGCATTCAATAGAGAAGGAAGAAGTGGAGGGAGGAGGGGGTCCAAGCAGGACAGTTTACAAGATGTGCATGTGGTGGTATGTAAGGTGTGCATGTGGTGGTATGTAAGGTGTGCATGTGGTGGTATGTAAGGTGTGCATGTGGTGGTATGTATTAGCATGCAGAAGATCTGACCAACAGATCTTTAGCTCCTGCCACTGCTTGGTCTTTACTGATGACAACTGTTGCTACAAAGAATGAGCTGCGAAGAGTTCCGTATTCGCTGATGACTGATTGGGTCTTTCAGGAGTTAAAATTTGTTCGATGCTGATTCTCCACATATTCTGAGAGATCATGCAGTTAGCATGGCTGGTAATAAATTTTCGACTACTGGATTCAGTAACGCAATTCTTTGTTCTTGAGGCTGATGCTGTAAATTGGCTGGTGAGCAGCTTCATGAAGTAAAGCTACTCTGCAAAATTCAAGTCACTTTTTGTCTAGTCTTGCAAGGTGGACATTAAAATCACCAGAAGATAAAACAGTAAACATGTGCATTCATACTTGATGTGTTGAATCTAAATATGCTTTTGTTACTACCGGTGACGTGACTTCTTACATGTGAAAAGAATGGTAGGGAACAAAAACAGATCAACATATACAGGACTGACAATGGATAATGGCCAATATCCAGCATAACGGATTGGGACACACACACACACACACACACACACACACACACACACACACACACACAGTGGTACACTATAATTATAAATGACACACCCATGTGCACAACAATGTCATGAAATGAAGGATTTTTTAGCTGTCACCAATACACCTGTGGCATCCACCACAGATGTACCAACCTGTCGTCACAAGCCAATCAGCATACTGCACATCAGTCAGCGGGCAGCACGATGTTATTGTGTGATAAACAATCAAAACACGATTCAAGCCCATTCATCACTGCCAGCACTCAAACAAGCAACATCTTGACCACATGATGATGAATACATTACAACTGGGTCACCTCCGAGCTGCCACCTCTAATAAACTACAGCAGTAGTCACTGTAATGGAATAATGTCAGTCATGTTGCAAAGACCAGATGATGATTTATCTTATATGTGAATCAATCAGTAACAAAAACATCAGAATAAAGTCAAGTAGATTGAAGTCAGTCAGCACCTTCTAATTAGGCATACCAAAACAAATTCAGTCAAATCAGATCCAGGTCAGTGAGGTCAGTGATCAGGAACCCAAAGGCTGCAAAATGAGCAATGGAAAGGTTCACTTCCAGAAAACACAAGCCGACAGATATCCCCATGGATCTCCTACTTCCAGTCCATTGAAATCTGAAGTGATGTGAAGAGGTGGAGAGGTGAAGACATAAACAGTTGATAATAAACAAAAGAGGAACGTTTGTTCCCATGGTAACATAGTTATATGCACACAATAGGCAGCAGTTGCTGCTTGTTGTAACTAGCCACCCGTCTCTCATACAGGAAAGAGAACAAAGAACAAAAAGGGAAACTCCAAGAAAGTTTCAAGATTGTGCCACATCCAAAACCCGACATAGATACACAGCAAAAATATAGAAAAAAATGGAACAACACAAATAGGGTTTATTCAAGACTGCTGCTGTCAACTAAACATTGTGTAAGGTTGAAAGATTCAATGCCTATCTTGCACTGAAGTGAATGAAGATAAGTGCTTGCTCATTCATTTTCGTTGTCCTAATTGCTTTGATCTTGCCTGAAGAAGACAAAGAGGTTGAAATGCATCGTGTTTTGTTTTGTAATTCGTTTGTCCACCCTTTTTTTGTGTGTGGTTCACTAACATTTATCTAAAATCTATGGAATATTTGTTCATCTAATATCTCTCATTCCTCTGTCGTACTTGCATGTGCAAAGTTTCTTATGTTTAAGTTTTAACGTTGAGAGCCTGAACTAAGTTCTTGTCTGAATCAGCACACGTTTTGTTATCATCTGGCACTGTGCAGCCTTCTGTTGCTCATTCATCAAGCTCTTTATTTAGCCCTTTATTTTTCCCTGAAGATGGAGTAAGGCTACCTTAATCTGTCAAGATCAGACTGGTTTCATGGCTAACAGATATATTGGTGACAAAATCAGATGAATATATGACCAAAACAGCTACTAATGAGACACTTAGGTTTACTATTAAGGATTGACACTGAAAAGGCCTCCGATTCTTTAAGTTAGAGTCTATATTTAAAGCATTAAGAGCATATGGTTTGGAGGGAAAGCCTGTCACTGAATTGGAACGTTTATAAAAAACGCAAAATCAACTGTTGGCGTTACTGGTGGTGTTACTGTGGGTTTACTTTGTTGTTTGTATAGAAAGAGGATGCAGAAAAAGAGACCCAGTTTCTCCTCATTGTTATTTGCAGTGCAGAATTTTTTTAAAGCTTTTTTGATAAAAGAAGAATTGATAAAAGGAATTTTATGCTAATTTTGATCACAAAATTTTGCAGTTTGCTGACAATGCCAAGTGATTCCATACTGTGGATAGAACTTTATTTGAACCAGTCGTACGTGTACTTGATCAGTTTGCCAGTGTCAGGATGCATCTAAATAGCTGTGAAACACAGCAGTATGGTTAGGGAGTCAGAAGATCAAATTGGCATACTGTCTGTCCTTATTTGAAAATGAAATGAATTCCACCTACCTCAAAATACTTAGTATAATGGTTTATTCTAGATCTCATAAAAGATTATGAAATGTTGATCACAAAGAAACATTTTTAGAAGTTTAAATGTTGTTGTGAATTTGGTCTCAAATGAGTAGCATAGTGTCTGTAATCAATTACTTGTGTTGTCAAATTAATCTACTTATGGATCTTAATGGATCTTAATTCTGGATCCATCGACTACTTACTGACAAACCCAGACTTTTTTTTTTTAAGCTACGAAACAGTGTGGTTTGAATATATCACATATAAAAACAATATTAATGCTTTAAAACTGTTTTGTTTCAGAAATGTTTAAACCACAAAACATAAATGGAAGCACATAGTTATCAAAACATGTTCACAACTTAAAAAATTGGATTATAATGATGTTATAACTTTTGTGTCTATGTATAAAAACACAGACTTGTTTAGATGCACACACTGAAAGCATACAAATCATTTAGCCCCAGTGTGGTCCAGCTTTCGCTGTATGGCTGCGAAAGCTGGACCATGACAGCAGAGACCACCAAGAGAATCCAGATGTTTGAAACTAAATGCTTCAGGCGCTTGCTCGGGATCTCTTGGCAAGACCGGACGACAAACGACCTTGTGAGGAGCCAAATAACATCACTTGCAGGCCCCCAAGAACCCCTCTTGGCAACAGTCAAGAAGAGGAAGCGGTCGTGGTTCGGGCATGTCATACGCCACAATTCACTGCCCAAAACAGTCATCCAGGGCATGCTGGAAGGCGGCAGACGAAGGGGACGACAAGCCAAATGCTGGATGGACAACATCAAAGAATGGACCAGGATGGATGGCCCCACGCTGATGCGACAGGCAGAGGACAGGGCCGGATGGTGGTGCCTGGCTCCGAGAGTGTCTCTCATCTCTCCTCTACGCCCATCATGGGCAAGAGAATGATGATGATGATGATGAAACCTAAAAATCCAATTGAACTGCTTGCCGAGCTGATTTGCAATATTGAAAACCTAACAATTGGTAATAATAATATGTAAAAATAACAAACGGATCAAGCAGGGAAAGTACGTTATAAAACATTTCCCTGGGAGAAACGGTGAATTTTAGACATGTCATGACTTTACAACAGATCTGTTTAGAACAGAATTCTGGCAACAAGTGTTTAAAATGCTATGGATATTTTTTCAACAATAAACTTCTTGCTATGTTTCAGCAAGAGGGCAGCAATATACTGCTTACAGTATGGTGGAAAGGGAGATTTGATTGAATATTCCTTTGGAGTTGTAAATATGCCAGATGTTTCTGGAGCTCCTGGAAAAAATGTTAAGTGAAAAATGTGGAAATGTGCAATACATGATTTTGTTCTTTTGGTAACCTGTACAATTTTTTAAACATTTCGTTATAATGTTTGCCAAACTCAGTGAGTGTGTGTGTGTGTGTGTGTGTGTGTGTGTGTGTGTGTGTGTGTGTGTGTGTGTGTGTGTGTGTGTGAGTGTACATATATGTTTATGTATTAGGGGAAAACAGAAAATTGTCTATCAGTTGTGTTTGCTTTTAGAGACAGTTGATAGTAAGATACAGAACTGAACAGTATAATGCAAATATAATAGTCTGTCCAAGTTAATTACAGATTTGAGTTACTACAAACCATTGTTTTGCAATGCTCAAAAGATATCATGAATTATTCTCTTTTTTTTTCCCCCTTCTCAAAACACAGTAGATGTGAATGTCAGACTGCCCACTGTGCCACTCTCGCAGTTTGATATTTTCACTTCATGCCTCTGTGTACACACAATCTGTTCCACTGATTTTTATTTTGCAATTACACAGTCATCTTTTCACTTTTACTTACTGCAAATGTGTATAACTTCAGACATACCCCAAAATATGTATTAAACAATAAAGAGCATCATACTACAATGCTGTATTAATGAATTTCCACATGATGGTGGCCGACTACTAAAATGGAAGGCTACAGGCAAGACATGACTTGAGGCTCTGTTGACCGACATCCTGCCTTGTCTTTTTCCAGCTGGCTTTCAAATCTTAAAACATAAGATTCTCATGGATTCACTGAAAGTGAGAGAGAATGATGAATTCTTTGGCGCCAGCCTGATCATGAATGGAAATCCACATGGTCATGAGTTTTGAACAGCAAATCGAACTCTCATAAGACTGGAAGGAAATTTTCTGTCGAGTGCCACATGAAGATCCATGAGACTATAAAGGGCTTCTTCTCCTTCTGCATATGCAGGCTGATACGCCTGCGGACACTCCCTATATGGACAGACAAGTATTAATCCCATCTACCCAACAAAGGGAGTGGAGTTTTGTGTGTGGACCGTTTTTTATCCCACCATTAACTGACAGGTTGGGGATTTTCCTGTGATTTTCTTGATAATTTTTCAGTTTTTTGTTGTTGTTGTTGATGTTTTGGAAATGTGCTTGGAGCAGAAGTCTTTCCAAGACTGACATTTACTTATCTGAAAAGTATATCTAGATCTGACTCACAGTTTCAAGTGGGAATGAGCACTGGGCACTGGTGGACTGTGGTACACACAATTCCAAACCTGTTTGCATTTATTTGCAATGTATTAGCAGTCTGAGTTAAACCATTTTGCAGTTTGTTAGATGAAGTTGGAATACTGTTTATTGCACATTTTAAGAGTATGCCAGTCAGGTGCAGCTTGTTAGATGAGGTTGGAATACTCTCTACTGCACATTTTAAGAGTATGTCAGTCAGGTTTTTGGCAGGGTCTGGACTCTGAAGAGTTTCCTCTTCGACAAGTTCTTCCTGCAAAATGGTCCCAGTTAGCTTTTGGATAATTGAGGTGTACAGGATACTGCAGCTTTCTTGTGGTCACTTCTGTGAAGATCATCGTAAGCACACCGCTACAATTCAGGACTTTATGAATACTTTTCTTTTTCCTAGTCGAGACTAATTTCATGTTCAACTCATTTTGTCAAATCAATGTAACAGGCATTTTAGACTGACTTCCCCCCCCCCCCCCCCCCCCCCACCTAATGGCAGACATTGTCAATTTTATATATTACTGTGGGCCTGTTTCTTTGCATGTTTCCTGCACTCCTATCCCCGCTATCACTTCACAACTGAAGAGAGAGGTGTAGGACCAAAAGGATGAACATAATTCCTTAATATCCATCTTGTAACTTGAGGTTGCTGAGGTACTTCTGATGATGACTTCCAAAGAGTACTTCTCCACCTGGCTTCGTCTCTGTCTTGGAGCGTTCCGCACCACCCCTGTGTACAGCCTGTACGCAGAGGCAGGTGAACCTTCACTGTCCAACCGCAGGCTGAAACTGTCTTTGAATTATTATATCCGACTGTTCTCGGAACCAGAAAACCCTGCCTATGACTGTGTCTTTGACCCTCCGTTCCAAAGTAAGTTTGAAAACAACCCTAAATGTATTCCGCCGTTTGGTCTTCGTATGCAGCCTCACGTGCGGAATGCAGGTCCAGACCTAGGTGTAGTATCTGATTTTTCAAAGTTTCCGGATCAACCAGCGTGGACCTTTTTCACACCAGAGATTCGTTTTGATCTTGCAGCTTTTCGCAAAGAGTCTACCAGCTCTCTGGCGTACAAGGCATTGTATGCTGAGCTCTGTTTGAAATTTCCATCCTGTCAAAAAGTTTTCACTGACGGTTTCAAGTCTGAAGATGGAGTGGCCTGTGCAGCCTATTGCCCAGGGGCTCCTTCTCAGATACTGTTGGAACATATTCATTCAGATACTTCTGTCTATTCTGCTGAACTTACTGCTCTGGTTTTGGCTTTGAAGATAATCTCACATTCTTCAAAGAGGGACTTTCTGGTTCTGTCGGATTCGCTGTCAGCTTTGGAGGCCATAGCTGGCCGCAACCTTCAGCATCCAGGACTTTTACTTTTTTTTGAACTTTTTAGTAAGTTGAAGGCGGACGGTTACAACATTACTCTTGCTTGGGTTCCTGGTCATGTTGGCATCAGCGGGAACGAAATGGTTGATCGTTTAGCCAAGAACGCCACAAGAGAGAAACTGTCCAACACTTATATCCCCTGCTCAGATGTGAAACCCAAAATTAACGATTATGTGAGAGACCTCTGGCAGGAGGATTGGAACACACAGACGAATAACAAACTCTTTCAGATCCGTCCAAACCTTAAGGACTTCCTCCCATCTACGTCGGGTGGTCGTAAAGAGGAAACGGTTCTGTGCCGGCTGCACACCGCCATTCGTATTTTACCCATTCTTACCTTTTAAAGAGTGAAGAAGCTCCGTGGTGCATTCCATGTCATGCGCCACTCACAATGAAACATGTTCTTTTAGAATGTTGGGACTTGCACGATGTGAGACACAAACATTTTACAGCGGAGTCCATGAAGATCCTGTTCAGGGATGTCCCGCCTGACGTGATCCTTGAGTTTTTGAGAGAGATTAACATTTTTCATCTGATTTAAGATTTTACGGCAGAAAGATTTTTAACAAAGTTCCTGGTGCGTTTGTAGACGATGTCATTTAACGAGATGTGTGAAAGTTGGGGGTTTTTTTGTTTTTTTTTAATGACTGGTGAGTAGATTTTAACATGGTGACAGCCCTGATGTGGCCCTTTGCGGTCGGCTGGGCTATAAGCAACATTATCTTATCTTATCTTACTTCTCCACCTTTGCCTTTCTCTGATCATTGTGTTGAGGGAGGGGACAGGAAGTGGGGAGCTCCAAAGTTCCTTGCTTCAAAGGTGCTGCATTCTCTCTCTCTCTCTCTCTCTCTCTCTCTTTCTCTCTCTCTCTCAGCCTACCACCCTCTTGTTGTGGGGGTGCAGACATGCACAGGAGAAGGTGCAGATCAAAAAGGGCAAGGGGAGAGACCTCCTTTTAAGAGGGCCAATGATGGGTATTTGCCATAATATAATAAACAACCATTTAGCTCTGAAAGATTTTTCCCACCAGATCGGTAAGGCCTTTGCTGCAGTCTTCCATTTGACTTGGCTTAAGTCTGCCTACCTTCAGCTCACCCTTCCGTCCTGACCCTCAGGACCTATTGATGGTCTTTAGTCTAAGTAGTGATGGGAGACAGGAAAGAAGGCATGCACAACAACACACTTTCACACTATTTTCTGAAGGATTCCTCCACCCCATCCCCAGTCTACCTCATTCTCTCTTCTCACTCTTTCAGTACCTGAAAACCAAACTGTCAGACAACTCATTTTTGTCAATTCCTTGTTGTGTGTACTCATTTTGGGGGAGACATTAGGACTGAGATGAAATGATCGTGCCCTCCAAGAAATGGCCACTGGAAAACAGAAGAAAGAACAGAAACAATGGTTTTCTGTCATGTTCTGTATACATAGGACAAAAAAAAAAAAAATGTGAATACGTACTTCTAGGCCTTCAGCAAAGAACCTGTCCTAAAGATCAATATAGCAACTGAATGCCTACCTCCAAACTATCCTGAACAGTAGCATCATCAGGGAGGAATGCTTAAGGGTTAATGAATGGATGGAAACCTGAAGACAGAAGGTGGTAGCATACCTGTGCGTGCACAGGGAGCTACCAGGGGCAGGGGTGCATCTTCAGTTGATCATTAACCTACTCATACACTTTGTATGATCTGAAAAAGAGGGAAAGAAGTTATCCAAGACCATTCATGGTTCCAACACTGTGTTATCCATTTAAAGTAGCAAGGTCCAAGTTAACCACAGCAAGAGAAGAGGTCATGACCAGCAGTATAAACACAGTGCAGGACAGAGGAGAGGTCATGACCAGCAGTATAAACACAGTGCAGGACAGAGGAGAGGCCATGACCAGCAGTATAAACACAGTGCAGGACAGAGGAGAGGCCATGACCAGCAGTATAAACACAGTGCAGGACAGAGGAGAGGTCATGACCAGCAGTATAAACACAGTGCAGGACAGAGGAGAGGCCATGACCAGCAGTATAAACACAGTGCAGGGCAGAGGAGAGGTCATGACCAGCAGTATAAACACAGTGCAGGGCAGAGGAGAGGCCATGACCAGCAGTATAAACACAGTGCAGGGCAGAGGAGAGGCCATGACCAGCAGTATAAACAAACACAGTGCAGGACAGACAACAGACGTTTCTCCTTCTTCCCACGGACCATCAGGGACTGGAACCCTCCCTGGAACACCCTAACAGCCGAAGAAGGGGAGGAAGCTACAGCTACTGACACTCTTGGCAGCTCACAGCTGTCAAGAGGCGAGTAGAACCAACCAACCAGCAGTCCCATCCCACCCCCACCCCTCCCCCATTGTTAGTTATAAAATACGGCCCCCTTCCCTTCTCTTCCCTTGCTTTCTTTTGTTCTGCTGGCATGGCAACTTGTGGGGCTGGCCAACACTAGGTTATGTGGGGCTGCTTGGATCCCAGCTTGCTGGGATTTAAGGGTGACCATGGTAGCTGGCCAGCAGCTCCACATCCAGCTAATGCCCATAGCAGTTAGGGTTGTAGGTGTTTATTATCATTTTTGGTTTCCCCTTGTTTTCAAACTCACCAGGAAGTCACGGCCCAACCCCCAACCCCCCCCCCCCCTCCCCCCCAAAAGTAACAGCAGCAAAAAAAATCAGCAAATGCCAAGTTGATTGTGGCTGATCAACCTGAAGAAGAAGAAGAAGTAGGAAGATGTACAGAGACAACTATTCCCTGTGTCTCAGAAATCATCAAAATCATCACGATTAACAAAAATAACCAATGTCAACTTTTTTTTAATGTTTGTAATCAATTATTGCATTCATTTCCATTTTGAAAATAAATCCGATGACTAAAGCCTAAATCAGGATCATTGAACTCTTTCTTGCTTCATCTACATTGTTTCATACCTCGTTCCATCTCTTGGATTTTTCTGTACTTGGTTTTTAGCTGAAACACCGAGTTCAAAGAGGCGGTCGGCTTCTTCTTCTTCCAGATGGGGATGTTTAACCTGCCCCGTGCCCACAGTCTTCACGTAGACTATTCTGGCACACAGGTTGCATGCATTGTGTATTTTCGTGTAGCCGGTACTCACCCGTCTTAGGACATGAGCATCGGGATCTTTAGAGTCCGGCTGGGCTATAAGCAACATTATCGTATCTTATCCGAGTTCAAAGAGCATCAATTGTCGTTTTATAACCTTCGAAAACATCAAACGACAAAACACTGAAAACCAATATCCCCTACCATATTCTTGGTGTGTTTGCTGGATCTCTATGACCATTTGCCTGCTCAGCCTTTGGAGGGGGACATAGAAAACGTCATTGAGGACACTTACAAGTGCCATGTGCATGTCCCTGACAATTAATCAGTTCTGCCTCAGTCTTTTGATCCAGTTCTGTACCACGTATCAACAACAAAATCTAATGGGTGCATCTTTTGGCACACAATCCGTATTTCTTTCAAGCTCTGGTAAAATCTGTTCAAAAGATTTGATATAATCTTGCTAACAGACAAACCAACAGACGTGTGAAAACATGAGGGTGGTTTGGTAGTTAGCATAACTCTGCTGAAAAGACACACCAACAGACGTGTGAAAACATGAGGGTGGTCTGGTACTTAGCATAACTCTGCTGAAAAGACAACAAAGTTCCATCCATTCATATGGATCTGCAAAAAAAAAAAGTTGACTGGTTCATTAACTGACAACATTCCATCTTTCCACCGAGTTTTGTTCAAATCAATTTGGCAGTTTTTGAATGATCTGGCTGAATGGATGTTGACTGGTCCTTTGATTCAGATCCACACCAAAATATAGTGGGTTGTTTTGTACAATCTTGCTAACATTAGCAGAAAATATGGAAGTTCATATGCCTTTCCAACTCACATGTGACGTATACATGCATGAGCAAGATGAAAAGCACAGTGTGAGTAGGAAAGGTGAAGGATACAATTAATTTTCCATTGCCATTTAGGAGTATCTACCTCAATGGATCCTGGACATGCCCCTTGATTTGGATTGGCGTAAGAATGCAACGGATGGGTCTGTGAGCCTGATTCCATTTTTCAACCATGTTTTGCTTACATCAGTTCCTTAGTTTTCAGGTTATCCTAAACAAATCTTGATCTAGCCTTTGATTCAGATCTGAACAAAACTTTACTGGTTCAGTTTCATCCCCGGGCAAACTCCATCTTTTCACCAAGTCTTGTCAGAACTGCGTCATTAGTTTTAGTATCATTTTGCTGACAAGATCGTGGCTCTGCCTTTCAGTCCAAGATCTGTACCAGAATTTAAAAGGTTCATCCTTTGATTCATTTCATCTGTCCAAGAAAAGGGTTCAAATTGTATCAATAATGTTATTTGCAAACAGACGCTGGTGAAAGAAGGCGTATACCCTCTTTGACAGAAATAAGAAACAATTTGATACTTCCTTCTTTCTCTTATAATACCCTTTTCCCTTTAAAACATTGTGCAAAGTCTTTGAAACAGGACTGTGTGTCTACACTCTTTGTCTGCTCTATTGTGTGTAGTTTACAATGTTCATAAGTCATAGCCTGTTGCTTTTGTAGGCCAAAACCGTGACATGACATGTAAATGTGTGTGACAAACAGAGAATGAGAATGAGACAGGTATTACTCTGCTCATATTAAGAGAGGAATTGTTCATCTCTCCTACTCTGAGATCCTGTGTCAAGTTACCCTCAGACCACTGTGTGGTCGTGGAACTGTCTGTGCCAAGGCCCTCCATCCAGCCTAGGTATATGAAGAGGAGGCTGGCTGAAGTCAATATCTCCTCCTTTGAAGACCTCCCTGGACTCCACCCCCACCCCACCCACCCCACCCCAAGCCCCTCACCCCTAATCTGCTGGACCCCTGTCTCCAGGACACGCTCAACACCTATGCTCCGGCCAAACACTGCAAGGTGACAAATCATCCCTCCTGCCTGTGGTACAGCGCTGCAGCCGAACAGATCAAAGCAGCGAAAGCAGATCAATGCAGAGATGAATGCCAGTGGGATGGACCTGGCCTTCATGTCCATAAAGATATCTTCGACAAGAAGAAACAGTTTGTGAATAAAACTGTGTTTAACGCTCAATCTTCCTTCTTTTCAGAGAAAATACTAGATTAGAAGACATGTGCTCACAAATGGCTTGCTAGGCAGGAAAAGCAATGCTGTGCTCCCTGCTGTTTTCTCTCCTTCCGAACTCCCCATCCATTTCTCTGACCTTTTCAATGCCAAAATCAAAACAATCCATGACAACCTGGACAGTTCAAATTTCACGGGATCCCCCCTTGATAATGATCATTCTTCTTCTTGACTGTTTTCAGTTCTGTGACAGAAGATGATGTTAGAAAGGTGATAGTTCACCTAGAAAATCATGTGACCATGACCCATTGCCTGCGTCCATACTGTTCCACTGTATTGATGTTTTGCTTCCCTTCATAACCCATGTTATGAATACTTCCCTTTTGTCTGGTGTCCTTCCCCAAGAATACAAATCTGCTGTTGTTCGTCCCCTTCTCAAAAAGCCCTCCCTGGATCCCAATTCACTCAAAAATAACAGACCTGTCTCAAATCTCCCCTTCCTTACAGGTCCTTGTTAAAATTGTACTTGCTCAGCTCTCAGCTCATCTTACTCAGAATGAGTTGAATGTCCATCACCAGTCTGCTTACAGGGCTGTCTGTATCACAGAGACCACTCTCCTGAAAGTTGAAAATGATCTCCTTCTTGCCCTTGATGTTGACAAAGTCTCTCTTCTGTCTCTTTTATTTTAGACCTTTCTGCTGCATTTGACACCATCAATCATAACATTCTCCTTTCTAGACTCCACACTTCATTTGGCATTCAAGGCACCGTTCTTGCGTGGGTGAGGTCTTATCTCAGTGATCGTTCCCAGACAATTGTCGTCAGTGGTCTTTCTTCATCTCCTACAACTCTCACCTGTGGGGTTCCACAATGGTCTGTTCTTGGGCCAGTTCTGTTTGCTCTGTATGTCGCCCTGTGTCTGACATTATCGATCAGCACTCACTGCTGTATGAGAGTTTTGCTGATGACACTTTGATGCACAAGTCAATCACCGTATCTGAACTCAAGGACGTTGTCAGTGATGTTCGAAGCTGTTCCCAAGATTTAAAGAATTGGATGACTTTGAATAAGTTGCAGCTGAATGATGACAAAGCTGAAGTTCTTCTCCTTGCTCCTCCCAAACTCAAGATCATCCCTCCCTTCCTTCGTCCATCAGCATTGGAAGTTCTGATATTCAGTTCTCATTCCAAGCTCATAACCTTGGTGTAACTTTTGATTCCACCCTTTCTTTCAAGCACCACATGTCTAATGTTTGTAAGGCAGCATATCTGGAAATATGCAAGATCATTCAATCAAACAATTCCTTTCCACTGAAGCTACAAAAACTACAGTTTGTTCCCTAGTTCTCTCAAGGCTGGACTGCAACAGTCTCTTGGCTGGCTCACCAAAGTACCTGCTCAATAAACTACAAAAGGTCCAGAACACCACTGCAAGGCTTGTTTGCAAAACATCAACATGTCACTCCTCTGTTGCAGTCCTTCCACTGGCTTCCAATTCAGAGTGGAATCGTCTGCAAGTTGCCTTCCATCTGTTTCTATTCTGTTTCTGGTACTGGACCACAATATCTCTCAAGACATCCTCCATCTACACCCTATCCCATCAACTTCGTTCCCCTGCCGACAGCCGCCTTTTGCGTATTCCTTCTTTCAGAACAAAATCTTTTGGTCAACGTTCTCTCTTATCCAGGGACCAAACATACTTCCCATCAGCGTCGGATACCTCCCTTCACCTTCTTTCAAATCTGCCGTGAAAACAAACTTCTTTCAACAGTCGTAACCTAACCCCCCAATCCACCTTCCAAGTGCCCGAGTGGGTTTTTGGGTGCGTGTGCGAGTGCCTGGTGGTTGTGTCACTTGTATGTGCAGGCTGTGCTGATGTGAATGTGGGTGTGCGTGGGCACGTCTGTGCGTGTGGGTGTTTGGTCATGTATGTCATGCATGCGTGTGCGCTCACAAGTGTGGTGGGGGGGGGGGGGGGGGGGGGGGAAGAAGGGGGTTGCGTGTGTGTAAGCTGGTGTAAATTATGTTTATACATTAATGTGGTATATATGCACTATGTTCCTAGTTATTGCTTTTGTGTAAAGCAAGTTCTTGTCTTGTTTTAAGCTTGTCATATCTTATCGTATAACTTTATTATGTGTTGGTTATGTAAAGGGTTTAGAGCCCTAATTTTTTTAGAACAGGCACTATATAAATTAACATTATCATTATTATTTTTAAGTTTCACTGATCAACCCAGAAGAAATATAAGCTGAAACCAATTTTCTAAGTCTGGAGACTATGCACTGATTACATATATCATTTTATGCCATATAACAGTATAACTTTATGCCTGTGCTTGGTAACAACTGTCAAAACGATGAATGAGTATTCTATTTTAACATTTTAACTTTTTGCCACTATTTGGTAGAATCTGTTAAAATGATACATGAATATTATATTTTACAGTCTAACTTTATGCTTGTACTCGGTACTATCTGTTTAGACTGCATACTATATTCTCACTCTCATTTTTCCAAGTTGTTCTGGTTTTATCTTCAGCCGCACCACTCTTCCACCATTCTTTCTTTCACTGACCTGTGATCAAGACTTGTCGGGTAAGCCACCCCTCATAAGTCTGGATAACTTTATGCCTACACTGGGTTAAACCTGTTATTTGAATTATGAATACTGTCGACTGCCTAAATTTCTGTAGTAGGCGACTCTAATCAACATATGTACCTGGACTAAGTGTGTGCCAGTACCTAATTACTTCACCTGAGAAGTTCACTACACTGAACAATTGTTTCCCTTCAACCATTTAGCAGTTTCTTACTGTCCCATACCACTTCTTAAAATCCGCTCAAAACCTGAATAAAAAACGAAAGTGGAGACTGAAAATAAAGGCAGATACATTTATGCTAATCTAACACTTTTCACATATTTACTGAAAGTCAGAGGGCAAGTGTGAGGACTTGTCAAGCCGGACTCTCAGCTACTTGACTACAACCAAGTTCTGCCGTGTGTATAGACTGGGTTCCAAAACTCCCTGCAACTGGCCCAGCACAAGATCAAGAATCAAGTTTCCACCAGGCCAAGCAGCAACTGTCTACCTGGTGAGTGGTCAAGTCACCAGCAACTGGAGAGACACCCAAACACCTAACTTAAAAGGTAAGTGCCACAGAACACCCTGGACACCAACATCAAGTTATCAAACCATTCCCTCGTTCTATGATGACATGATGTGAAGAGAAGCCAGTTTGGTTCAACTGAATTCTTATTTATTCACATATTTTACGTTTGTATACAGAAGTTGTGTGTGAAATTGTACATGATTTGTGTCAGTTATACATCATTTCATGTTTGAACTTATTTCTACTTCTGTAGGTCCCTCAGAGCACAAGCACTTTTCAGTCAAAAGTCTTGAAGGTGTAGTACTCCTGACCCATTTTCAGTATTTTCAACAGTCCCAAAGCAAAAAATCTTTTGATGACTAGAACCAGAAAGTGCTCACTTTATCACTAGTAAGAGAAGGATGGAGGTGAAATGTTCATATTAAAAGTACTTTATAAATCCATTTGAGAAAACATTCAATGAGTCCTCCCTTTGAGGACTACACAGGTCTCCTATCCCTACTTGTCATATCCATCAAATCCACTGATTTTGGCATGCAAGCAAAAAGCGAAGGCGGGAAGCTGCAGTATGGCATGTACCAACAAAGTGTAACCAGCAAATGTGACAGTGACCCACTTAAGTTAGCAGTACTTATATTCTTATAGCCTAAAAGCCTTTCGACACGTGTGACATTACACCAATTCTTTCAACCACGTCCTCTTATAAGAATCATAAACCCGCTCATCGCCATCCACTCAGAATAGAGGGGAAGGATTGGTGGTGGAGTGGGCGACAGTCACCGAAAAGCAGAAAACCGTCATGAATTCGTGAAGTGCCCCCCCTCCCCCAGGCGGATGATTATCACTTAACTACCTCCTCCACTCCTTCCCTTCGTCTACACCCATCATCATCATCATCAAGCCCTCAATCAACAAGCTGATTATTATGCCTCCTCTCTCCCCACCACCATTTCTTTAATATCATCGGCTTGTGCTGTCGATCTTGTCAACGAGATCCATGCAAGCCACCCTGAACAGCCGACAAGGAATAGGCCTAGCTTTGCTGACAGCCAACTACAGCGACCTGTTGACAATGAACGTGACAGCCAAACGGGGCTGGTCAGCTTCGGCCAATCAAATCCCCGCACGGCCATGATGTCACCCAGGTATTCCAAAAAAACATTGCGTAGGCCGTGTCGAAGCCAAGACTGAGTCACACAGGTGGAAATAACCAACCCCGGAAACTGTAAACTGTGCGTAAAACTTCTGACACAAAGTTTCAAAATTCTGTTACCAAGCTCCTGAACGGCTGGCTGGAAGGCAAGCAGACGACTCTTTTTTCCGGAGCGCAAGTGTGTAACAGAAACTTGATAAACACACTTCGCCAAGGAACTGCTGCCGAGTAGGTCATCCAGGTATGCAGACTTCTAACATTCACTGAATTCTCTTCGTACTTTCTCATCTCTGATCAATATACTGTTATCTTCTTTAACCACAGCAACAGCAAAGTGACAATTGTTATCAGTGACCTCCGAAAGTCAAAACGCCTACCTGTAAGCTTTTGTTCATTGTCAATATTTTGTCATCACGGTAATAAGTTTACACTAGGCCTACCCCTTTCACCATGTACCGGATCTGCCGTGTGTAGACCTACTTTGTCGGAAAACAACAGTTTGTAACAACTCTTTGTCTATACCCATTTTACGGTCCGGGGACGAGGAAATGTACGCAAGTATCGTGGTTTTGGGGCCCCCTTTCGTGTCGATCTAATTAACGCTCTCACGAAGAAATGCCATTTTGTCCATGTATCTTCTTCCTAAAATACTGGTTCACTCAAAAACGAGTAGGTCACCAGCGCGCGTATATGTAAACCAATGATGTCGACACGGAGGAGTGAGGACGGGGCATCTAAACAAGGAAATTAAGACAACTGTATTTTAATGTAGGTGCGCGCTCTCTCTCTCTCTCTCTCTCTCTCTCTCTCTCTCTGCATGTGTGTGTAAAGAGTGAAACTATCAGTTTTCTTTAAGTTTAACTCAACCCTGGAACAACACGCGCTGGTGACCCACTCGTTTTTGAGTGAACCAGTCTTTTAGGAAGAAGAAGAACATGTTCACTAGTTTAATTCAAACACAGAAATAATGAATGGATTCTCACAGGATTCATGTTAGTCAACTTAATTAACACCTTTTGTACACAACACATTTGTTGATGGTTCTTTTTGTTAAACTAGCACCATATAAGTGCAAGCTTCATCGCGTCAATTTATGTTTTTCACTGAAGAAAACAAATTACATTTTGTTTCCAAATCTCAGTTTGATTAATAATTACTGTCCAGCTACAACACAAAGACATCAACACACAGATGGGAACAAAGTTCTGTCCTGCCATTAAATCAACAAACACAACATAGATAATAACAAAATAATTTATAGCAAGTTATACCATGGAACCTAGCAAAACTGATAATGCAAGAGGAAAAAGCTAGGCTGTGCTCCTTGTGCTGGCTTTTTAGAGTATTCCCTTTGGATTTTTATCCTCAAGTTGTGAAAAGGGAAAAAAAAAATCAATGACAGTTATTTAATACAGTACAATGGAAACTTTCTGTCAAGTCCATCGTGTCTATTTGCCCATATGTTTTTGGTTGTTGTTGTTTTTTTTAATGTATCCTCAAATAACGCTGAAAATAAATGATTGCCACAATGGCAGATAACAACAGAACAAACCTGGCAGATTAAAAATTGTAAGGGGAAGGGTGTGTGTGTGTGAAGACTTTCTAAAAGGAAGTCAGGTAAAAACACAAAAAAGGCAGAAAGACAGTGAATTACGATTATGGTAAGGTAAAAACAAAACAAAAAATGAATAATAATGTGTTCCATAGTAGGAAAGCTCTCAAAGTTTGCATTAAATGAAATCATCACCTAAAATTTCCAAGATAAATTCAATCTTGAAATCAAAATTTCTTGAAATCAACATTATTTTGTGATCATTTGGGAAAATTTAAAATTTCAAAGCATGATGTAAACCAGCTTTCAGTTTTTAAAGTAACCACCTCCCTCCCGCTCTCTCTCTTGACCATGTGCAAGTTCTTTCTCCAACTACCAGAAAATGTGAAAGAAATGAGGTCCCTCCACCCTACCCTCATTCCAGAGAAGAGAAACCGCATCTGGGTTTCTCTCCTGTACATCCATTTTATTCCACATCTCATTTAAAAATTAAAAAAAATTTTAAAAAACCACATTACTTGCACTCCACAGGTGTCTGTAAAAGTAACTATTAAGGGATTTAAACCAAAAAAAAACATCGCACTTGCAGTGCACAGGTGCCTGTATATACAATTGAGGCAATATTTCACCTTGGATTATGCAAGCAACGTTCCCTGTAACTGATCCTTGCAACACAAACAGAAAAAACAAAACTGATCCTTACAAGTACAACATAAACACAAAGATGACAGTGGGCTCTGTAAGGCAATATAACTGATACACGATACAACGGTGACAATGTCACTGCACACTGTCACATAAGATTACAAATTAAGGGTATGAGTAAATGGGCTTTGAATGAGTTTTCTGTTACACACACACACACACACACACACACACACACACGCACACACACACACACACACAAATTGTTAGCTTTCTTTCGTTTGCCGTTTCCTTAGTTCTTTCAATCTGTATTTCCGAGTTATATACTATGTAACTATTGTAAGAGACTTGAGAGGGGCTGTGTCTAAATCAAACGCATACACAATTAAGTTAGAGTCTGCATAATGTACAATAATAATGAACATATATTCTCAAAATTACATGTAATGATTAGGCAAAAAGTTCTCTCTCTCACTCTCTCTCTCTCTCTCTCTCTCTCTCTGTCTGTCTGTATGTGTGTGCCAGCATTTAAGTGTACAGAAAATACAGATCATAAATAATAAAGTGTGTACATACATCTCAAACCAGTGAATTCTTTAGACGGTTTGTGAGTTGGGGAAATGCTTTGCACATTTTTAAGTTTTCATCTGTAAACCCAATAACAGACAGGACAAAAGCTGACGATTTACAAGAGTTGGCAAAATAAGGTTTCTTCAAATGCTGACAGGACGAATCTTCCTTCATCTGATATCAAATAACTTGCTGTTATGATTCTAAGCTATGCTAATAAAATAAGATTTTTCAATGGCAAAGATAAGATAAGATAATGTTGCTTATAGCCCAGCCGACCGCAAAGGGCCATATCAGGGCTGTCACCACGTTAAAATCAACTCACCAGTAAAAAAAAAAAAAAAAAAAAAAAAAACACTTTCATACATCTCGTTAAATGACATCGTCTAGAAACGCACCAGAAACTTTGTTAAAAATCTTTCTGCCGTAAAATCTTAAATCAGATGAAAAATGTTAATCTCTCTCAAAAACTCAAGGATCACATCAGGCGGGACATCCCTGAACAGGATCTTCATGGACTCCGCTGTAAAATGTTTGTGTCTCACATCGTGCAAGTCCCAACACTCTAAAAGAACATGTTTCATTGTGAGTGGCGCATGACATGGAATGCACCACGGAGCTTCTTCACTCTTTAAAAGGTAAGCATGGGTAAAATACGAATGGCCGGTGTGCATCCGGCACAGAACCGTTTCCTCTTTACGACCTCCCGACGTGGATGGGAGGAACTCCTGAAGGTTTGGACGGATCTGAAAGAGTTTGTTATTCGTCTGTGTGTTCCAATCCTCCTGCCAGAGGTCTCTCACATAATCGTTAATTTTTGGTTTCACATCTGAGCAGGGGATATAAGTGTTGGACAGTTTCTCTCTTGTGGCGTTCTTGGCTAAACGATCAACCATTTCGTTCCGCCGATGCCAACATGGCCAGGAACCCAAGCAAGAGTAATGTTGTAACCGTCCGCCTTCAACTTGCTAAAAAGTTCAAAAAAAAGTAAAAGTTCTGGATGCTGAAGGTTGCGGCCAGCTATGGCCTCCAAAGCTGACAGCGAATCCGACAGAACCAGAAAGTCCCTCCTCGAAGAATGGGAGATTATCTTCAAAGCCAGTACTAGAGCAGTAAGTTCAGCAGAATAGACAGAAGCATCTGAATGTATATGTTCCAACAATATCTGAGAAGGAGCCCCAGGGCAGTAGGCTGCACAGGCCACTCCATCCTCAGACTTGGAACCGTCAGTGAAAACTTTTTGATAGGAGGGGAACTTGGAACAGAGCTCGGCATACAAAGCCTTGTACGCCAGAGAGCTGGTAGACTCCTTACGGAAAGCTGCGAGATCAAAACGAATCTCTGGTGTGAAAAAGGTCCATGGAGGTTGATCCGGAAACTTGGAAAAATCGGAAACTACTCCCAGGTCTATACCCGCATTCCGCACGTGAGGCTGCATACGAAGCCCAAACGGCGGAATACATTTCGGGTTTGTTTCAAACTTACTTGGAACGGAGGGTCAAAAACACAGTCATAGGCAGGATTCTGCGGTTCTGAGAACAGTCGGATGTAATAATTCAAAGACAGTTTCAGCCTGCGGTTGGACAGTGAAGGTTCACCTGCCTCTGCGTACAGGCTGTACACAGGGGTGGTGCGGAACGCTCCAAGACAGAGACGAAGCCCTTGATGGTGGATAGGGTCCAAGAGTTTGAGGTAAGATGATCTTGCGGAGCCATAGACAGCACAACCGTAGTCCAGTTTTGAACGGACCAGGGCTCTGTAGAGGTGCAACAAAGTTTTTTATCAGCGCCCCAGTCGGTGTGTGCTACGACCCGCAGAATATTCAGTGCTTTCTGGCAAGCAGTTTTGAGGTTTTTAATATGGCTGAGAAAGTTAAGTTTCTGGTCAAAAATAACTCCCAGAAATTTGGCCTCTTTAACAGCTGGAATGGGAAATTTCCCAACTTGAATTTCAGGATCTGGAAAAAACTGACGGAAATTATGGAAGTGAATACACTGGGTTTTTGTAGCAGAAAAGGTGAAACCGTTTTTCATCCGCCCACCGATGGATTTTATCTACGCAAAGCTGGAGCCTGCGCTGGACACTCGGGTACAGGCTTCCAGTTGCGTAGACAGCAAAATCATCCACAAACAATGAGCAGTCTGAACCCTGCTGAACTGATTTCACAATGTTGTTGATCTTAATACTGAAGAGGCAGGAGATAGTATGCTCCCTGTGGAACACCCAACTCCTGCTCGTGGACATCAGAGAGAGTGGTGCCAACCCGGACCTGAAACTGTCGTTCTGCCAAAAAATTTTGAATAAAAAGCGGAAGATGACCTCGAAAACCCAGATCGTGGAGATCATGAAGTATCCCCGACTTCCAGGTGGTATCGTAGGCCTTCTCCAAGTCAAAGAAAATTGCCACTGCATGCTGTCTGTTTAAAAAAGCGTTCCTAAGTGTAGATTCCAGACGAATCAAATGGTCAACTGTACTCCGATGTTTGCGGAAACCACACTGTTCTTTCGCCAAAAGGCCATCGGTTTCAAGTTTCCACATGAGCCTAGCATTGACCATTTTCTCCATCAGTTTACAGACACAGCTGGTCAAAGCTATGGGACGGTAGTTAGACGGATTAGAAAGATCTTTTCCAGGTTTGGGGATGGGAATAATGAGGGCTTTTCGCCAAGAGGGTGGAAAAAAACCTGTAGTCCACACGTGGTTGTAGACCTGTAGCAGTATGTTCAGACCTTCTTGCGGAAGATGTTTCAATAGTTGATAATGAATGTCATCTATACCTGGAGAGGAATCGCTGCAAGAGAGTAAGGCAGATTTCAGTTCGTTTAATGTGAAAGGAAGATTGTAGTCTTCCATGTTGTCGGATGAAAAGTTGCAGGGTGATTTTTCTTTTAGGGCTTTGTTTTGACAAAAGTGACTGATTTATTAGAAGAGGAGGAATTCTTTTCAATGGTTGAAGCAAGCAGATTAGCAACTGCTTTCTTCTCTGTTATTAAAGAATCCGAAAACTTGAGATGGTTCACAGTGGGACAGGTGTTCTTCCCTTTGATTTTCTTAATGATATTCCACACTTTTTTCTTAGAAGTTTTGATGTCAGCCTGGAGCAGAAGCTTCTCCAGGACCGACGTTTACTGATTTTAAAAGTGTGTCTTGATTTAGCACGGAGTTTTTGATGGGCTCGAGCGTTGGGACCCGAAGGTCGATGGTATACCTGACGCTGAGCCCGTTTTCGGACTTTGGAAATTTGTTGGCAATCTGAATCAAACCAGGGTGTTTTTGGCATTTGAAGTTTGTCGGGAAGACACTGGAATACAGGCTTTAGCACATTTAATCATAGTATTAGTCAGAGATTCTGCTGGTCCGGACTCTGAAGAAAATCAGTGTCCTGGAACTCCTTGGAAATAGTGGCTGCAAATAGATCCCAGTTTGCTTTCTTATAATTGAGATGCTGAGAGACAGAGACATGTGCAGTTAATACAGGTTGTAGAAGGACAGGGAAATGGTCACTTCCGTGCAGATCGTCATGGACAGACCACTCATAGTCCAGGACCAGCGAGGGGTCACAAACCGACAAATCTAAACACGAAAGTGAACCTGAGGAAGAGTGGAGATAAGTTGCAGATCCGTCATTCAGACAACACAAATCCAAGTCTGAAAGGACATCCTCAATTAGCAGACCTCTGGGTGACGTACCGGCACTACCCCAAAGAGGATTGTGACCGTTAAAGTCACCCAACAGCAAAAAAGGTCGAGGGAGTTCTTCTATCAGACTGACAAGGTCCTGACGACAAACCGGACAGAAGGTGAGAGATAAAGAGAACAGATTGTCACAGTCTTGTGGAGAGTGACTCTCGCAGCTACAGCCTGAAGAGAGGTAGACAGAGTGACAGGACTATACAACAAAGTTTTGTGTAGGAGAAGGGCAACACCGCCCGACAGTCCCAACGTGGATGGTTGTGCAGGTTTCGAAAGAATATTAAAGCCAGAAAGAGTAAAGGTCTTCTGGCTTTGAATTTGAGTTTCTTGAAGAGCCACGACAGAAGGTTTTAGAGACTGACACAGAAGCTGCAGCTCCTCGAAGTTGGAATTTAGACCACGGATATTCCAATGGAATATTGTATTATCCATGGTGCAGAGGGCGAAAAGGAGAGAGATCAGGTCATCTCCTCCTCAACATCTGCTTCCAATGGAGTGAACTTGTTAGTTAGTTTCACAGGAGAGTGTTGGTCTACAGACCTGCTGGCAGACTTGCCAACAGGCGAAGAAGGTCTGGATTTGGGAGATGGTGGAGGTTTCTTCTTCATCTCCACCATCTCCACACTGGGTTGTTGAACTCCCTTGCCCGCACGGGCACTGGACATGGGAGTTCGAGGTGCGGGTGCTGGTTTTTTCATCTGCCCAGCAGCAGATGTTGTAGACTGCTGGGCAGTCTGAGGGGTGGCGGATTTTTGCCTCCACCAGGGGCAGTCTTTTTGGGTTGGAAGGTGGTGGACTTGCTACCACCAGAACTGACAGATCTTACTTGCAATGTCTTCGAGAACATGAATTCATCAGTCTGGCAGCAGACTGACCGAGTAGGAACTATGGGAGCTTTCTTGACAGCCGAAGCATAGGAAGAAGCTGTCGGCGTCTGACTGCCCACAACTGTTTCCGGGCTTCAAAAAATGAGATCTTCTTTTCCGTTTTAACTCGTTGTATAGCAGACTCTTGAATCCAAAGGGGACAGTTTCGTGAAGAGGAGGGATGGTCGCCACCGCAGTTAGCACAATGTGCCGGATCATGACACGGCCCATCATGGGTTGCCTTGCAGCAAACACCACTACCTCCTGCCCAGAACAGCGGTCCCTGACATGGCCAAACTTCTGGCACCTGAAGCACCTCAATGGGACGGCACATATAGCTGAACATGAACATTTAGGTAACCAACTTTGATGACCGGAGGCAGCACAGGGCTGCAGAAGGTCAGAAAGAGGGTGTTGGTGGCCACTCTCTCTGAACCCTTCCTGACCGTCACCCTGCGCACCTCCGTCACACCCTGGGACGCCAGCTCCGTTTTTATTTCTGCCTCTGAAACACCGTTAGATCTCTGCATCGAATCACACCTTTGGATGAATTTAATTGTTTGTGGGGAGTTACCCTGATCTCCCTGTCCACAAGTTTTGTTGCTTTCTGCAGCTGTTCAGATTGTTTTTGTGATTTGCTTTGAATGAGAAATGAGCCATTCCTCAACCTCTTGATGGACCGAGGGTCGCCTGCTATTCCTTGAAAACCCTTTTGAATGGCAAACGGGCTCAGAGCTGAAAGGGTCTTTCCTGCTCCGTCCCCTCCATCACGAGCCAGGAAGCCCAAAAACCTGTCTTCTGTCGAACTTCGGTATCAGAGTCACTATCTGTTTGACAATCCCCTGAAATAGGGGATGCTGCCTTCCTCTTCCTTTTGGGGGAATGTTTTTTTAAAGAAGTCATATTTAGTTTATTGTGATTCATCTCTCCCTTACCCACCCACCTTCGAGTCCAACTAAGGGGCCAGGGCCAAGAAACCAATGTCTTGACCCCTTCCAGGCTTCGGGAGAGACATACGACACACAGACACCACCAACCCTATCCCCCCCGATCATGCTCAACTCCGGGAACAGAGAGCTGAGCACTGCAGGGGTTTACTTGGCAGCAAGGGGACTGTCTGTCTTGACCCAGCCCCAAGAAGGGGAGCCGATTAGTACACCCGGGCCAAGGTGTACTCCCTGTCTAGGAGAGGTCCGAGCCAAAGTGATGTGTTGAGAGCGCTGGCCCTCTCAATCACCAGGATCTCATTCCCCTCCGACACAGGTCGCACCGCACGGCAAACGCGGCGGATCTTAAGGAGACCACAGAGAGAAAAGGAGTGTGGAAAAGAAGACTTGAAGGGGAGACGAAGATAGAAAAGGGCCAAATAAAGGCAGAAAACAAGAAAAGGAGAAAGGTGGGTTACTCTTAGTCAGGATCCTCACCCTTAGCCTATCTGACATGGGAAGCCCTACCAGGGGCATCAACTCCTTACCACGTTACGCTTAGGCCAAACAGCATCTGCACCTCTCAGGCCTAGAAGCAGTGTGAAAAAAACAGCCTATCTTCGAGTATTGATGCCCCCGCCAGCAAAGCCTAAGGGATCACTGGACCACGCAAACCCTCCGACCACGACAAGGTCGCAACCCCCCGGAGGGTTTCAATGGCAAGGCAAAATCATACACTTGTGTACATGTCTTGGTGTGAAGGAGAGAGAGAGGCCTAAGAGCATGCTCTGTGTTACTGTGTCTGATTTATGTCACTGTTTACATTGTAGCTTTCAGTTACAACTAAGTTACATACCAATACTTCAACTGACCAATATTATAGAATAATAACAATGATCTGTAGGTACTTATGTAAGAGCCCCAGATGTGCACATCCATACAGATACTAATGAATTATTGTACAAAAACCAAAACAGAAGGTAAGTTACCAGGTAGTGAACCTACTCATCATGAAAAACAAAACAAAAAAGGGGGGGGGGGGGGGGGGGGGCGCTAAAAAAAACTTACAGTGGCATACAAGATTAAACAAACTCACGAGCTAAGGTCATAAGGATGCATTGTCCAACGTGTGTTGTGGGAATGCAAGCACTAAATCATGCATGTGTGTGCGAGCATACATGCACAAATACAAGCACATGTGCGCACACACATACATATGTACACAGGCACACATGCATGCACGCACACACACACACATGTTGTAGAGTCTCATGTAATCATTACTATCTATAGCATGTGAGCATTACTAAAATACACATGACAAAGAATACAGTGATCATGTTAACTGGAAATAGTTGGTAAAATACTGTTTCCAAAAGTAAAAAACCCAAACTCTTTAACTCTTTTGAACTGCCAGTCCATGGAAGAAAGGCAAGGATTAATCCCATCTACCCAACAAAGGGAGTGGAGTTTTGTGTGTATGACCGTTTTTATCCCACCATTAAGGCAGCCATACTCCAACCTCGGGGAAAGCTTTTTTTTTTCAATCTGCATTTTATGTCCCCTTCACTTCACACTCTTTTGGTTATAACATAACGCTGTAAAGAGCACTGAAATCAGTGGCCAGTAAATCTTTTGGTTATAATATAACGCTGTAAAGAGCACTGAAATCAGTGGCCAGTAAATCTTTTGGTTATAATATAACGCTGTAAAGAGCACTGAGATCAGTGGCCAGTAAATCTTTTGGTTATAACATAACGCTGTAAAGAGCACTGAGATCAGTGGCCAGTAAATCTTTTGGTTATAACATAACGCTGTAAAGAGCACTGAGATCAGTGGCCAGTAAATCTTTTGGTTATAACGCTGTAAAGAGCACTGAAATCAGTGGCCAGTAAATCTTTTGGTTATAACATAACGCTGTAAAGAGCACTGAGATCAGTGGCCAGTAAACCTTTTGGTTATAATATAACGCTGTAAAGAGCACTGAAATCAGTGGCCAGTAAATCTTTTGGTTATAACATAACGCTGTAAAGAGCACTGAGATCAGTGGCCAGTAAATCTTTTGGTTATAACATAACGCTGTAAAGAGCACTGAAATCAGTGGCCAGTAAATCTTTTGGTTATAACATAACGCTGTAAAGAGCACTGAAATCAGTGGCCAGGATCAGTGGCCAGTAAATCTTTTGGTTATAACATAACGCTGTAAAGAGCACTGAAATCAGTGGCCAGTTAATCTTTTGGTTATAACATAACGCTGTAAAGAGCACTGAAATCAGTGGCCAGTAAATCTTTTGGTTATAATATAACGCTGTAAAGAGCACTGAAATCAGTGGCCAGTAAATCTTTTGGTTATAATATAACGCTGTAAAGAGCACTGAAATCAGTGGCCAGTAAATCTTTTGGTTATAATATAACGCTGTAAAGAGCACTGAAATCAGTGGCCAGTAAATCTTTTGGTTATAATATAACGCTGTAAAGAGCACTGAAATCAGTGGCCAGTAAATCTTTTGGTTATAATATAAGTGGCCAGTAAATCTTTTGGTTATAATATAACGCTGTAAAGAGCACTGAAATCAGTGGCCAGTAAATCTTTTGGTTATAATATAACGCTGTAAAGAGCACTGAAATCAGTGGCCAGTAAATCTTTTGGTTATAATATAACGCTGTAAAGAGCACTGAAATCAGTGGCCAGTAAATCTTTTGGTTATAATATAACGCTGTAAAGAGCACTGAAATCAGTGGCCAGTAAATCTTTTGGTCATAATATAACGCTGTAAAGAGCACTGAAATCAGTGGCCAGTAAATCTTTTGGTTATAATATAACACTGTAAAGAGCACTGAAATCAGTGGCCAGTAAATCTTTTGGTTATAATATAACGCTGTAAAGAGCACTGAAATCAGTGGCCAGTAAATCTTTCAAGGTTGTAGATCTGAGCCTGCTGCTATGGATACTAAACTGGCAAAAATATTTTTCTTCAGGAAGAAAAACAGAAAAATCTGACTCGGACAGCCTGGAGAACTTACGAAGTGTGTCTCACACATCAACTGTGAATGTTCAGATCTAGATAGAATGCAAGTCTACTCCGGAGTCTCGTTTTCAGTGTCTTATATGTTGTCCCTGGTTTTCAGTTCTCTGGGACAGGTTCTGAATATCTGCTGAAGAAAGCAAGACATAGCCAACAGATCACCTAAGACTATTTGGGTGCACCCTTCCCAAGATGTGGGAATGAAAGCACTTCATCATGTCCATGCACAACACACACGCAAACAGAGCAATCTATATAGAGTATGTAAATAACTTTCCCTTTTTTTTAAAACTCAGAATATATCTACTCATGAATTTTAAAGAAATATATGTCAGTTACTTTTTTCTTGAACTCTCCCTAATCATGAGTATAAAGAAAATATTCAACTACACTGCCTCTTGTAATCATAATTCATATTATCAACATAATATGAAAATTACTTACAGTGCACTCTGCAGAAGACTATTTTCTTTCTTTTTTTTTTTTTTTTAAAGATGTTTTCACCTTCTGAGTTTTCTTTGCCAACAATCACATGTGATCTAAAATCTGGGGTAAAAAATTACTGAAGTCAAGGCTTCACATCATTAAAAATGTAAGAGTTTTCATACTCCTATGTATAATTTGGGGGTGGGGTGGGTTCATTCCCCCACCAAAAAATTCCGGGGATTTTCAGGTGTGAAAAATTATCCCGCATTTCATACCAAGGTGTTTTTGTGTGTGCGTTTGTGTATGTGTGTACATGTTGTGTGTGCGTCATTGTTTATTGTACTTTTTTTTTAACCATGAGCTGGACAGTGTCGATCATGATCTGCAAAGTAACCGGATACCTCACTGGTGATAGGCAAGATGAATTCGCTGACTTCAGGCACAAGAGTGAATCGCAAAAAGACCTTTCTGTGGCGAAAACACAGCAACTTTTTTTTAATGTGTGCAAGGTCATTCACTGAAAATCTACATTTTGCTGTGGAAAAACCAAGTTGTTGGTGTTCTCTGATGCAGTCCACACCAGCAGTTTTGTCAAGTCTCTTCCGACAAGCTCTCTGGTTGTGGTGACTGGGGCAAAAACAAAAACAAAACAAAAAAAGCTAGAATTCTGAGAAACTGTTCTGCTTCATCTCAGTTGTTTCTGCCACTTTTCCTTTAGTCTGACTCCCAAGTTAATTTTTTAGTGTTTCCAAGACGTACGTGTGTTCTAGCTGATACGGTCATCCCTTTCAGTTTTTCAACTGAAATAATTGTCTGTAACAAGCCCCCCTGCTGTAAAATCAACAAATGTTCACGGCATTTGATTAATTTTCTTTATGCGTTTATACCATTTTGCTTTTTTTTCATGCATGTGATATACATATATATATTTTTTGTATTTGATATAACCCGAAGTGTGATGTGAAACCCTGTAATGTCAGTTTTAAATGTAATTGATAGCGCACCACCAAGAAAATGTAGACAAATGAATCACAAGACAAAACAACGTGTTTCGATCTCTTAGGTCTTCTTCAGGCAAGATACAAAACACTCAGGACAAGGAAAATGAACATATGAATGAAGATAAGTGATTGCTCATTCATTTCCATTGTCCTGAGTGTTTTGTATCTTGCTTGAAGAAGACCTAAGAGGTCGAAACATGTCATGTTTGTCTTGTGATTCTTTGTCTGCATTTTCTTGGCGGTTCCCCATTAATTACATTTAAATTTGTTTAGATTTCCGCCTGCAGTCACCTCACTTTGCAACTAGATCTACCTTGGCATGTAAATGAAAAGTGAAGTGCAATCTGTCTGACCCCTAGTTATTACATGTTACAGGGAGCCGACTCAAATACAGCAAGCATAATCATTGTGGAGGATGGACAAGATGTACAAGGTCTTTGTACCCCTCATCTTCATGCTGCTTTCCCCTGCCTCTGCAGAACCCTACCAATGTGCCGACTTGCGAAAAGTTATCTCCACCTGCAGCTGTGAGGCCAGAGTCTTGAAAAATGTGGTCATGGAAAACCAGGTTGTCATCAACTGCCGCAATCTTAATCTCTCCTCTGTTCCTGCTCTACAAGGCTCATCTGAGCATGTTATTTATGAAATGACCTTAGCACAAAACAACATCCAGGTCATTCCAGCAGCAGCTTTTGATGGTTTGAAAATCCAAAGGCTTGATTTACGCAAAAATCGCCTGACTGACTTTACTATTAACAGTTTTCAAGGTTTGGAGTCTGATTTAAAGGAGCTTTACTTGGGAGCAGAGAATGGTGCAAATGTTCAACCTCCTATTGACAGTCTTATTAATCTCAACAATCTAAAAACTTTGCATATGGAATACTTCACCTTTCCTGGAAATGGAATTGACCCTGGCATTGTTAATCGCCTAACTGATCTAACTTCACTGACTCTGAAGAACAATCAACTTAGATTCATTGAATCAGGATCTCTTCCAAGTGCTCTGACCTTCTTGACTCTTGATCGTCAAAATTTAACCTCTTTTCCATTTGATGCACTGAATTCTTTGCCAAGGTTGCAAAGTTTTACCATTACAAACACTGCTATTACTGCTTTATACAGGGAATACTTTAAAGGTAACGCTGATCTCACATTCCTTGATCTAGGCTATAACAAGATAAGTACTCTAAGCACTGGATGTTTTGAAGGCATCACCAATTCTCTCTTAACATTGTCTCTGCAGAATAACCCCCTTTCTTCTGTGAATGATCTTGATGAAATCAAACAACTGACCGCTCTGAACAGTCTCCAGCTTTCTGACATCACACTAACATCTCTGCCACCCAGAGCTACTTTTCTCCTCAATAAGGAAAATCTGACTAGTCTGCATCTGGATGGAAATGAACTGACAACGTTGGATGCCGGAGTCTTCAATCTGCCAAACCTTGAAGAACTGCACTTAGCGAGGAACCAGATTGGCAGGTTGGATGATCAAGTCTTCACTGGCGTGTCTTTCCTAAAATATCTGGACCTTGGTCATCAAACTTCAGGGCAGAGCTTAACACTCCCAGAATCGTTGACTGCCCTTTCTTCACTGCAAACACTGAAGCTGTCTAAAACCCCTGTCAGTCCAGCCAGTCTCTGGACACGGATAAAGCCCTTGGACTCTCTGAAAACCTTGTTTCTTGATGGCACTTTGTTGACTTCTTTACCTGACTATGCCATCAGAAACCTCAGCCAACTACAAGAGCTTAACCTTGATGATAACAGACTGACAGAATTAACTCAGGAGATGTTGGCTGGCCCCCGCAGTCTCCAAAACCTGGCAATGAACAGGAATATGATCACAACAATCAACCACTGTGTATTCTACCGTTTTACTCTTTCACCACCAATATCTCTGCAGCTTACTGGCAATCCTCTTACTTGTGATTGTAAACTAAGGTGGTTACTGGAGGCTCGAGAGGAAGGCAACATCACCCTAACAGGAGCTGAGACATGTGGCTCACCTGCAGACAAAGCTGGGCAGTATTTATTCGATTTACAGCCAACTGACTTGACATGCACTTCTGGTGAGCCTGACAAACCCTGTCTGGAGCTGTACATCACAAACCCCATCTCTTATTTACAAGTCACCAATGTCTCTACAACTTCCATTACCTTAAGCTGGCTCACTGCCAATGTTGAGGGTGATTTCCATATTCAAGTTTTGCACATGGACCTGGAGGCTTCAGATTCTAGTGGTGTTCTGTCTGAAAAGATTGATGCTACTGACACATCTTTCAAAGTGGTGGGGCTAAAATCAAACACAAGATACAGTGTTTGTGTTTTAGCCTTCTTTTCTTCTAATATCAGAGCACCAAACCCTACTTGCCGCACAGTCAAAACACTTTCTAGTTCAACTGAAGAGCCCCCTACAGATGAGTCTACAGAAATAGGTATCATTATCGGCACTATTGCAGCTGCTCTTGTGCTTCTTGCTGTGATTGCTGCCATTGTGTATTTCATGTGCTGGAGAAAGAGGCACAGCAAAGATGTGCCTGCTCAGCCCCACATGTTCACGCCCAGTGAGCTGCCAAGTATGAGTGCCAACAGCAGGCAGTTCACAAAGCCCACGGAGAAACCACCACCCAAAGTGGGACGAGCCTTGGATGAAAACATCAAAGTCACAGTCATCAGTGATGGCTGGACAGAGCCCATCAGTCCACGCCACTCTGTGGGTAGCTATCAGTTTTTAGATGGAAAACATCCCAACCCTAACCCAGAAGTGGTACCTGAAGATTTCAGCCACTACAGCAATGATATGGACTCCAGACCATTGCCCACCGCCCCGGACACGTCCCCGACAGGCTACCTCAATGGAGTAGAGGCTTCCCACACCTATAATGAGGTTGATGATAAGTGATCAACTGCCACCCTGACAAAAAACATTCAGTGTGTATCCAAAAGAAATATGTCTGGCATGTCCCAGAAACTGGCAACGCATAAGTCATTTCAGAAATGCAGAGTATCATTTGAAGTCTCAAAACAAAATCATAGGGTAAACATTTACTGAAAAGTAAGAAAGTCAGACACATGACAAGGAGTCTTTCTGTATATTGTAAACCCAGATCAAAGCTCGGCCTCTTTACCAAATCACTGTTCAACTTCTGAAATGGTGAAACTGATGAGATTCACTAGTTGAAACGTTAAACTGTTACTGCTCATCTCACTCAAGGCACCGATTCTTTAATACCAAGTCAGATGGCCCTTCTAACTCTGAACAATCCATGCACATGATGGCAGGAGAAAAAAAATGAAGCCACCAAATGTGCCACTGAGAACCCACACCTCATGTCAGCTATTGTGGTAATATTTTTTTTTCTTTTTTTTTCTTTCTTTCTGCGTACGCAGGCTGATACTCCTGCGGACACTCCCTGTATAGCCAGGCAGTGGTAATATTATCCATGCAATTCTGAAGCACTCCTGCAATATTTGTGCTCAAATGGACTTCACTAAATAGCAATGCCTTTCTTTTTCTTTTTAAATCAAATAAAAAATCATGAGTTTGTTTTCTGACCATCTCAAACATAAGGACAAAATCTTTTAAAATAACATTTTGGTACCACTGTTTTGCCCCCAAACTGACTGCACATACTTCCTTCTTTCAGTGCTTGAACCAAGGGAAGCAACAATAAATCAATGCTAACAAAAATACATAAGATAACTGTGAGTTCAGTGAATACCACCATGATGAGTTCAACAATGATTTGGCACAAGGCTGTACCAATGGTCTTTGCTCACAAATAATACACATTTACGAATTTTGTCTTTCTTCACCTCTTCTATCATTTTGAAAAAAATTAAAGTGGAGCTTGTGCATAACTCCTTCCTCATTTCGCCGAAACAATTTAGTGATTTTTTTTTTTTTTAGTAATTCAGGGATCAAGTGGTATGTGAAAACAAAGGTTAGAAAGATGCTTGTCGTTTTCCCACAGCCAGCCTTACATTACACTGGGGACCATCCGTCAAGATGTAAAGCATGTTATTTTTCTTGATAACTTATCCAGTGTTCCAGCCCTGATGTGGCCCTCTGCGGTCGGCTGGGCTATAAGCAACATTGTCTATCTTATCCAGTGTTCAATGTCTTTTCCAAAGAAATGCAATCTTGCATTAGCACACTCTAATTATAGTTGGAAGTGCAAACCTATGCCACTTTAACTTACACTGTGCCTGAACAGACCATAGAAAGATATAGATAGTGTGTGCCATCTCTCTCTCTCTCTCTCTCTCTCTCTCTTGTGCAAGTCTCTCTTTATCTATACATAAGCTATCATATCTGTGTGTAAATAGTTATGCAAGTAATGCATGTTATAAATGTATATTTATTCATATAATGTAAAAAGACTATTGTAAGATTAAGAACGGATTTGTTTTGTCTATACATGAAGAATAAGAACAGTATCAGGTTTTTAAAACATTCATACAGAGGATAAGACTGTTCACTGCATGCTTAACAGCAAAGGCAATCTCAAGGCAAAGACCCACTGTAAACAAAATTCAAAGTGGAGAAAGAATGAATGGGCCAGTGTGCATACATATGCAAATGTATTGATAGAGTAAAACAGAAACAAAGACCCACTGTAAAGAAAATTCAAAGTAGAGAAAGAATGAATGGCCGAGTATGCATACATGTGCAAATGTATTGGAGTAAAACAAAGAAAATACAAAAAGAATAAAATGTGTGTGTGCACACATGTGTGTGTATAGAGATGTATGTATGTAATGAGGTCACAGACAGTATCATGCAAGACTGATTTTCAAGTAAACAACAGCACTTTTTGCCAGACGATTGTTTATTGTGTCAGTCTGGCTACCTTTTTTGTATTATACATTCCAGTGTGATATAGATGGTGGAATATTTTACTTCAAAGTGTTTATGCAAGATAGAACATTTTAAGGATTTGTGTACAGCGAAATGCATTTTGTGATATACAGATTTTCATGCCTCATCTTAGGAACATTCCATGCCTTCAGAAATCATGGCAGTGCTTACTTGTTTTGCAGCTACAGGATCTGACATGTTTATGTTGACAGAAAAAATGTAAAAAGAATACCATCACATTTTGTATTCCACCGACTTTTGTGTATCTCAGTGTTCCATACAACTTTGAATAAATATGGCGTACCATTCATGTTATTTGTGTTATGGTAAACAGATCACATACCCATGTCTAAAGTATTCTATCAGGGGTTGTTTTTTTTTTCAGATGTATTGATTTTGTATGTTTTTATTTTGTATCTGCATTTATCTTTCTATGTTTTAATTCAATGATATTCATTCAATAATCCATCCATCACTGAAAAAAGGGAGAGTAAAAAGCAATAGCTGAAGTAAAATATGTGCCTCAATAATATCCATAAACATTGTGAAAAGTAAAAACAGTCATCTTAAATACTGGCATTTCAAACATCATCTGCATAATTCTCTCAAACTCAATTCATCATCCAAAGTTTTGTTTGAGTAGTTTGAGTGAACTTTGACTATTGAATTATTCAGCAGTAGTACAGATCACTAAATCTCTTTTCTTCTTCTTTTCCCCTATGACAAATACCAAATTTTTCAGTGTACATAAACCTTTCTCCAGGCTTCTTCAACCACAAAGGCCGTACCCATTTCTGACAAGTCTCCTCCTGTCATTCATTCCACCACCATTGATCGTCTTTCATTTCATCCAGCAATGCTTTTCTCTTTTCTTTTCTTTCATTCATTCCACCACCATTGATTGTCTTTCTTCATCCAGCAATGCTTTTCTCTTTTCTTTTCTTTCATTCATTCCACCACCATTGATTGTCTTTCTTCATCCAGCAATGCTTTTCTCTTTTCTTCTTTCATTCATTCCACCACCAGTGATTCTGTCTTTCATTTCACCCAGCAATGCTTTTCTCTTTTCTTCTTTCATTCATTCCACCACCAGTGATTCTGTCTTTCATTTCACCCAGCAATGCTTTTCTCTTTTCTTTTCCATCAGGACCAAGAGCTGCTGTTTTAAACAAAATCCTTGGTCAACCACTACTTGGTTTTGTTTTCTTGGAAAGTCAGCAAAACACAATGCCAAACACAATGGACGCATGCCAAAGTCAGCAAGCTCTGGGTGACATCAACCTTCTAACATGATCACGGTGCTTGAAATAGCAGTATCAAAGGCCGACTTGAAAAAAAAAAGTGAACATTGTATGTGTCTGATATTGGGAAGACTGCAAACTGTGGTAGCAATATACACTCTCTCTCTCTCTCTCTCTCTCTCTCTCTCTCTCTCTCTCTCTCTCTCATAAAAATATCATTGAAGCTGAACCTATTGGTAAAATATCTGTTGGACTTTAAGTGGCTTGTTTTGAAAAGAAGGTCCAATTCCCATCCTCTGACAGATAAAGACCCTGCTTTCTGAAAATACAGCATTTTCACCTTAAAGCTGTTGTACACAGAACATATTTCTGTCCATACAACATTCTGCAACCTTCAATTCTCCTAACTCATGTTCATTCAATTTCTTTCATACAATGGTGCACAAAATTTTAATTCTCCAATTCCTTCCAACCCACTTTCCTTCTGATAAACTGCCAATATCATATGATGTGACTTCATGATGAGTTGACCATCCCAGTATGTCATTCCTAGATCTGTAAACACATGGTTCCGTTCTCAGCTATAAAACTGCTCACACCCAAACACACACACACATGAATGCACACAAATGCCTGCACAAACACAAATTCATTCTCTCTCTCTCTCTCTCTCTCTCTCTCTCTCTCTCTCTCTCTCTCTTCTTAAACCTTCTCTTTGGGAAAGAAAGTAGGGTGATAATGGGGAATAAAGTCATCTCCCTTCTTAGTCTATACCTCCCTTCACTACGTCCATCTCCACCTACCTATCTCTGAACTCTGACCTCCAACTATTACCCGCTTAATGGTTCTTCATTTTTGTTCTTAATCATTGCAGAGCATCATGCACCTCATGGCCACCAGTGCTATAGAAAACTGAAGCCAACAAATTGTATTAATATCACTTTCTTCGTTCCACCCTCTCTCTCTCTCTTGCATTTTCGATGTTTGTCTGTAGATATATGCATGTATATGTGTACACATGTGACTGCTTATTTTCCCACCCTCCCCTTCTTTCTGTTTTACGTTAATGTCCTTTATGCAACATATATTGTGTATGATTGCTGTATGCTGCCGTTCCCTTCATCTCCCCCCCTCCCAATTCTTTCTCCTGCCTTTCCACATTTACCCTATGCCCACATTTTCCCCACTGCGATCGTTTGACAATGGTGTTGACTACAGTTTATTGTATTGAATTTTGTATCATCATGCTATTTCTTGGTTTGTTCTTGTTCTTCTTATACGTATTTGCTATGAATTACTTTTCCTTTTGCCACAGGGCTGGGTGGGAAAAGCATGTATATTGCTTATCTCATTACCCTGGTTAAATGAAATTTTGTTTCGTTTTGTTTCATTTCTCTCTCTCTCTCTCTCTCTCTCTCTCTCTCTCTCTCTCTCTCTCTCTGTCTATCTCTTGGCAAGTCTGTCCCTGTGTGGTGTGTGTGTGTACACAAACATGCATGTGTGTGTGCATTTGCATGTAAAAAAAATATGTGTAAATTTGCGCATGTGTGCGAGCGTGCACATGTGTGTATTTGAAGGATAGGGAACACCTAATGGTTGATGTCAGAAAGAGCAAAGAGGAAGGGTGGGGAAAGGAGAGGCGTGGCACACACGAAGCGAATTTTGTGTATGTGAGAGTTTGAACATGCATATCTATATGTATTTTTGTGCATATGTGTCTTTGGTTGTTAGGATAACGGGGAGTGGAAGGATTCATGTCCTAGAGGGTGAGAAGAAAGTGGGGGGTAAAGCAGGAGGTGGTGCAACTGTCGTACACATGTGTATCTCTGAGGGCGTTTTTACAACTACAACCGCTTTGTCACTCATGTTGAAAAATGAGCTACTGGGCTGGCACTCTCATCTCCTTAATCAAATGACTTTCATTTCCTTGTACCCCGCCTCAAGGCAATGTGAGAAAGCATGAGCATTTCTGTCACCTTCCCCCAGTGTAGACATTCTGTAGCTTAAAAAGTAGAGAATATATTGTCTGTCTTTTTTTCTTTCAATTCCAAATGCTTACTAAGTTACTTTATACATTTGGGTGCTTTGTTCACAGAGCCAACAAAACACAATGCCCCGCAAAAATGACTTGGACTGCTTAGCAGTAAACTTGCACTGCTCAGCAGCAAATTCAAGCTGTTTAATAGTACCAGTACCTGTTGAGGTGGAAAAATTGCTGCTTAGCAGTTTACATTTGTGCACTTGAGTTTAGACTATCACACGTGAAACAAAGATTCAGAGTAATGGTAACACTGGAGTGGCACAGTGGCTGATCCACATCTGGGAAGAATCCAGAATAGACAAAAACAACCAGTTCAATCTCTGCTGCCCATGAACTTAGTGTACAGCTAGCAAAGATCAGGAAGCCGTCCTAACCTGAGTGAATTGGAGTCAACTGATCGTCCCAGTGAAAAGCAAGATGGTGCTGAGGAGATGCGCAGCTTGAGCATCGATTACAACACCGCTGCACCAAGACAATACTTCATGTACATCAAAATCAGTCCCCTGCCCAATGATTTCAAACAATGTCTACCCTGGGAGAAGAGGATGGCACCTCAGAATTCAACATTACTGGGGATGACCACAATTTTTTTATGATGAAAAACAGACATGACCCAAGTTTAACGATGCTGGCCACAAAAAAAAAGTACAAAGAAGATTCTGCAGAACCACATAGGAGGGTATCTCTCTACAGCTGTAGCAAAAATGATGGATGCTGTGAAGACAGCTGTGCAATCAAAACAAGCTGCAGGCTCTAGAACCAAGTTCACATCTGCAGGTGACGCTATTAGACTCCTCAGAAAATTACACCAAGACTGACAGGTATTTGAAGAGGATAAAATAACCCTGATGTTCTATAGAAGATAACCCAGACAGTTTCCGCTCTGGGACAAAGTCTTCTGCAGAACGGCTGTAACCCCTCCTCCCCACACCCCCTCCCCCTCCAACATTCTGGTGAATGTCCATGGAGTGTGAGAAAGACCAGGGGAGCACTTTAAATGCACAGAACTTGCACTGGAGGAATTTCCCAGATGAGCTGTAAATATTGGATGGGTTTATGGAAAATTATACATATCTGCTCAATCTCCAGGCAGGATGAAAAATTAAAAAAAAAAAAAAAAAAAAAAAAACAGAATCTTTTAACAGTTTCCTAGTGAAATCTTTAAGCAAACAATACACATTGGGGCTACTTAGTCAATTACCAGTCTCCGTTTTTCTTTCTTTCTAGGGGCCATAAAAAGAGTAGCAAAGAAACCTAGAGGGCAGGGAAGAGGAACCTCCAGCTGCATCTTTCCTAATCAAGATCCATACCTCCTCTGTCAGAACCACCAACTTCACAAGATCCAGTTGCCAAACTAACATACAGAAAACAATGGGAAATTTAAAAAAACAAAAAAACTGAAAACTATGTAATGAATTCATTAAACAAACCAGTAGCATGCAAGTATGAAAAAAGTGCAGTAACACTAGCAACAGAAGTGCAAGCAAGAACCAAAATATCTATTTCGCTCAGAAATCATTTATCTGCTTGCTCGTTTATCATTACTCATTCACTGATCATAACTGGATCTGTCCTTTAATTTCAGAATTTGATCTTGTTTTGTTTGCTTTGCTATAAGAAACTGATTACTGTTTGGTCTACAGTCCTGTATGGCTTCACTACAGACAGCATGACAATTTTATTCACCGACTGATTTATTTGTCACATTTTTCTTTTGTGCCATTCATACACATGACTGTTGAAAAAATATCTGAGCACTGTTTTTGTTTGTTCTTCAATTTTTTCCTTGGTGCCAAAATTTTACTTGTAAGTGACTATTCTCTTTAAAACAAACAACAGAAACAAAAAATTTGTTCAGATACAAAAATATTTGATAGATCTGTATAAAATCATGCTACTTAATATGAAAAACAATCAGTACAACATGATTTCACACATTTCATTACAAACAAAAATGAAATAGACGGTAAAAGACTATTTTACAGTTAAAAGAAAATCCTTTACATATATTCCATTAATTTCTGATGTGCGCTCACATGTGTATGTGCGAGTACAAATTCCACTGACTGCAACATTCTTCTAGCATGAACATGAGTTGCTCAGCACCCTCATCATTTACTGACAGCTCCCCGGGGAACAAATGGTCTTCATACATTGTGGTGCTTCTTGCGCCATGTCCTGCATTTCTGGTGATCACTATTTTGTTGCTGTTGATTCGGGCTTTGCTTAAGTGCTAGGTGACCTGAACAATATGATCACGGTTTTACTCAAGAAATGACATAACACTGATTGATGTAGATTTTGTTGTGAGGTAACATAGGCAATTTGTTCTAAACTTATTGCAATCTGTGTTTGAATACATATGACAAGTAAAATAACAAATCTCATACATAAATCTAATAGAGGAAGTCATTTGTTGTACGTGCTGTCATTGTGGTCACTTGCCTTCATTAAAAAATCTGGAACATCAGCACAGCCAAATCTTATCTATCTACTTTAAAGATATCAGTAATTTCAGTAGCAAGTATTTTAGATGATTGTTAACTATGTTGTGTTTGTTCCGTTTTTTATTTGCTTTTTGTTTTCAAACAGAATGGCCATTCTACATGCCGATAACTCTGTGTGTGTGCGTGTGTGGGTGCATGCATGCATATGCAGGCGTTGTGTGTTCCTTGTGGTTGGCAAACTGAAAATGAACCTTGCAGTAAGCTATTTGTTGTGTTTTTGGCTCACTTAGGCAGTTCTCTAACCACAGTAAAAGGCATGAGACAGGGGACAATGAACTTTGATTAGGTTACTGTACATATGGTTTACTAGACTCAATTCCACCTAAACTCCATGTTTTCCTTGAGTGATGCCTGTCCTTACTTGAGGAGGCTGTTTTCCAAGTAGTCATCATATTTTTTAATGCTAAGCAAATGTAACCAAACAGAATTTTTGTTATTTATCCACATTCAAATAATTTGTTTAATTTTTTTTTCACTTATCCACATAAACGAGGAAACAAATAAATTAAAATATACGATAAAGCTCTTTTTCTTCCTTTTTGTTCTTTCGCATGTGTGTGTGCGTGTTGTGCTCATGCCACCTTTCACAAAACTGCAATGCAGACTACATAATAGATTTAATCAATCGCAAAACTGCAATGCAGGCTACATAATAGATTTAATCAATTGCAAAACTGCAATGCAGGCTACATAATAGATTTAATCAATCACAAAACTGCAATGCAGACTACATAACAGATTTAATCAATCACAAAACTGCAATGCAGACTACATAACAGATTTAATCAATCACAAAACTGCAATGCAGATTACGTAATAGACTTAATCAATCAAAAACTGCAATGCAGACTACATAATAGACTTAATCAATCACAAAACTGCAATGCAGACTACATAATAGATTTAATCAATCACAAAACTGCAATGCAGACTACATAATAGACTTAATCAATCAGCAGTTGCGTTTGTTTTTGTTTTGTTTTATACATGAGCAACTTTTCTTGTTGAGAATGCCATGCCACTCACTCTGGCAGCCTGTCCACAGTTATACACTGGCTTGTCCGTCGCAGCCCCAGCACCAGTAATCTACTGGGAAAATTAATGTTAAATCATCATGAGCCCCTTAATGACAACAATGATTGCTTAGTAGTCGACCTGGAGTGTCCTGCGCGTGCCTGTACCCATCGTCAACACAGCGCAGGCCTCCAAGGGTGGTACAGGGCTGCTCTAAAGGCAGGTGAAGACAGTGCTTCTCTGGGTCCTCCCCAGCACCTTCGGGTGTTTCTTTTTCTTCTTTGCCTTAACTAGGCTGACCCTGGAGAAAGGTCCAGTGACGGTGAGGAAAGACCCACTGACCACAGGGAAAGTCCTGTTGACAGTGGGAAAGACTACAACTTTGGATTCTCTCTTGAGGGCACATAAGACCGTATGGCGAAAGCTTGGCTGTGTCTGGAGTGGCACTCTCTTCATCTGTCCGTGGGCATGGGTGGTTGGGTCTGTGGGTGTGCTCGGCAGCTGGAGGGTGGTGTTTCTCGCCGGTGGGCTCTGCAGTCATGAAATACGGGCTGGTACACCCATGGGGGATGCTTTTTTAAGGCTGTTATGAGTTGCATCCTGCAGTCTGATTTACCTCTGTTCAGGAGCAGTTATGTCCCTTGATATCTTAATGGAGTGTCCTGCGCGTGCCTGTACCCATCGTCAACACAGCGCAGGCCTCCAAGGTGGTACAGGGCTGCTCTAAAGGCAGGTGAAGACAGTGCTTCTCTGGGTCCTCCCCAGCACCTTCGGGTGTTTCTTTTTCTTCTTTGCCTTAACTAGGCTGACCCTGGAGAAAGGTCCAGTGACGGTGAGGAAAGACCCACTGACCACAGGGAAAGTCCTGTTGACAGTGGGAAAGACTACAACTTTGGATTCTCTCTTGAGGGCACATAAGACCGTATGGCGAAAGCTTGGCTGTGTCTGGAGTGGCACTCTCTTCATCTGTCCGTGGGCATGGGTGGTTGGGTCTGTGGGGTGTGCTCGGCAGCTGGAGGGTTGTGTTTCTCGCCGGTGGGCTCTGCAGTCATGAAATACGGGCTGGTACACCCATGGGGATGCTATTTTAAGGCTGTTATGAGTTGCATCCTGCAGTCTGATTTACCTCTGTTCAGGAGCAGTTATGTCCCTTGATATCTTAATGGAGTGTCCTGCGCGTGCCTGTACCCATCGTCAACACAGCGCAGGCCTCCAAGGGTGGTACAGGGCTGCTCTAAAGGCAGGTGAAGACAGTGCTTCTCTGGGTCCTCCCCAGCACCTTCGGGTGTTTCTTTTTCTTCTTTGCCTTAACTAGGCTGACCCTGGAGAAAGGTCCAGTGACGGTGAGGAAAGACCCACTGACCACAGGAAAGTCCTGTTGACAGTGGGAAAGACTACAACTTTGGATTCTCTCTTGAGGGCACATAAGACCGTATGGCGAAAGCTTGGCTGTGTCTGGAGTGGCACTCTCTTCATCTGTCCGTGGGCAGGGGTGGTTGGGTCTGTGGGGTGTGCTCGGCAGCTGGAGGGTGGTGTTTCTCGCCGGTGGGCTCTGCAGTCATGAAATACGGGCTGGTACACCCATGGGGGATGCTATTTTAAGGCTGTTATGAGTTGCATCCTGCAGTCTGATTTACCTCTGTTCAGGAGCAGTTATGTCCCTTGATATCTTAATGGAGTGTCTGCGCGTGCCTGTACCCATCGTCAACACAGCGCAGGCCTCCAAGGGTGGTACAGGGCTGCTCTAAAGGCAGGTGAAGACAGTGCTTCTCTGGGTCCTCCCCAGCACCTTCGGGTGTTTCTTTTTCTTCAACAATGATTGCTTAGTAGTCGACACAGCGCCAATGGAGTTTCCCCCTCCAGAAAATGCCACCATGATCTAAGTGAGACTGGCAGCCTTGGCATGAACTCCCAAAGGGCAAAGGCAAGGTCAATCAGTCAAACCTGAGGTTAGCATGAGAGCAGGGCATAAAGAACCATGGAATTTAGAGTTGGTCTTTTTTTCATGCCGACTGATGAGATAGACGATGATGAAGATGATGCAATGGAGTTCCACTCTAGTCACAGACAGCATCACAGGGTGTACTTTGTGCTTACTTTCATGGATTTTTCACTGTCAACCAGGTCTAAAATATACAGACACCTGCAGCATTGATCAGGAAATGTGAACCATACTCTGACTCGGAGATTCATCCATTGAGTGTATAGAATTTGACTGTATGGTCCAGTCTTCCCCCTTAAGCCTACAGCAATCTCAGTTCTGGGTAGATGCTGGTCATGGGACATAGACCCCCACAAAATATAAACGGCTCTCATGGACCTATGAATCTACAATGCTAACCATTATGCCACAGTAGCTGGTCATTGGCCTCATTCTGTTCTCAAGACCATGACATTCGCTTGTTGTCCAGTTGGTCAGCAGACCCAGTTTCTGAAGCAGTCGCAAGTTCTTGATGTATCAAGATTGGGTTGGCCATGCTGGAGTGATGAGAATACATTGGGTCTCTTGAAGTTTCAGTGGCTGTATGATCCTTGTAATGAGGTTACAAGGTATAAAAAAAACAACAGCCATGCCTCTGGGGCTTGTTTTCAGGCACATTTTTTCAATATCTTCACATCTATTCTGGAAGCACTCTCCGAGTTGGCACTAATACATACAAAATTGTCAGAGTTGAAACTCCATTCCAGTTCATGTCATGGGTTCTAGATTCAAAATCAGCATCTGTATTTTGAGATGGTGGTAAACAGACTATCATAAACTGTTTTGACTGTAGGCACCACGACCAAATTTCCCTGGCATTTCACTCGGGCCTTGTGCTGCCTATCTTATTAACCATGGTGACAGTTGTGCTTTTGTCAAATAGTGCTCCAACATGGGATTCTGGATTTCCCTGCAAAGGGATTTGAGAGTGACCATAGCTGTTTTTAAATCAAGGCAATCAACATATTCTCTTGTTCCTACACTGACCATGTGCCACTTGTCTGACCATCATTTCTTACTCTTCTACAACCAGATCCCAAGGCATGTGACTGAATAATCACAGACAGCCCATTCCCAGTTACTGGGTTTGGGTATGAGGAAGCATTCTGTGCCTGTACCATGGACAATGGTTTCAAAGTTATCTCTGTGTTAAAAAAGAGATTTGATTTGTCACAATTTCAAGCTGTTTACAGAAAATGAGCGTGATCCACATCCCTGGTTATGCAGCCACCATCTTGCCAGTGAGTAAAGGCAATTGTCTGACAGTGAGTTTGTCTTTCTGCATCACTGTGACACAAGCATTAGCAAGTTTTTCAGCTTTCCCTCTAGTAATGAAAACGGTCTTCAATACAGAATCCACCTGAAATTTCAAAAACTCAATAAGCTGTCTGGGCATAAATGCCAATTTAACATGGCGAATAGTAAAAACCCAGTTTCTCTACTTACACTCTCACTTTCACCTCTATTCAGTTAGAGTCTTTGAAAATTAATTTCCTCATCCACACAGTCTTTCAAATTCTTCATCTTTCAAAACTCAACATTGAAACCGAGTGGTTTCTTCTTGATCCTTCCACTTTGTCTAGGGGTGGCGATGAAGTTGGACCTGGAGTTGCAGATAGAGTGAGAGGTAGATCTGCAGGTGGTGAGTCAGCTTGTCTTGATGTTCCAGCTGACGGCTCTGGCTCATCTGGTATGAAGACATCATCATGACCAGACTCGAGATGCGACAATGTGACTTTTTGAATATGCATTCTGTTGCATAAGACTTCACCATGTGGAGTGTTGATCAGGTATGAGGTCCACTGTTATCTGCTGGACCAATGATTTTGCCCTAGGTAATGTAATGTAATGTAATGTTGCTTATAGCCCAGCCGACCGCAAAGGGCCATATAAGGGCTGTCACCGCGTTGAAGTCAACTCGCAAGTCATTCATTCACACAACTCTTAAAAATACATCTTCTTAAAACCCACCTGAAATTTTTTGTAAAACTCTTTCCACACTAAAATCTCAGATCCGATGAAAAATGTTAATCTCAAGAATTCAAAGATCGCATCAGATGGAACATCTCTGAACAAGGTTCTCATGGAATCTGCTGTAAAATGTTTGTGTCTCACATCATGCAAGTCCCAACACTCTAAAAGAATATGTTTCATTGTGAGTGGCACATGACATGGAATGCACCACAGAGCTTCTTCACTCTTTGAAAGGCAGGAATGAGTAAAATACGAATGACCGGTGTGCAGCCGGTATAGAACTGAACCGTTTCTTCTTTGCAACCACCAGAGGTGGATGAGAGGAACTGTTTTAAGTTTGGATGGATCTGAAAGAGTTTGTTATCCGTCTGTGTATTCCAAACCTCCTGCCAGAGGTCTCCGACATAATCATTAACGTTTAGTTTTAGATCTGTGTAGGGGATAGATATGTTAGACACTTTCCCTGTTGTCGCATTCTTGGCCAAGCAATCAGCCATTTCATTCCCTCCGATGCCAACATGACTGGGAACCCAAGCCAGAACAATGCTGTGACCTTCCCCTTTCAACCTGGTAAAAGGTTAACAAATAAAAAAAAAAATTTTAAGTGTAGAAATTCGGGATGACGGAGGTTATGGCCAGCTATGGCCTCCAAAGCCGACCGTGAATCAGACAAAACCAGAAAGTCCTTTGTAGATTGAGAGATTATCTTCAGTGCCAGAACCAGAGCTTAAGTTCAGCAGAGTAAACAGAAGCATCTCATGGAGTATGTTCTGATAATATTTGAGGAGCCCCAGGGCAACAGGCTGCACAGGCCACTCCATCTTCAGATTTTGAACTGTCAGTGAGTATTTTCTGAAAGGATGGGAATTTTGAACAGAGATCGGCAAACAATGCCTTGTATGCCAGAGAGCTGGTTGATTCTTTGCGAAAAGCTGCTAGATCAACGCGAATTTTTGGTGTGAAAAAGGTCCACGGAGTCTTATCTGGAAACTTGGAGAAGTCAGACACAACTCCTAGATCAAGACCTGCATTCTGCCCATGAGGCTGCATACGCAGACTACAGTTGGGATTTTTTTTTTTAATTTACTTTGAAACTGACACAGTCAAAGGCAGGGTTTTCTGGTTCTGAGAACAGTCTAAAATAGTAGTTCAAGGATAGTTTTAGCCTGCAGTTGGATAGTGAGGGTTCACCTGCCTCTGCGTTCAGGCTGCATACAGGGGTGGTACAGAATGCTCCAAGACACAGATGAAGCCCTTGATGGTGAATAGGGTAGGGTCCAAGAGTTTCAGGTAAGAGGGTCTTGCAGAGCTGAACACAGCACAACCAGTCCAGTTTAGAACAGACCAAGGCTCTGTAGAGGTGCAGCAAAGTTTTCTTATCAGCGCCCCAGTCAGTGTGTGCTACGACCCGCAGAATGTTCAAAGTTTTCTGGCAAGAGGTTTTTTTAATTTTAAGTTTTTAATGTGACTAAGAAAGTTGAGTTTTTGGTCGAAAATAAGTCTTAGAAATTTGGCCTCTTTACAGCTAGAAAGGGAGATTTCCCTATTTGGATTTCAGGATCTGCAAAGAACTAATGAAAATCATAGAAGTGAATGCACTGTATCTTAGTAGCAGAAAAAGTAAAGCCATTTTCTTCTGCCCACAGATGAATTTTGTCCACACAAAGCTGGAGTCTGTGCTTAACACTTGGGTGCAAGCTTCCAGTTGCATAGACGGCAAAATCATCCACAAACAATGAGCAGTCGGAACCCTGTTGAACCAACTTAACAATGTTGTTGATTTTGATGCTAAAGAGGGCAGGAGACAGTATGCTCCCTTGTGGAACACACAATCAGAGAGAGTGGTGCCAACCCAAACCTGAAACTGTTGTTCTGCCAAAAAATCTTTGATAAAAAGTAGAAGATGACCCCAAAAACTAAGATCATGGAGATCATGAAGCATCCCAGATTTCCAGGTGGTATTGTAGGCCTTCTCCAAGTCAAAGAAAATAGCTACTGCATGTTTTCTATTTAGAAAGGTGTTTCAAAGCGCACATTCCAGGTGGATCAAATGGTCCACTGTAGTTCGATGTTTGCTGAAACTACACTGTTCTTTCGCCAGATGGCCATCGGTTTCAAGTCTCCACATGAATCTAACATTAACCAGTTTTTCCATCAGTTTGCAGATACAGCTGATCAAAGCTATTAGACGGTAATTTGAAGGGTTCAAAAGATCTTTTCCACGTTTGGGAATAGGTATACTGAGGGCTTTTCGCCAAGGAGGAAGGACTCCAGTAGTCCATACATAGTTGTAGCATGGGTGATTTTCCTTCCGTCTGAGACGGAATTCTGTATTGGGAAAAAATCAACAACAAAAATTTAGTTTTTTTTATTAACGATCTGGCGATCGTCAGTTGGACTTGATGCAGGTCCATGTTTTCATTCGGGTCCACGTTTTTTCATCAATCTTGTGCGAGTTCACTTCCGTTGCCGCCATCTTCGGAAAACTTGTTCCACACGTGTGTATGCCGCATGGTCACTGTGAGTAAAAATGCAGTTTTTAACCAGCGAGAACGAAGCGCGAAAGGTTGATTCCCGATGCAAAAACAAATGGAAGAAAGAGTGGCTCAACGAAATGGACAGTTTGAATCGACCGTCTGGCTTCTGGTTAAAAAAAAAGCGGACGAAGCAGGTACGGCATGGTGCCGCTTGTGTTCCAAAAAACTTGTTTACAAATCTAATGGCAAGAAAAGCCTTCATACACACACGGTCGACCTAACACACTGTTCGAGACTGAGTGTCCAGGCACACACACTGACTTTGCCTACTGCCGAACTTGTGATGGCTGGTCTTACAACAATGGATCGGATCACGGACGCAAAAATTTGTATGTGCGCTTTCCTTGCAGAACATTGTTTGCCATTTTCTTTGGCACCTGCACTCATAGATTTTGCCGATAAAGTGGGAGAGGACCCCAAAGCACTTGAAGGCCTCAGTATGAACAGAAGTACAGCTGCGTACACCTTGACACATGGAGTAACCCCTGCTTTCAGAGAAGAGCTGCTCAACAAGCTTGTTGAGCAGCTCTTCTCTGAAAGCAGGGGCTACTTTCAGATGAAAATCTGAAAGATCCAGATATTTCAACGATTATTCCTTGGTCTAAGCACTATGCAATCTACAGTGTGGAATTTGAGGATGAGCAGTTGGAACCAGGGGCAATCAGGGACTCTTTCTCAAGGAAGTTTTGAAAAGCATTTTGCCTGGAAGACACCTATACCTGGGAATGTGGTTTCTGCATGCAATTTCCAGCATTCTCTGCAATCCTGTCCAGTTCATTTATCCACAGTATGGGGGTCACACTGTGAGAAAGCACCTACAGCATAAGATTTGTCCCCAATATATGAACATGATAGCCAAACAAGTCGCCTACCAGCAATCATGTGGACTCACATGTATGGCAAAGACCTTCCTGAAAATAAATGGGAACCCAACCATTTTGTGGTTTGCTTGCCTGGGAAGAAAGTTCATCCATCAGCAAAAAGGAAAGCTCCACAAGACATCCGAGATTTCTTTGCAAAGAAAGCCAAGCAGTAAATGTGCATCAGGCATGAAAGTGACCAGCAGTAAAAAAAAAAAAAGGCTGAAATAGGGGCAGAGCCCCCTGAAGCTGAAGCTTTTTTATGAAATAAAAGGCCTAAAACTGCAAATAAACCCCTATTTCAGTGCTGTTAAGAAGGGCAAATAAGCCACGTTTTCATGTTTTCAGTAATGAAAATAATACTTCAAAAGATCATATAATAATATACTTTTATATGTGCATACTGACTCATTCACTCGCATTATTTTGTGTTATTTTATTTTTACTTTTTAACATGCGTGCTGGTGACCTACTCGTTTTTGAGTGAACCAGTATTTTAGGAAGAAAACAATGAGGCAGCCTTCATCACAACATTGATTCAGTCGGTCAATCTTTCCACATGGAACACAAAATGCAGCGCCTTTTTCGTCTAATTTGCGAAACACATCGCCAACTCGAACATCGTCCACTTCCTGGTCTAGCCAGTCCCACCTCCAATCGTTTCTCATCCCTTTTTTTTTTGGCGTGAAATCGCGACGCGCTTGACAAACTTCGGCAATTTAACGATGTCCGACGTTCGACAGGCGCGAAAAGACCGGATGTTGATTGACTGCGGAAGTGACCGGTTGACTCTTTTGAGAATAACAAATTGTCCAAATGGGAATAGCATCGAACGAAAGTTTATTTCAGGATTTTTCTTTTCTTTTTTTTTTTTGTTTTTTGGGCGGCACATTTTGGGGGGGGGGGCGGCGCAGATGAAAAAATGGGTGGAAAATCCGCCTTAGGCGGACGAATTTCATGCCTGGTGCATTCATTGATTCAGTGCCACCATTGACTTTCCCTCCTCCTCAGATGTCTCCATCTTCAGTTTGAAATCCCTTTGTGCATATTGTATACATGTACATTTATTTCCCTATTTCGTCAACTCTGACTACATATGTACAGTATCTGTCAGTGACAGATAGTGTCAACACTTTAGGTGCATCTGCCTGACTGCACTGCTCATCACGTGCTTTTAATCCGTGACTGCTGAAGCCAGTGAAAATGATTCATGCATGGGACTTTGAGAAATTAAGCTTTTCATTTATCAGAGTCTGATACATAGCCTGCCTGCTGCTTCCTTCACCTGCTCACTCCTTGAGGTACGGTCAGTACAATCTGTCCACTTGAATTCTGGATTCTGCATTGTACAGTTTCTGTAAACAGGTGAATTGTGATATTACTGTACTGAAAAGGTATCAGTTTTCTCGTTGCAGTAAAGTTACTGTTATTTTAGACTGCATTTTGACATTTTATTGTACCTTATTTGCTGTGGTTTCAAGATCCACACTTAAGTTCTTAATATTTTTGTGTGAATTAGTTTTGAATGGCGCTATAGACCTGATAATGAAGAGTCGAGGAATAGCCCGATGCTCGGGAAAATGTTCAGTATTGGAAAAAGTTTGGAAAATCACCCATGATATAGACTTGTAGCAGGATGTTCAGAACTTTTTGCGGAAGATGTTTCAAAAGTTTATAATGGATTTCGTCTATACCAGGAGAGAAATTGCTGCAAGTAAGTACGGCGTATTTTAATTCATTTAAAGTGAAAGAAGATTGTAGTCTTCCATGTTGTCTGACGAAAAGTTGCAGGGTGATTTTTCTTTGAGGATTTTGTTTTTGACAAAACAGGCTGATTTGTTAGAAGAGGAATTTGTTTCAATAGTTGAAGCAAGCAGACTGGCAACAGCTTTTTTCTCTGTTATTAAAGCGTCAGAAAACTTGAGATGGTTCACAGTAGGGCAGGTGTTCTTCCCTTTAATTTTCTTGATGATTTTTCACACTTTTTTCTTCGATGTTTTGGATGTGAGACTTGAGCAAAATTGTTTCCAAGAGAGATGTCTATTGGTTTTATAAATGTGTTCAGATTTTGCTCTCAGTTTCTGATGCGCTCGGATGTTGGGCATCGATGGTCTGCGGGAGACACAACGTTGAGCTCTTTTGTGGGCTTTAATTTCCTTGCATTCAGAAACAAAACGAAACATTTCATTAACTACCCTTCACTGGCTGCTTTTGAGGGTGCCGCTGGATTCTTTTTTGAACCCTTGGTGGTGAGAACACGACGATATTATGGACTGTGGTGTGTCTCTATTTACGCCAGGAGCACAGACATAACCAGCTGTGTCTCCCTGATGAGTTCCGATCCAGCGGACGAAAGGCCTCGGAGCAGGCAATACAAATAGATCTGCCTTCAAAAGGGATAACGATGGTTCCCTCATGCAGCTAGTGAAGAGTTTTCATATCTATAATATATTTTCTTAATTTTGTGTTCCCATTTTCTTCGTCTTCAACCTCCCCCCCTCCCAAGTCCAAATCTTTACCAAGTCATTACTATGTTGACAGAGGAGTTGTTGGCCTGCGCTTGTTTTTTCCCCCACTATTAGATTGTTCGTCTTTGTATTTGTTTGACTTTCTTCAAGTTTAAAAGGCTGTGCCAGTCTTGAATAAAAGTTACTCTGTGTTAGGTTTTCTTATGGGAGCAAAAGTCACCCTACTTATTTACTATTTATATTGTTTACTGTTCCCTGCCTCATTTCATTTACAATTTTGGATGATTTAGATGTCAGCCCAGAGCAGAAGTTCCGCTGAGACTTACATTTACTGATTTTCAAAATACGTCTCATTTTGGAACGGAGTTTCTGATGGGCTCGAGCATTGGGAGCTGAAGGTCTTTGGAATACTTGATGCTGAGCCCGTTTGTATAGTTCTGAGATTTGTTGGCAGTCAGAATTAAACCGAAGTGTTTCAGGCAAGTGGAGTTTTTCACCAGATATCGGAATACAGGTTTTTGCAGACTTAATCAAAGTATTAGTAAGAGATTCTGCTGGGTCTTGACTTTGAAGAATGACAGTTTCCTGGAGCTCCTTTGAAACTTTGCAGCAAAAAGATTCCAGTTGGCCTTTTTTTTAAAAATTGTTTTGGAACAGGGGTTTTTCAGTGTTTTTGATTTTAACAAATGGGAAAATTGGTCACCTCCATGCGATTACCGGGGACAACCACCCTAGTCCAGGACCAGGAGGGGTCACTTTTCGACAAATTAAACAAAAAAAGTGTACCTGTGGAAGAGTGGAGGTAATTAGGAGCCCCAAAATTTGGGGACAACATAAATCGAATCAAAAAGACCTTCATGAAGCAGCCCTCTGCAAGATTTACACTACCCAAAGGGGGGACGTGTCCCTAAAAACCCCCAACAGCAAAAAAGGTCGTCGAATTGTCAAATCAGGCTGACCAGCTCTTGTCCTGACTAAGATAGATGGTGGAAAATATAAAAAACACTGAAACTTTTTTATAAAAAAACATTCTTGCGCTAAGTTTAAGAGAAGTACAAATCAATAGGGTGAAAAAAAGGACTTGGGGGTAGTGGACTCCTCTATACTTCATCGCAGTGGGTTGTGTGGTTTTGAAAAATTTTAAAAAACCCGGGAAAGAGTCAAATTCTTCTGGTTCGAATTCCGTTTTTGCAGAGGTATCACCCAGGTTTCAATTGTAAAAAAGCAGTGTAGCTCCCAAAATTTTAAAAAGGCCTGGGGGTTTCCCCAATGGAAATTTTTGCTAAATCTAGAAGGAAATAAAAAAGGTAAACAACTCATTATTTGTGTTTTCCCATTGTAGGACGAAGAGGAGAAAACTTGTTTTTGAATAAAGTCTGTCTGTCCCAGGAAGTTTTTTTTTCCTGACCCTTTTTTCTTTGGAGGATGAAGAGGCGACGGGGCCCTCAACCTCTTTTACCCCACACTTTTCCCATCGGGGGCTCGGCCCTTTGGGGGGAACACCATTTTTCTTTTCCCCATCCCCCCAGGGGATGAGGCTGGGAGGATTGGCGGGGTTCTGTTTCTTACCCTGCCATCGCGATTTTTTGTCTGGGGGAGAGCTGGGGGGAGGGATTTAACCCCCCGGGGGCGCTGTTTTTTCCCGAGGTCTGCAGGTTTTGGTGCATTTTCCTGACCCACATGTTGATGTCTCCTGTGAATTTAAAAAAAAAAAAAAATTTTCTTCAAACAAGAAAAGACACTGTTGGATTTTTCTAATAGCAGCAGAGTATGAAAAAAGCCGGTTAGACTGACTGCCGAGTCCAGTTTCTTGCCCTCTCGAGGGGAAATTCTTTTTCTGTCTTGACCGCTGGAGTTTTTTAAATTTTTCCTTTTTGGGCAGCCCCAAAGTAAAAAGTAATGTTGTTATAGCCCGCCGCCCACAAAGGGCCATATCAGGGCTGTCACCACTTTTAAAATAAATCCCCATCTTTAAAAAAAAAAAAAAAAAAAAAACCCCCCCCAAACTTTACACATCTTTTAAATGACATGTTACAAGCGCACAAAAACATTTTTTAAAAATCTTTCTCCCTTTTTAAAATCTTAAAATCAGATGAAAAATGAAAATCCTCTAAAAAAATCAGGTTTGTTTCGGCGGGACATCCCTGAACGGGATCTTCATGGACCCCGCGAAAATGTTTGTGTCTACATCGTGCAAGCCCAACATTCTAAAGAAAAATGTTTCATTGTGAGTGGGCATACTGGAATACACCACGGATTTCTTCATCTTTAAAAGGTAAGAATGGGTAAAATAGAATCCGGGTGGCCGGCACAGAACCTTTTCCCTTTTTACGCCCCCCCCGACGGGGATGGGGGGGAAGCCCTTAAAAGGTTTGGACGGATCTGAAAGAGTTTGTTATTCGTCTGTTTTCCCCAATCCCCCTCCCAAAGGGGTCTCTCACAAAATTGTTTTTTTTGGGGTTTCACTTTGGGCGGGGGATAAAAGGTTGGACAGTTTTCTCTTGTGGGTTCTTGGCAAAACATAAACCATTTTTTTCCGCCGATGCCAACATCCGGGAAACCAAGAAGATAATGTTGTAAGTCCCCCTTTAAACTTACTAAAAGTTCAAAAAAAAAAAAAAAGTTCTGGAGGGAAAGGTTCGGCCAGCTATGGCCTCCAAAGCGCAGCGAATCCGACAGAACAAAAGTCCTCTTTGAAGAATGGGGAATTATCTTAAACCCCCCCAAAAACCCAGAGCAGTAAGTTCCAGAATGACGAAGCATCTGAAGGAATACCCCCAGTTTCTGAAAAGGGGCCCCCGGGGGCAAAGGCGCACACCCCACCCCTTTCAGATTTGGAACCGTCAGGAAAACTTTTTGACGGATGGAAATTTCAAACAGAGCCAGTACAATCCCTTGTATGCCAGAGAGCTGTAGACTCTTTGCGAAAGCTGCAAGATCAAAACGAATCTCGGGTGTGAAAAACCCAAAACGGTGGTTTACCCGGGAAACTTGAAAATCAGATATACACCTGGTCTAGACCGCTTTCCCGAGTGGGGGCTGTCGAAAAACCAAACGGGGAATCATTGGGGGTTGTTTTCAAACTTACTTTGAAACTGAGGGTAAAAGACACAGTCTAGGCGGATTCTGGGGTTTCTGAAACGTTGAATAATAATTTAAGACTTTTTAGCCTGGGGTTTGGGACAGTGAGGGTTCACCCCCCCTCTGGTACAGGCTGTACACGGGGTGGTGCGGAATGCTCCAAGACAGAAAAAAAACCCTTGATGGGGATGGGGCCCAAAGAGTTTGAGGTAAAGGGCTTGAGACCCGTCCCGGGCAAAACCATAACCCTTTTTGGAAAGGACCAAGGCCGTAGGGGCAGAAAATTTTTTCTTTCGGGCCCCCGTCGGTGTGTGTACGACCCGCAAATATTCAGAGCTTTCTGCAAGAAGTTTTGGGTTTTGATGGGGCGGAAAAAAGTTGAGTTTTGGTCAAAAATAAACCCCCCGGGAAATTTTGGCTTCTTTTACAATGGAAATTGGGGACTTGTTCAAGAATTTCGGTCACAAAGAATGAGGAAATTGGGGAAAATAAATTGACTGAGTTTTGGTACGGGAAAGGAAACCTTTTTTCCGGCCCATGTTGGTTTCTGTTGAACAAAGTTGGAGTCGACGCGTACATGGGTAAGATCCAACTGCATACAGCGAAAAGTCCAAAAAACAGAGAGGACTCGGGCCCGGTTTCCCGTTGGACAATGCATTAATTTTAATGTGAAAAGGGGGGGGAGAAAGGATGCCCCTGGGGAAACCCCCAACTCCTGCCCATGGTTGTAAGAGTGGGTGCCAACACGCACCTGGAACTGCGATCAGCAAAAATTTTTGAATGAACAGAGGAGGGTGCCCCCCAAAACCAAGTCTTGCAGGCCAGGGCTCCGCTTCCAGGGGGTGTGTACCCCTTTTTCCCGGGTCGAAAAAGATAGGCCCACATTCTTATTAACAAAGGCATTGGGTGGTGGTTTCCAGAGGATAGATGGTCAACCGTCGAGTGGTATTTCCCGGGGAAACGCACTGTTCCGGGCCAAAAGCCTCGTTTCCCAGCTTCCACATCAGAGGGGAGTTGACCATCTTTCCTCGTTACAGGGGCAGCTGGCAGAGCGTTGGGCGATAGTTGGAAGGGTGGTAAGGTCCTTTCAGGTTTTGGAATGGGAATGATCGGGCTTTCCCGCCAGGAGGGCGGAAAAGGCCCCTTGGCCGTAGGGTTATGACTTGGAAAAAAGGTCTGGGGGCAGCTTTCGGAAAATGTTTCAAAAACCTGAAATAAATGTCATCCAGCCCGGGGCAAAATCAGTGCGGGTTTGTAAAGTAATTTGAGTTCAACGATTAAAAAGGAAAGTTATGGGTTTTCAGAGTTGTCTGAGGGAAAAATTGTAGGGTTTCTCTTAATCTCTTTGTTTTTAAAAGACTGGATTTTTTTGAAGAAAGGATTCTGTTGGAGGTGGAGGCCAAATTGGCAAAGTTGTTTGTCAGTGTTCAGAGAAACAGAAAATTTTTAAGTGATGAATAGAGGGATTGGGTTCTTCCCTTTTATTTTTCTAAAAAATGTTCCAAATTTTTTCTTTGGAAAAATTTCAAAATGGAGTGACAGGCGGGAACGAACAAAAATCAGGGGTAAATTTTAGAACTTACCGCCCCAAAGACATTGACAAACAAAGCACAAAACAAGACACGATGCATTTCAACCACTTGGGGCTTCACACGAAAAAAAAAATCAATTTAAAATGTGGGACAGTAAAAACTACGAAAAACAAAAAAGGGGGGAAAGAAAAATGATTATCCTAATTCTTCATGAAGGGGGAAAAGCATGAGGCCAGGGGGGTTTGGGGAGAAAAAGAGGGGGGGGGGGGGGGGGGGGGGGGGGGGGGGGGGTTTTTCGTCAGGGGGGTGTGTGTGTGATATGATGGGTTGTTTCTAGTTTTTTTAAGGAGATAAAATTTTGTGATGGGGTGGTAATGGTGGATAGATAAGATAAAAAAAAAAAAAAAAAAAAAAAAAAAAAAAAAAAAAGGGGGGAGAAAAAAGGGTGTGTGGGGGGTTTAAGGGGAAGGACAAAAAAAAATTAAGTTAGATAAAGGGGGGTTGCTGTAACTACGTATGAAGTGAGTGAAGAGGAGTGGTGGGGGGTGTATGTAAGTGGTGTGTATGTGTGTGTGTATGTTGTGTGTTTGGGAGGGGGTTTGCCAAAAGATGTGGAAGAGGTGGGTATTGTGTTTGGTTATTGTTGGAATTTTATGCCTGGGGGGGTGTGGCCCAGTTTTGGAAAAGAAGGGATTTTTGAGTTGTGCGTTCAAAACTGTCACTCTGTGCTGCCGGGTGCCATAACTTTGACATGGTCGATGTTGTGTTGGGGGTTTTTTTAATGGGGGACGGGTTTTTGGGCGGGGGGGGGCGGATATCACCAGATGTTTTGGATGCGGTTTCAAGGGTGCGTGACGTTTCCCTATGTAATCTTGCCCACAGGGATGGATGGCATTATAAGTTGCGGCCTTTACATGAAAATGTGCGTTTGACTGTGAAGGGGTTTTTGGGGCCCGAAGTGGGGTCTGGGTTTTGGGGGGGGGGCAGATTTTTCGTTGGGTTTGGAGCAGGGTGAGTACCTGGTGGGTAGCTTTGGGGTTTTGTTCAATGGACGCACGAGGAGGTCTTTGGGTTTTTCCCTTTTGAATGTGATCAGGGTTTGGTATGGAAGGCGGGGTTTTTGTATGTAAATGTGCCAATTGGATTTGGGACCACAAGGGAGGTGTGCGGGTGGGAGGAGGTAGGCTGTGGGGTTTTCTGTTTGGTTGGTGGGGTTTCCCCAAACGATTTCTGGGTAAGCTATGGGGCGGCGGAGTGTGCATTGATGAAGGAACTGGGGATCCCGGTTGGTGAAGAAATTTTGACATTTTTGGGTGTTGTGAGTGAGTCTTCCCCGCGGGGCAGAGTTGCGGAGACGGAGAAATTTTGAGTTTGGGTGCTGTTTTAGTGTGTGGTTGTGGGAGGATGAGTAGTCAGGTTGCAGTGCGTCGGTGGGTTTGTAGAAAATGGGGTTTTTTTTTTTTTTTTTTTTTTTTTTTTTTTTTCTTTTTAAATTTTTTTTTTTTTTTTTTTTTTTTTTTTTTTTTTTTTTTTTTTTTTGGTTTTTTTTTTTTTTTTTTTTTTTTTTTTTTTTTTTTTTTTTTTTTTTTTTCTTGGTTAAAATTTTTTTGAGTTGCTAGGGAGGGGACTTCACTAAAAGAAAAAATGTAAAATTCTTCAAAGGGGATAAGTTTCATAATGGCCCCCGCCCCGACCAAGCGGGTTAACATGCCTGGTACCCCCCCCCCCAGCCCCAACCAAGACAGACAGACCCCAGCCTCCTCCTTCCACCCCAACCCCCCCCCATCTTAGATCCTCAAATCCAATTTTCACATTTAAAAACCACAAACCCCTTTTCCAAACCCCCCATGAAACACATCAAACCTACAAAAACCCAAAAAGACCCTCCTCGGCGATTCCCGGGGAAAGAAACCAACAGCTACCCACCAGGTACTCCCCCTGCCCAAAACCAACTGCAAAATCTCCCCCCACCAAAACCAGCACCATCTTACACCCCAAAAACTCCTCCATTTAAAACCAATTTTCATTCAAACCAAACTTTTTTCCATCCACTCCCTGGGGCAAATCTAAAGGAAAAAATCCCACATTGAAACACGCACCTGAACCTGGTTTATTCCCCACCACCGACCCAAAAAACCCCCTACACTTCAACCACAAACCCCCCCAAAAAAAATGACCATGTTTCAAAGTTATGGGACTTGGCAGTCACAGAGTGACGCTTTGAACGCACAACTCAAGAATCCCATTCATTTCCCAAAAATGGGCACATACACCCCCCAAGGCACAAAAACCAACAATAACCAAAACACTACCCCCTTCCCATCAGTTGGCAAAATCCCCCAACACACACACATACTTAATACACCCCACCCCCTCCTCTTCACTCATTTATACAGTAGTTACGAACCCCCCATCTATTAAAACTTAATTTTGTTTTTATCCTTCCCCCTTAAATCCCCCCCCACCACCTTTCCTCTCTCCCTTTTTTTTTTTTTTTTTTTTTTTTTTTTTTTTTTTTATATTATCTATCCAAATTACCACAAACCCCAAAAGTTTTCCATCCTAATAAAATAGCCACACAAACCCATCATATCACACACCCCCCCCACCCCCTGCGCAACCCCCCCCCCCCTCCCCCCCCCCCCCCCTCTGTTTCCTCTCCCATAATCCCCCTGGCCTCATGTCATTTCCGCCTTCATGAAGAATTACGGATAAGTCATTTTTCATTCCCCTTTTTTGTTTTTCGTAGTTTGTACTGTCCCACATGTTAAATGTGATTTATTTTTTCGCCTGATGAAGACCCAAGTGGTTGAAATGCATCGTGTCTTGTCTTGTGCTTTGTTTGTCAATGTCAATTGGCGGTAAGTTCTAAAACTCTATTCCTGATCTTTTTCTTGGAAGTTTTCGATGTCAGCCTGGAGCAGAAGCTTCTCCAGGACTGACGTTTACTGATTTGAAAGTGTGTCTCGATTTCGCACGGAGTCTCTGATGGGCTTGAGCGTTGGGACCCGAAGGTCGTTGGTATACCCGACGCCGAGCCCGTTTGCGAACTTTTGAAATTTGTTGGCAGTCTGAATTGAACCAGGGTGTTTTTGGCATTTGGAGTTTGTCGGAAGACACTGGAATACAGGTTTTAGCACAGTTTATCACAGTGTTAGTCAGAGATTCGACTGGGTCTGGACTCTGAAAAAAATCAGTGTCCTGGAATTGTTTTGAAATAGTGGTTGAAAATAGATCCCAGTTTTGCTTTCTTATAATTGAGATGTTGAGAGACAGAGGCGGTTTCAGTTAATATGGGCTGTAAAAGAACAGGGAAATGGTCACTTCCGTGCAGATCGTCATGGACAGACCACTCATAGTCCAGGACCAGCGAGGGGTCGCAAACCGACAAATCTAAACACGAAAGTGAACCTGTGGAAGAGTGGAGGTAAGTTGGAGCTCCATCGTTCAGACAACACAAATCAAAGTCAGAAAGGACATCCTCAAGAAGCAGACCTCTGGGTGACGAACTGACACTACCCCAAAGAGGATTGTGACCGTTAAAGTCACCCAACAGCAAAAAAGGTCGAGGAAGTTCTCCTATCAGACTGACAAGGTCCTGACGACAAACCGGAACAGAAGGAGGTAGATAAAGAGAACAGATTGTGACAGTCTTGTGGAGAGTGACTCTCGCAGCTACAGCCTGAAGGGAGGTAGACAGAGCGACAGGACTATATAACAGAGTTTTGTGTAGGAGAAGGGCAACACCGCCCGACAGTCCCAACGTGGATGGTTGTGCAGGTTTCGAAAGAAATTAAAGCCAGAAAGAGTAAAGGTCTTCTGGCTTTGAATTTGAGTTTCTTTGAAGAGCCACGACGGAAGGTTTTAGAGACTGACACAGAAGCTGCAGCTCCTCGAAGTTGGAATTTAGACCACGGATTATTCCAATGGAATATTGTATTATCCATGGTGCAGAGGGCGAAAAGGAGAGATCAGGTCATCTCCTCATCAACGTCTGCCTCCAATGGAGCGAATTTGTTATTCAGCTTCACTGGAGTGTGTTGGTCTACAGACCTGCTGGCAGACTTGCCAACAGGCGAAGAAGGTCTGGATTTGGGAGATGGTGGAGGTTTCTTCCTCATCTCCACCATCTCCACACTGGGTTGAACTCCCTTGCCCGCACGGGCACTGGACTGAGGAGTTCGAGGTTGGGGTGCTGGCTTTTTAATCTCCCCAGCAGCAGATGTTGTAGACTGCTGGGCAGTCTAGGGGTGGCGGATTTTTTGGGTTGGAAGGTGGTGGACCTGCTACCACCAGAACTGACAGATCTTACTTGCAATGTCTTTGAAAACATGAATTCATCAGTCTGGCAGCAGACTGACCTAGTAGAAACTGTGGGAATTTTCTTTACAGCCGAAGCATAGGAAGAAGCTGTCGGCGTCTGACTGCCCACAACCTGTTTCCGGGCTTCAAAAAATGAGATCTTCTTTTCCGTTTTGACACGTTGGATAGCAGATTCTTGAATCCAAAGAGGACAGTTTCGTGAAGAGGAGGGATGGTCGCCACCGCAGTTAGCACAATGTGCCGGATCTTTGCACGGCCCATCATGGGTTTTCCTTGCAGCAAATACCACACACCTCCTGCCCAGAACAGCGGTCCTGACATGGCCAAACCTCTGGCACCTAGAGCACCTCAACGGGGACGGCACATACAGCTGAACACGAACATTCAGGTAGCCGACTTTGATGACCGAGGCAGCACAGGGTTGCAGAATGTCAGAAAGAGGGTGTTGGTAGCCACTCTTTCTGCACCCTTCTTTACTGTCACCCTGCGCACCTCCGTCACACCCCCGGGACGCCAGCTCCGATTTGATCTCTGCCTCTGTGACACCAGATAAATCCCGGCAGCGAATCACGCCTTTCGATGAATTTAACTGTTTGTGGGGAGTTACCTTGATCTCCCTGTCCACAAGTTTCGTTGCCTTCAGCAGCTGTTCAGACTGTTTTTTTGTTCTACATTGAATGAGGAATGAGCCATTTCGCAATCTTTTGATGGATTGAGGGTCACCTGCTAAACCCTGAAAGCCCTTCTGGATAGCAAAGGGCTCAGAGCTGAAAGGGGTCTCTTCCCCGAAGATGGAGTATGGCTGCCTTAATGGCAGGATAAAAAAGGGTCATACACACAAAAAATCCACTGCCTGGCTATACAGGGAGTGTCCGCAGGAGTATCAGCCTGTGTACGCAGAGAGAGAGAGAGAGAGAAAGGGGTCTTTCTTGCTCCGTTCCTTCCATAACGAGCCAGGAAGCCAGAAACCTGTCTTCTGTCGTACCTCCATATCCGAATCACTGTCAGAATTTACATCCCCTGAAATAGGGGATGCTGCCTTCCTCTTCTTTTGGGGGGAATGTTTTGTGAAAAAGCCATGTTTATTTTATTATATTTCATCCCTCCCTTACCCACCCACCTTGGAGTCCAACTAAGGGGCCAGGGCCAAGAAACCAATGTCTTGACCCCTTCCAGCTTCAGGAGAGACATACAACAGACAAAACCTACCAACCATATCCCCCCCGATCATGCCAACTCCCGGAACAGAGAGCTGAGCACTGCAGGGGTTACCTTGGCCAGCCGGAGAAATGCCTGTTTTGACCCAGCCCCAAGAAGGGGAGCCGATTAGTACACCCGGGCCAGAGTGTACTCCCTGTCTAGGAGAGGTCCGAGCCAAAGTGATGTGTTGAGAGCGCTGGCCCTCTCAATCACCAGGATCTCATTCCCCTCCGACACAGGTCGCACCGCACGGCAAACGCGGTGGATCTTAAGGAGACCACAGAGAGAAAAGAAGTGTGGAAAAGAAGACTTGAAGGGGAGACGAAGATAGAAAAGGGGCCAAATAAGGGAGGCAGAAAACAAGAAAAGAGAAAGGCGGGTTACTCTAGTCAGGATCCTCACCCTTAGCCTATCTGACATGGGAAGCCCTACCAGGGGCATCAACTCCTTACCACGTTATGCTTAGGCCAGACAGCATCTTGGCTTTTTCGGACCTAGAAGCAGTTGGAAAAAACCAGCCTATCTTTAAGTATTGATGCCCCCGCCAGCAAAGCCTAAGGGATCACTGGACCACGCAAGCCCTCCGACCACGACAAGGTCGCAACCCCCGGAGGGGGGCAGTCCTGCAAGAAAGAGGGGTGGCTGCCACCACAGTTGGCACAAAGGGCTGGTCCCTGGCAAGGCTCCTCATGGACTGCTTTGCAGCACCGACCATAGGTCTCCTCCCCCAAGCACCTGTCATGGACATGGCCAAATTGTTGACAGTGGAAACACCTCATAGGAGAAGGGATGTATAGGTCAACATTTACTACCAAGTAGCCTAATTTGATGGTCTTTGGAAATCTGGGTGAACAAAAGGGTAGGAAGAGCAGTTTGTGGGTATTCTCTCTGTTCCTTTCCGAACTGTTACCCTGTGGGCATCAACCACTCCTTGAGGCTCCAACCCTCTCTTTATCTCTGCCTCTGACCCTCCTCTCAGATCAGGGCATCTCATCACACCTTTTGACGAGTTCAGTTGCTTGTGCAGTGTCACTCTGATCTCCTTGTCCACCCGCTTAGTGGCGCTTAAAAGCTGTTTTGCTTGGCACCTGGTTCTGCACTGCACCAGGAAAGGTACGTTCCTAGCCTTGTAACTATTGAGTGTCTCCTATAATTCCCTGGAACCCTTTCTGAATTGCAAACAACTCAGGGCCAAAATTGGTTTTTCCTGTTCAGTTCCCTCAACCACAAGCTAGGAAGCCCAGAATCCTGTCCTCCTTGTTTCTGAGTCTGAGTCGCTGTCCGCATCCGAGTCCTTTGTTACTGGATATACAACTTTCCTTTTCTTTTGGAGTGGAATTTTTTTGTGAAGAAGCCATTTTTTGTTGTTCTTCATTTCATTTCTCCCTCACCCATCCACCACGGAGTCCAGGACCCTTGGGGGGCCAGGCCCACTAAGTCACCCCTCTTGACCCTTTCCAGGCTTCGGAAGAGATAAACGATAAATAAGAGCCCATTAACCCTATCCCCCCCTGATCATGCTCAACTCTCAGCCCCATGCAGGGGATAGCCGATCGATACACCTGGGCCAGAGTGTACCTCCTGTCTTGAAGAGGTCTAAGCCAAAGAGATGTGTCGAGGGCACCTGCTCTCTCAATCACCAGGATCTCATTCCCCTCCACCACAGGTTGCACCGCATGGCAAATTCGGCAGATGTTATGAAGACCACAGAGAGAAAAAGAATGTGGAAAGAAGACTTGAAGAGAAACGAAGATAGAAAAGAGCTGAGTAAGAAAGTCAGAAGATAAGAAAAGGAAAAAGGCTGGTTACTATTTGTCAGGGCACCCTTAAACTTTCTGACATGGGATACCCTACCAGGGCATCAACCCCTACCACTTTGTGCTTAGGCCAGACAGCAACTTGACTTTCCAGGACTAGAGGCATTTAAAAAAAAAACTAGCCAATCATGCAAGTATTGATGCCCCCGCCAGCAGAGTCTAAGGGATCATGGGACTGCACAAGTCCTCCAACCAAGGCAAGCCTGCAACCTCCGGAGGGAATTCCGAAGTGAATTTTTTTATAATCATTTTTTTTCATAACAGCGACATCTGCTCCAGTGTCAATCTTGAAAACTGTCGCATACTTACCACCACACACATCGAAGTCAACAGTCCAAGCTTCCGCGTTTCCAATATTTGTCGAGTTAAGCCACTTTGTGTCTGGATCCAATTCTTGAAGTGAATTTGGCTTCTTCTTTGTATTGAAGCATCTGCTGAAATGATTTTGCTGCCGACATATCCTGCACTTTTGTCCCTTGACTGGACATGGTTTGTCAGTGTGTACATGTCTGCATCGAGTACATGCATTCTTGCCTTTCCCAGTAGATAGAAAATCTTGATTCCTGGAACTCCTATGCTGTGGAATTCTGCCCCATGGTCATGATCTTGACCACAGCCATGACAATTGTACATTTCATTCAGGTCAACTTCACCACCTGCTGCTTGCTCCTTCATTTGTTGCTTGACCATCTCTTGCCATCTCGTTACTTTTCTTGAACATTCTAGGGTCAGATCTAGAATCAACTGAAGCTTTTCCTTGATGTGGTGCTGATCCTGCAGACCAATTAAAAGTCTGTCTCTCACTTGATCTTCTGAGCCTTTGTAATGACAGTTTATTACCAATGACTGTTGTGCTCAGGTGAATTTCTTGACACTCTCAAAAGGAGATTGTTTTCTGCAGTTAAATAAACTTCTGTCATGAATGATGCTTCTTTAAGGCACAAAATAATATGAAAACTTCTCAATGAGACAGTCACAATCTGTATCAGATTCATTCAGGTGGAACAGTTTCAGAATTAAATTTCAAGCTTTTGGAAATCTTTCCAGCTTCTCTTGACCCATGGCGTATAACAAAGAATCTCTCTGAACATCTCCACCTTCCAGCTGAAGCTTCGTAGCTCTTCTGATCCACTGAAACTCTTCCGGCCAATCTGGCCATTTAGTTGCTTTGAAGGAAAATTTTGGAGGTGGATTGTACCTTGTCATCTCTAAAATACTCCTGAAACTTCTGACACCAACTCAGCATATGACCAATGGGTTAATCGAAACAGATTATACTCTGTAAAATCATCTTTACAGCACAACAGATTGTGAAGATGCTTTGATGTCCAGTATTTAACCCCTTGACTGCCGCTATTTTGTATCAGTTTTGTACTTCTGTGTGCCGGAGCAAACTTTGACTTTTTGCGGTAGGTTCACTATTTTGATCAGTGCTCATTTATTTGTGGAGATATCTCTTAGATTTGTGGCATGTTTTCTTCTTATACCCAGTGCTATAATATCTGCAAATAATATTTGATTTTGTTCATTCTGAGTATAATAAATAATCTTATAATTCAACTTTTTAAAAACAATTATACTTTACCTGCAGCAAAACAAAAAAACATACAAACCAGCAAAAAGTGGTTTTAGTGTTTACTGAACACCTGTGTAAATATTTGGTAGTGAATTTTACAACCCACAATTGTTGTTTTACATGATAAATCTAGTATTTCTGGGGTACAGTACAATCCAGGTATCAAGGGACACAATTTTGTTTTCTTAGGTAGGTTCACTAATATGCCCACTGCTCTTTCAATTCTTGACATATATCTTAGATACTTGGGAAATTTTCTTGTTATATCCTTGGCTACAGCCAGATATCACAATAGTTTGATTTTGTTCGTAATGAGTAGACCAAAAATATATATAATGATGAATGTTTTGTTTGAAAAACAGACAATTTCAGAACATAAACAAAACTATTGCACTAAAATCACAATGAAATACCACAAAAACTGGTGTTAGTATCCTTTGAACTTCACGACAAACATCAAACAATGCATAAAATGTTTAGCAACCCATACCATAAGGGACACTCCAGTCCTGGTAAAGCTTGCCCTCTTTCTCTGCTACGCCCCCTCACACTGGACCCTCGCCGTTGTCCTGAACCCCCTCCCCTTCCTCGACTCCCTCCCGACCTCTCATGAAAGGAGGGAGGGGGCAGTCAACATAGACGGAATCGGCTCGTCACTCTCCGATTCGGCCCCACTTGCGCCGGTATCGCTCAGTTCGAAGTCGGGGATCAGCTTCGTCATCAACACCAATCACCGATAGCAAAGGGTGGTGTTGATTGTGATCGCTTTCTTCCTCCTCCGAATCGCTTTGTTCCACTTCTCTGAAGTCTTCGTCATCGCTTTCAGGTCTCGGATAACTTCTTGAAGCACTTCAAGAGCATTAGATCGTTTGGAAACCGTACGCGCCTGAACGAACTGTCTGCTCAACTCGCCATCTTGAACCGAAAATGACTCAGCCGAACCTTGCCGAAGTATTATCGTCCGAACCGATGCAAGCCGGTCAGTCAGCGACCCGTGAAAGGGAAGAAACCGTTCTTTAGGGTCCCTACAACTGTTCAAACCATTTTTTTTCCCTTGCCTCCCTTCTTTAAATCGCGTTCGATGTGTGGCACACAGCCTTCCAGAAACCACCTCAAATGCCGTTCGTGCAAGGGCAGTCAACGAGTTAAGCGATGTTACAAGGGAAGCCACTCTTCAAATACAAATATAAAACATATGGCTGATAGTGTTGCTTCCATTGACAACAATGGTGAAGATGGTCACCGAGGTTGGAAGACGCAGAGTGGTGACAGCATTTGTAGCAGAGGACGCTGATGTTTGCATGTTATCCTTGAGATAGGTAACCAGACTGCAAGACAGGAGGAGTAATGCATACAGATCTTTTCTTTCTGAGGACAAGGCCAGCAGCGGAATTTGTTTTACTTGTTTTGGATGAAAGAAGCATGCAACCAGACAAGAGAGAGTTACAGTCGTCAGTGTGAGAGAGAATGAGATAAGTGACCTTTGATGTAACCCTGGAGGACACACACTTCCAATCACAGCTGATCCACTGTAGCTGGAAACAGCACAAGACTGAGAAACGATTTCTTTGCATTGAAAGTGAGTTGAGCAAGTCACACTCTTGGCCACACTCTCACCCAAGATGGATGCTGTACATTCACTGATGGAAAGCATATGACATTCAGTGATGCAAAAGACTAATGCCATACTTCAAACTTTCAATGGGGTCAAACTTTTAAATACTTTCTTTCTTTCTTTTTGCGTACGCAGGCTGATACTCCTGCGGACACTGCCTGTATAGACAGGCAGTGGAGTTTTGTGTGTATGACCGTTTTTTATCCCGCCATTCAGGCAGCCATACTCCATCTTCGGGGAAGGTGCATGCTATGTGTAACGTGTCGTCCATACCAACGGCCAAACTGGCCTTCTCTTCCGAAAGTTGGTGATGGGATTTTACGTGTGTGCAAGATGTTGTGCGTGCGTTCACACACGGAACCTCGGTTTATAGTCTCATTCGAAGGACTGTATGGGGAATGGAGTCAGAACCAATGTTAACTCCGAGGGAAAAATCCCCCTGTACCGAAATTCGAACCCGCAACCCCAGGATCACGAGTCCGGCGCTCTACCAACTGAGCTATTCCGGCCCCCACTTTTAAATACTGACTTTGATGAGAAAGAGATGAAACAATGCTCCTACACATCATAAACCCATACCATACATTTATTATGTCATTTGTGATAGACTGTTGCTGTACTTTGTAGTCTATTGTTGAGACAGCTGCACCACAAATAGATGTATATATATGTATGTATTTATGTGGATTGTAAATCCTATTAACCAAGTAATCACTATTTATCTCACTAAAAATGTTGAGATTACATACGAGAGGCACCTTCAATGAGCTATCCGTTACTTCCTCACTGTATGTATTATCATATCATCTTGTAAGATTCCGCCTCATAGTGTGGAGATAGAAATCTTTTTTCATTCACATTTACCCATTCTGACTTGAGCAGTTTGGAAAGCCTCTCTTCCGTTCATAAAAAAAAAAAAAAGGTGTTGTACCATATCAAAATCATACAGCTATGTAACAATGAACTACAAACTGTAAATTGTTTTAGTAACATTTACAGGGTATTTAAAACAGGCTTTGGAACTATATATTATCAGAATATGTTGGATTGCTTACGCAGCTACTTTATAGTTTTCACATAAACCTGCAGTCAAAATGCTAAAACATCTTTCAACTACACTCCTAAAAATGCACCCTGAAAAAAAAAAAAAACCAGCGAGAGTAGCCGATGATATATTTGTTCTATCAACATTTCCCTGTTTATACGTAAACCAAGCCCTTGCCACTCAAACACCAGTTCATCTACATCACTGCAGCGTAACGGGAGATGTTTGCCATGACCTCCACCACACAGACCAAAGCATTCTCCAGCAAGCTCACAGACCACCTGATGTGCACTCACCTCACAATACTGGGGTACTTTGACAGGGGCCTCGTGAAAGCAGCTCTGAGGAGTGGAGCCAAACAGACACTCCACCAACTCTGTCTGGTGGATATTCATGTCCACTTGAAAGGTTTCAGTGCTGCGCACTGTCCGCTCTGACATATTCACAGTCAAAGGCTTGCAGAGAAGACTGTAAAAGAGGAAACACCACAAACACTACAAAGTCAATCAACAACTTTTTGAAATTTTATATTTCTGCAAGGTGAGGAAAAACAATGGTGTAATTTGTTTTCCAGCTAAAAAGAATACATAATGTCTATCAACAGCTAACAATCTATAGATGACAAGTCAATGCTTACTCCTCAAATCTAACTGGGTTTCATGCAACACATACAGTATGTCAATCACCTTGAGCACTTCTTGGCACTGTACTGTCTATAACTACACATAACAGTATGTCAATCACCTGTAGCACTTTTTGGCACTGTACTGTCCATAACTACACATACAGTATGTCAATCACCTGTAGCACTTTTTGGCACTGTACTGTCCATAACTACACATACAGTATGTCAATCACCTTCAGCACTTCTTGGCACTGTACTGTCAATAACTACACATACAGTATGTCAATCACCTGTAGCACTTCTTGGCACTGTACTGTCTATAACTACACATACAGTATGTCAATCACCTTCAGCACTTCTTGGCACTGTACTGTCTATAACTACACATACAGTATGTCAATCACCTTGAGCACTTCTTGGCACTGTACTGTCCATAACTACACATAACAGTATGTCAATCACCTTGAGCACTTCTTGGCACTGTACTGTCTATAACTACACATACAGTATGTCAATCACCTTCAGCACTTCTTGGCACTGTACTGTATATAACTACACATACAGTATGTCAGTCACCTTGAGCACTTCTTGGCACTGTACTGTATATAACAACACATAACAGTATGTCAGTCACCTTCAGCACTTCTTGGCACTGTACTGTATATAACAACACATAACAGTATGTCTATCACCTTGAGCACTTCTTGGCACTGTACTGTCTACTTGGATGGAAGGTTAGTTTTCCAAAACACTGTAGGCCTGTATAGTGAAACTGCAACCCCTGGAGAGGTGGGGAAGGAAGGTAGAAGGGGCTGAAGAGTGGTAATAATCTGTTTGTCCTACTGATGAACCTCACTGCTTAGTCACACAACCAGTGTAGTATGCTCTCCTTCTGGTGGGTGCCACAATGTCCCTACAACAGTCCCCATGAATTTGCTGAGATGGATGACCCTAACATAAATCTCCAGGCATAGATGTGGGGAGGAGATCAAAACTGAGGTCACCATGACAGCAGGTCAAAGGGGGCTACAGAAACTGAGTCATATGTTTTCATCTGTACTGACCAACGAGGATGAAGATCTAGGATGCAATGGATTTCCAGTTGGTCTGAGATGGCATGACAAGGCTTTACTCTATGTTTACTTTCATAACATATCCTAGCATCAACAAAGTGTGAGAAACAAGACATCTGCAGTGTTAGTCGTGAATCTGAGCAACACTCTCAAACCCACATCCTTTAATGATTAAATGGATGAAAGTCAACTGTGCTGTTCCAGTCTTCCCAACTAAGCCCCATAGAAAATTCAGCTCTGGGTTGGAGCCAGTTGGGCCAAAAAAAAATTCCACAAACAAATGACTCTGACAGGGATCAAACCAACAGCCTCTCAGTCAGGAGTCCACAACGCTAACCACTTCACCAAAACAGCTGGTCATTTGTATTTTTGAGCTGCCTGAAAACACTTCTATATGTACAAGCCATTTGTACAGAATACCCATAAATACATTTGTGAGTCACTTGTACATAGACCCATACACATACCCACAATTCACTTCTGTAGTAAGACTCTATACACTTAACTTCAATCTACTTGTACTGTAGACCTGTCAAAATAGAGCTCTACAGCCCACTTATATAAAAGACATACATATATGTATTATATAATTAATTTCAAGACCCACTTGAGCTGTAGGCCTGCACATACTCATTTCAACAACCCATTTGTATGGTACCCCTGCCCAACATATTTAAAACCTGCATGTACTGTAGGCGTCTCATATACATGTCCACAACCCACTTGCAAAGCATTATTGCCCATATACATATCTCCAACCCATTTGCACAGTACAACTACCCATGCACAGGTCACACACCATTCACACTTAACATCTGCCTATACAAATGGCTACCTACTATCTTATAGACCTATCAATATGCATTATCTCTTAGTCTTACCAATTTGCACTGTACAGACCTCCCAATGGCAAATGAATACAGAGGGGGTTCCCTTCCCCAAATCCCCCCTGAAAATTTTGAGAATATAGATGTTATCTGGCACAACTCTGGGCTTCTTCATAATCATTGCTATGGAAGCAATTATTTAATACACAATGGTGTCAGATACCAAAGAAAATAATTTGATGCAAATTAATGTTCACTCTCAGAAAGAGAAAACGACAATCTAGACTGAACACCTTTCTTTTTCTTTTCCTTCCTTTAATCAGCCATCATTGATGAGCTGATGATTCTGATAATATACACAGAGTTAACTGTGCAGCGAGAAACGTCCCTGGACAAAAAAAAAAAAAAAAGACTCATCGAACACAACTGACAAGCTGAGTTTTCATTTTTGGCTGGGGGATGAAGCAGGGGAATAAGACAGTGAAGCTTCGAGATTTAAGGAAGATTTACACTGCAAAGTATTAACTCTTAGTGAAATGTAAATTCAAAACTTAGTGAAATGTAAATTCAGAACTTGAGCAGATTTTTAGGTGGTCTGAAAGCATCTGGAAGCCTGCTTGACCATAAGTGACTTCACAACAGATAGCAGATTATACTAGAGAACTTGAGCAGATTTTTAAATGGTCTGAAAGCATTTGGAAGCCTGGTTGACCATAATGACTTCACAACAGACAGTAGGTTATATTAGCCTCTGCTACTTTTGAAAGCAATATGCTCACTTCTACAGTGTCGATTTTTCGTCAACACACACACACACTGTCCCCCAATCATGGGTGAAACCAGGAAAAAATGAAAAGCAGGAAGGCCAGGGGTCCAGGGGATCGCCTTAGGCCCCTTAGCGGGGTCAAGGGGCAGAGCCCCTTGTCAGGGGCTAAGCTGAAGGGTTTCTGCACTTTTTGTAAGTAGAACCTGAACATTCGGAGACACCTTACCTCCTTGTTACCCTGTTACCCCACGACCACCATTAAAACTGACATTCATGTTAGGAGTTCACTTAATTCAAGAAACCAGAGGCAGCAACAATTTTTGCTGACTATAATTTGTATTTACCACTTCTGAAACTTATGAAGACAGTTTGCAGTTTGAATTTAAGAAATAGTGCGTGATGACCAGAACTGAAGTATCTGGTGTTAGAAGAACTCCCTTGTATGGAAAACTAGATTTTTTTTTCACTTCAAACAAGAACTTGTGTGGTCTTGATTATTCCAGCAGAAAGTCGATACTGCAACCTTTTATCTCAGGGGGAACGAGGGGGAGTGGCATTTGGATAGGGTGGGGGTTATTGGTGCAACAGATGTGCCACTTGCCTCATAGATTTAAACTGTGAAGTTATGAAATGATATTTGAATTTGAACCTTGAACTCCACATATGTATACTTCTTGAACAGTCCAATAAATCTTAATAAATTTACTTAGAAAATGAAGACTATTAAATTCTGGGCACACGTTAACTTCTGATGAAAGCAAATCTGTAAATAGTTATCTGAAATGTATAGATTTTTTGTTTTAGATTTTTTTAATGAAACAGGTTCTCATAAACCTTGTATGTAAGTTGTTTCAATAATACACTGGGGTAACAAGCTGAAGGATATACCGATCTCCTAATAATCATAAATCATGTGTGAAAAATAAGAGTGGTAAGGTCCATGGGCATGACTGATTTCCCGAAATAAATCAAGAAGAAATCTGTCATAAAAACAGAATGTTTTAAAAAACATAGATTGAACAATATTTGTTCATTTTGCCTACTAAATTAATCAACTGGTGCTTTGTCACACAATAAAGAACCAGGAATCACAAATTGCAAGTTTAAAGTGGCCTTTCAGCTTGCATTAAGTGACAAAAGCACAATGAATGTACTTGTATAAATATGTAATTAGTTAGGATAATACTTCAATTTCTTTCTTTCTCTTTTTTTTCTTTCTATCTCTTCTTTTTTTTTTCTTTTTCCTTTTTTTTTTTTGAGCATATGACTACAGACATGTTTACCTATATGCTTTCATGGAATTTGGTTCCCATGATTGGCAAAAATAGGACATATACGACAAACTTTTTTTAATCGGGAAAAAATTCTAAAGACCATATTCTTGAATGGTAATTGCACCTGCCAATTCTAATTGTTGGAGAATAAAATCTGACCAAAGAGCAACAACTCTTGCTAACTTCCGCACACGAAATAGCATCAGGCTGTGTCAAATTTTTTACATGCCCAGAAACTTTCTTTTTTTTTAAATCGGTGAGAGAGCATGAGTCTATGCTAAAGTATGCTGAAGAATCAGGTTTGAAAGTAATTTGTGTCAGAAAGAACCAATTTCACCACAGTTAGTGTAAAATTAAGAAGTCTCTGCTTTGTGACGGCAAGTGAAAATGATACTTGTTCTGAACACTATCATCATCACAGACTATCTTCTTCATTTGGCTCAATGAACAGTACTGTGACAACTGTCTGAAGCAGCATTTGTGCACTGTCTCAGCAAAATGACGAAGGAATGATCAGTTTCGGAAAGAAAAACCTGGACTGGATGGAGTAATCAGAATGCAGTTTTACCAAAACATTCAGGGGAAAAAAATGAACCAGGACATTTCAGGATTTTGGGACAAACAGCGACGTCGAATTCTGGTTTCCAGCATTTCCAAACGTGTGGTTTCATCCATGCCCAATACTACTGGCTTTGTTTCAAGTCTTTTCTGTTGTAGTCTCCTTGGGCAAAATATTCACTCAAGACATGATCACACTCCTAAAAAACATTTTTGCAGTTGGCTTTGAAGACAAGTCATACTCTGACCGGCAAAAAACACCACCAGGAACTCTACCAAAAAGTGAACTGAATTCACTCACTTCCTAAAATTTCAAATTCTGTGATGAGATATCAACAGATTTTTTTTTTTTTTTAAACAGCCAACTGTTTTGATGATGGGAGAGATAAGATAAGATAATGTTGCTTATAGCCCAGCCGACCGCAGAGGGCCACATCAGGGCTGTCACCACGTTAATTGATGATGGGAACAAAAAGAGACTGGTTGACTTTTTACAAATTAACTTTTTCTTTCTCTCAAAAGCAGCATGTGGATTTTCTCTGATTCCATTACCTTTGCAAATATTTGTAGAAACTCAAAGTGGGAAAAATAGGGAGTTTGTATTATACTCCCTGTTTGGCTAGTATACTTACCATGTCAGACCATGGCATTCCACGGCAGTTAGTCAGCTCTGCCAGGCCGAATTTTTGTGGCTAATGCAGTAATAAGACTATCACATGACACCCACCCTACTTCCGCCAGGGAAAAAACCGGTGTAAACTTCCTGTTCCTCATTCAACGAGGCCTATGCGCAAGGTAACCCCGAGAACCATAGCGCTAGCGGGGAAGGTAGGGTGGCATTAGAGTCTGACATGGTAAGTATACTAGCCAAACAGGGAGTATAATACAAACTCCCCATTTTGGCGTCATATACTTTACCATGTGAGACCATAGCAGAATTCAAAGGAATTGGAGGAGGGCTTAGTGCCCTAATGGTTCTTGGGGTTAGCAGAGGAATAGGTATGGCTGCGTTAGCAGCAAAAGAAGTCCCTAGAACCATCAGCCCTGGTCATGCACACATCCCTCAAATAAAAGCTTATGAAGGGATTTTCCGGATGTCAGTAGGCTGCCTCCAGGATGTGGTGCAAGAGGACAGAGCGCTGGATCGCTGTGGAAGCGGCCAGCGCCCTGCCCTGGAGATAAGACGGGGAGATCCTTATACGCCTGGACATAGGCCGATCTGCCCATCTTGGAAGCATCTACAGATAGGACTGGGAGGAGCACCTGGGGCACGGGGTTCCCAGTAGCCCCGAATGGAGCCAGCTGAGAGCCTAACGAAGAAGATAGGTGAGATAGAAACTGCCTATCTGAAAATTGGAAGGCCAGATGGAGGAACAGAGTTGAGCACAGGAGGCCATCTCTTCCCTTGGAAAAGGGCTCACCCTGTGGAGGATTGGGAATGAAGGTAAGGCGTATGCTATGAGGCCAGACTAGGGAGGGTAAGCGACCCTGGGCCTGAACACTGTTCCCCACTGGGCTGAGGGTTAGCACAAAGAACTTTGCAAATGGTAATTGTAAAAAAAATCAAGCAAGCAATCCAAGGGCTACATTTTAACTCTCAGCCCTTCTGAAATAACCAGCGAGGAACAAGAGTCACTCCAACAAGAAACTCTGGGTTAAAAAGAAAATAGTTTATGGGCAGATCAGCGCTTAAAAGGTTAATTGCAGAGACCAACTCGGTTCATTTGCCTTCCTCCCAAAAAGTTTTCAGTTTTAGTGTGTACTTTTTTTTTTTTCTTTTTTCATAAAATTGGTAAAACCATGGTGCACTTATTTTTCAGATAACACTCCTCCCCCATTTCCCCCATTTCTGTGTCCAATCCCCTTCTCTCCGTCTCTGTCTTGTCTATCTGTCTCTCTCTCTCCCTCTCTCTCTCTCTCACTCACTCACACAAACACACACATTACACTTACCCAAGATGATCCTTAGGTACAACTTCTGATATTCTGTCCCTCAGCTGTTTCAAGGACAGGATCTGCCCAGCTGTGGAGACATGACGCATACCCTGGAAGTATGCTGCAGCGAGTGCCTGCACACTGTTCACCCACTCCAGGTCCCCTTGCTCCTGGAGCTCCTCATGCAGCAGACACACAGACACTGTGGCCACTGTCAGCTGGTAGTGGCTCCGGTCAGTGCTGGGTTCATTGGCAGCCCTGGCAGCACTCTCTGTGTGACACAGAAATACTTCATTTTGTAAAGACTCTGTCACCATCCATTGCAGTGCCAACATATCTATGCCCTATCTACCCAGCAAACTATATGCCGAATTTGAGGTGGATGACAAACAAAACAATTCAGAAACTGAGAAGCATAGGGTTCAGCTCATGCGTATCCTTAAAGTAAAAGCCAAAAATGATCATTTTGGCTGAGCTAAAAAGGGAAGTAGCTATTTGCGGTAAGGTAATCTTGCTTATAGCCCAGCCAACCACTTTCTGTAGTTTTAATTCTGATTTTTTTACGGTCTCTCTGGTGGTCAAGATGATTTCTTCTTACCCAGAGTGGGGGGTGGGAGTCAGTGACCTTTGTGGTAACGGTGGAAGCTTTCCTGTGCCCTCCACCAAAGCCACCTTGTTCATTGCCACTGTCAGAGCACCTCCCTTCACAGGTGGCCTCCGCCTAGGGGCTGTCTTGGAGCTGGGAAGCCCGCAGAGCTGCATGGATAGTGGATGCACTGGAACTGCACCTTTTGGTGGGCTTTATGCCCCCACCAATGGCCATTTTTTCTTGTTTGTTCTTGGAGCTAAAAGACATCTAAGTGGTTCCAGACCACATGCGTCTGTCTGTATACAGCTTCCATCTGAGATGCCCAAGTGTTCTTTTAACCACAGTCTAAAAAAGAAGTCGGGTACCCTTCTGTTCCAGCACCAACTGTTTAGCTTCAAAGAACGAAATCTTTTTTTTTTCTGATTTAACACGCTGAATTTCGCTTTCTACTTGCCAAACAGGGCAGTCTTTTGAAGAAGGGTGATCACCATCACAGTTCAAGCACTTCACAGATTTATGAACTGCACTGCTACAGGTGGTACACACCTCCTCTCCTGGACATTTCCCCTTAATGTGACAAAATCTTTAGACACCTAAAGCACCTCAGTGGAGATGGTACATACACTGATACAGGGCTACTTTCACTCGCAGGTATCCTACTTTTATGGACTCCGGAGGAGTTGGTTTTGCAAATTAGAGGAACAGATTTTTGGTCAGTTTTCTCTCTGCACCCTTGCAGAAAGTCACCCTCCTGACCTCTACAACTCCCTGATCAGCCAACTCAGCATTTATCTCTCCTTCAGATATCCCAAACTACTCTCGGCATTGAATGACACCCTTTGAAGAGTTCAGAATTTTGTAAACGGACACCTGGATTGGATAATCCACAAGACGTATTGACTTTAACAAGTTGTCTGGGTGGACTTTTTGGTCAACCTGCACAAGCAGGGAACCATCCCTCAGCCTCTTGATTGATTTTGGCTCTGCATCTGCAAGACCTTTCAGCCCCTTTGCAACAGCAAGGAGACTCAGCTTGGTGATTGGTTGCTCACCATCCACCGACTGGATCACCATCCAAGAAGGCCAAACACCTAATATCTTCTGGACTTCATGTCCAAGTCCGAGTCCCAGTCCCTCGAAGGGTCAGAACCCAGTTTTCGTCTCTTTCCAGTTTTAAAGTGTTTTTTGTTGTGGCCATGAAGGTTTTAAACTAATGGCAGAAACAAACGGTCACCCTAGGAGAGCTGCCGTGCTGGGGAAGGGACAATGGATGGCCATGGTATGGCGTCCATCTGCCTGGTACCTGCAGACAGTGTACCTTCATGACTGAATTGGGATCAGCCACTCCACCCATCACCAGGCTGCTGTGGCTTGGGCTTCCCTTCTGCTTACGGCAGCAACTCATCCTTTCCAGGGGAGCAAGGCTGGGAGGATCTGGGAGGGGTCTGTTTCCCAGCCTGCTCAGCAGCAGACGTTTTTAGCTGCTGGAACGACAGGGAGGCAGCAGATTGAACATCTCCATTGAGGGCACTGATCTTCTTCAGAGGTACTGCTGATCTTCTCACTGGTTTTTCTGATCCACATGTTGATTTTTCTTCCATAGATTTTAAAAAATGAAATGTGTCTGTCTGCAGGGAAACAGACACTGTCTGGACATTTTTTAATAGCAGCCAAGTACAATGATGCTGACTGAGGTTGACTCCAAGCACCAGTTTCTTGGCTTCATGGAGCAGAATTCTCTTTTCAGTCTTTACTTGCCGGATGGTTTTTGCAAGTTTCCATTTCAGGTAGTCCTACGAGGAAGAAGGGTGGCTGCCACCACTGTTGGCGGAAAGGGTTGGACCCTGGCAAGACACTTCATGGACTGCTTTGCAGCACCAACCACAGTAGAGCCTGAGGGATCACTGAACCACACAAGCCCCCCGACCACGACAAGGCTGCAACCCCCCAGACGGATCAAAGTATTGATGCCCCCATCAGCACAGCCTATGGGATCACTGGACCACGCATGCCCACTGAACATGGCAATGTCATAATCCCCGGAAGTCGAAATGTATGGCACATTATTCGGTAATATACACACTTATCACGTTCCCTTGTGATCATTATTGCTATTCAGCACTAATTTGTGAGCAAAGAACATACTGACGGCAATCACAAGGACACAGCACACAATGTGAACTCATCAATAAATACAGACACATGGACACATACATATTCACTATAACTCTCAGGTCCAGAAGACAATCACAGAACCTGAATTCCCCAAAGCAGACAGACTCCCAGACATACTGTCAGAGAAAGCTGTTAACACCCACCTCTGGCTTTCCGGGCCGACTTTTCTTGCTGGCGCTGCTCAGATTCTGACAAGGCAAGGGCTGCGACAGAAAGGCGCCAAAAATATCAATGCGTTCTCTCTTTCTCTCTCTCTCTCTCTCTCTCTCTCTCTCTCTCTCTCCATTGTCAATAAAAACATATCTGAAGCGTCTCTCTCTCAGATGAAAACTTTCTTCCCAATTGTGCTTAAACATGGATATTTTTGGAACAAGATTACGTCACAAAGGCTGCATATATCAGCCTGCCATGAAATAGGGTGATCTTCAGAACCTAATTCAGGTTCAACTTGAATTTGGTGAGCATGAACACTCTTCACACTATAGCGATTAGCCTTACTAAGCCCTTGCTCTGGTGTGATCCCATAGTACATGCTAGAGTGCCATGGAACTTAATGACCTGGCCAGAAAACTGTTGAAAACTCATTCTCAAAATTTCCTGATCTAAAAATGATTCTCAAAATTTTCCAGGCCTACAAACACATACATATATCAATAGTCTATTTTTTTCCCAAAACAAAATGGGGAGTTTATATTATACTCCCTATCTGGTTAAATATACCAACCATGTCAAACTACATGCAAACTACTGACAGTTTGTTAGCTCTGTTCAGCCAGTTTTCATTGTTAGAGCGGTTGTAAGACAAAGAGGCTAGGTTCAGGAAAAAAGCAGTGTTAAAAGTGAGTCTATCAAAGGATACAAAGCGAGAGGTTTACAATGTCCACAGGTGATCTAAGAGCCTGATGTGGTCCCATTAAGGGACCCTCCAATAACAGCCTTGAGAGACGCACCATGAAAGACCACTAAGGAGGAAGCAATATTACAAAGGCTGGCCTCTCAGTTGCCTAACAGTTGGCAAACAATGGAACGGTAACCAAGGACGGAACTGGCAGGTGGAAGAGGAAGTTTGCAAGTCAGACACATCCCTGACTGGCCAGGGGAATGGAAGTATCTTGCACCAGTCTAGCCATAAAGCCCAGCAGTAGTCATAATGCCACTCTGTGCCTGTCCTGGGAAAGGCAGTACAACTGTATTGGGATCTGCAGAGGCATTCTCAAGGGCCAGAACCACCTCGACAGAGTGACAACTGGAAATGGGAAAGGGAAGGGATCATCGCTTAAACGGCACTGGAAGCTGCATAGAAGCCATGCATGATAATGAAGAATCTGAAGATTAGCATGGACAACCCCTGACCCAGGTTAATGGGGGAGATTATGGCAAGTGGGTGGGGGCCGGATTAGCTCAGTTGGTAGAGAGCCAGACTGGGATTGCGGGTTCAAATTTCGGTACAGGGGGATTTTTCTTTCGGAGTCAACATTGGTTCTGATTCCATTCCCCATACAGTCCTTCGAATGAGACTATAAACCGAGGTTCTGTGTGTGAATGCACACAAAACATCTTAAACACACGTAAAATCTCATCACCAACTTAGGGAAGAGAAGGCCAGTTTGGCTGTTGGTATGGATGACATGTTACACATTCATGCACATTCCCTGAAGATGGAGTATGGCTGCCTTAATGGCGGGATAAAAAACGGTCATACACACAAAACTCCAGTATCAGCCTGCGTACACAGAAAGAAAGAAATGGCAAGTGGTTTACTTCTTAGGAGAAACATGTTGGAGAACTGGGTCCATGAACCAGGACTGCCCTGAACTCTTAGGGGCTATGATAATGAAGTTGATAATTCTGATCTGGGCTTCCTAATCACTTGGCACAGGATAAGGAATGTGGGAATCATGTTCCTAATCACTTGGCACAGGATAAGGAATGTGGGAAACAGTTAACATTCACGTCCCTGCAGTCAACCCTTAGTGGGAAACAGGTTAACATTCAGGTCCCTGCAGTCAACCCTTAGTGGGAAACAGTTAACATTCACGTCCCTGCAGTCAACCCTTAGTGGGAAACAGGTTAACATTCAGGTCCCTGCAGTCAACCCTTAGTGGGAAACAGTTAACATTCAGGTCCCTGCAGTCAACCCTTAGTGGGAAACAGTTAACATTCACGTCCCTGCAGTCAACCCTTAGTGGGAAACAGTTAACATTCACGTCCCTGCAGTCAACCCTTAGTGGGAAACAGTTAACATTCAGGTCCCTGCAGTCAACCCTTAGTGGGAAACAGGTTAACATTCAGGTCCCTGCAGTCAACCCTTAGTGGGAAACAGTTAACATTCAGGTCCCTGCAGTCAACCCTTAGTGGGAAACAGGTTAACATTCAGGTCCCTGCAGTCAACCCTTAGTGGGAAACAGGTTAACATTCAGGTCCCTGCAGTCAACCCTTAGTGGGAAACAGTTAACATTCAGGTCCCTGCAGTCAACCCTTAGTGGGAAACAGTTAACATTCACGTCCCTGCAGTCAACCCTTAGTGGGAAACATGTTAACATTCAGGTCCCTGCAGTCAACCCTTAGTGGGAAACAGGTTAATATTCAGGTCCCTGCAGTCAAAGGACAAGGCATCTCCAACCAGCACTCTGGGTCTAGAACTGGAGAGATGTACATTTCGAATCATTAGCTTGGTTGCAAAGGGATTCCACCATGGAGAAGGAACCACTGGTAATGAGGTACAGTAATGTTGATTATAGCCCAGCCGACCAGTATGGGCCATATCAGAGCTATCACCGCATCGAAATGAACTCACAAGTCATTTAATAAAATGAAAAAAAAAGTCATTCACAAACTCTTTAAAATACAACTTCTAAAAACACACCATAAATGTTAAAACTACAATACAAGTCTTTTTTCTCTGAAATAGATCAGATGAAAAATGTTGATCTCTTTCAGAAATTCAAAAATCAGGTGGGACATCCCTGATCAAGGTTTACATGGAGTCCGCTGTAAAATGTTTGTCTCACACATCATGCAAATCTCAACACTCTTAAAGAATACGTTTCACTGTGGGTGGCACATGACATGGAATGCACCACGGAGTTACTTATCCTTTTAAAAGATAAAAACACACAGGAAATTTTTCTTTAATCTAAATCTATCTCCTGTAAATTCTTAGATCAGATGAAAAAATGTTGATTTCTTTCAGAATCGCAAAGATCCGATCAGGTGGGACATCTCTGAACAAAGTTTTCATGGAGTCTGCTGTAAGGTAAGGTAAGATAATGTTGCTTATAGCCCAGCCGACTGCAAAGAGCCATATCTGGGCTGTCACAACTCAAAAGTCATTTAAAACACACAAACACACACACACACACACACACACATACACTCCTTTAATATACACCGAAACTATGTTAAAAATCTTTTTTCCATACAATCTTAGATCTGATGAAAAAATGTTGATCCCTTTCAGAAATTCAAAGATCACATCAGGTGGACATCTCTGAAGGTTCAACTGTTCAGATAATTTGTAAACATGACAAATGCAGCTGCAAGTAGTAGGCTAGACCTGGCCTTTAAAAGCTGTCATGTCTTGTCACTGCTCCTCAAATGTTGTTTTTTTTTTCTCTCTCGACTCCATTTAAGGTCAAGTGTAGCCCATTCCCAGTTCATTGGATGGCAATTAAGATCAAAGTTGAAGTAAAGTGAAAGATCTGGAAGTGCAGTTAATATTCTGTTCGCAGATCAGCAATCTCGGCTGTAGTCAGTTATTGCAGAAAACCTGTCTGGTCGCTCATGTTGTATGACTTTCAAGCTTGTTCTTACAGTAGCAGTAAGCATCTCCTCTTTCGTGAATCTCCAAAGGTAGTCTTTCATCAGTAAAAAACACAAGATCAAATACAGTAATAACGGACCCTTTGTTTTCCATATACCAACCATTATATATACAAATAACTGTCTTTTCAGATAAAAGTAGGATCAGATATAAGTTTCCTTCAGAAACTACAAAGACAAATATTGGGCAAAATTTGACAATGTTACCTTTTAAAGATCAATCAATTTTATTTTCATCCATTGTTTCTACTGATCATCTTCAACAGTGAAGACTAAAGATGTGACACCAACATTTGTGCCCGAACCCACGGAATAAAGAATCAAATACTTTAACCCTCCGAGTGCCCCATGACGGAGATTTCCATCATGTTTCTGTGTGCAGAAATTGTGCCCCATGATGGTCAAATCCGTCATCGTCACTGCTAGAATTTTCCTAGCCTCATCTTAAGACCAGGGAGTCCCAACCTACACCAATCAGAAAGCTTGATATGTCTGCTTGAATTATTCATAAGCAATGACTGTATGAGCTCCAATCATGTCGTGTAATGGTCTGTTCATCACCTTTGCATCACCTACCCCCTCTTGATTGACATGCTTATGGGAAGTCGAGTTCAACATGGCTGACAACGAACGTCAGCCTAACCTCAACCAAGTAAAAAGACAGCATAAATGGATGTAGTTTCATGATTGTGTGACCACGAACGTGGGTGAAGTTCTACAACTGATTGAGGATGAAGATTTTAGTGCTTATTGTGACACTAACTTGTCAGATGATTCGTATGATGAAGAAGAACATGATGAAACTGAGTTGCTGAGAACTGGGGTGATGCAGGCGTTGGACACTGTCCATGTTTGTCCATGTGATGTTAGTCGTCTTGACATCAGCAGAGAGGAGATAGTGTAGCTGGAGGCAAAATATCAAAGCGTTGCTGACCCAGATTTTGAGCAAGGTGCTATCCAGTCGAGTGGTTCGAACACAGAAGGGGGAAAAGGAGAGACCTGCCACAGCTTTCGTTGTCTGCTAACGCTGACTGAGCCAACGTGTGAGCCGTGTTGTGTGAGGCAGACCTGGCACACAGCCAGGTGGAGGGAGAGAGTTGAGGTGAGAGACTGACGGTCATTGTACCATGGTCTGAACTGTGTATGCTGTTGCTTCTGCACGGGCCCGGAAGAGACTGGACTGAAGATAGTGGGTGAGGTAAGGGGCGTGGCAGCGTGTGTGTGTGTGTGTGTGTGTGTGTGTGTGTGTGTGTGTAAGTGAATGAGTGAACAGTGGATTAGCTTGTGTGTCTATGTGTTGTCCGAGAGAATGCATGACTGTGTGTGTGAACAATGTGTGTGTGTGTGTGTGTGTGCGTGCGTGTGCGTGTGCGTGTGTGTGTGCGTGTGTATGTGAACAGTGTGTGTGAAAAGGCATATATCTTACAATAATCTTAACAGGTGTGAGCGGAGGAAGAGGCTGAGGAAGAGGAGTTCTGTGGGGATCAGACAGAGTGTGGTGCTGGATTGTCCCCTTGCACAACCAAACATGACCCAGCCAGACACATCAACCTTCACAAAACCTGGCCTCAAGACACCAGCTGAAGGGGAAAGGCCTACAGATGATAACCGGCTTTTCTAGACCGACAAACTGTGACTGATCACTTCATTACTGAAACAAATCATTATGCAGAGCAGATCCTAGCCGTGTCCCACCCTGTCAGCATCTCATAGGCTGTAGGAAAGCAGTCTCAGGCATGAGGTGTGAAGTGTGTTCCAGGAAGGGCAGAAGAAATGAGAGCAGCTATCTGTGTGGACATGTTCCCCAAGGCCGGCTCTGTTTACAACTTGTTTCTAGGTTTCCACAAAAAAAAAACACTATTAGATAGTGACAGCTGCCTGCTTTTGTATATATTTAGCACCTGTATGTGTGTTTCTAGTGTAGTGTGTTACAAAGAACCCAGAACTTTGAAAAAGAAGACCAAGAAAAAAACTGTGTGAAGATAAGATTCTGTGTCAAAGGGAACCAAAACCGGTGTGAAAAGGTGACCAGTTAGCTGATAGCATCAAAAGTTTGGAGAAATCTTCACATACTTATGGACACATATGATAAGTAGATGCATTTGTCTTTTTAGTTCATAATTTTTTTTTCAAAATCTTGTGTGAATTTTATGTTTGTACATGTTTACCATGACATACATAAATAATTTTGTTGGTAAAAAAAAAATTTTCATTCTAGATACATTGCCAGCAAAAAAATTTAAATTTTCATAATTGGATAGTGTTCATTTTCCTTTGAGAAAAGTATGCCTTATATGTCCTTTCCATGGCTGCCACTATCCTCAAGTCCTTAAGCCTGAAAATTGGATCCAGAAATTCCGCAGGCCTGAAACCTCGATTTTCTGAAATCCTCAGACCTGAAACCCGAATGTCCTGGCCTAAACCTAAATTCCAACGCTGTCCAATATAAAACAAAACAAAACAAAACAAAACAAAACAAAAACCTCTGTTCAATCTGAATATTTTTTTGATAGATTTTGTTACTCCATTTTCATTGTCTTCCCGAACATGGTCCTGATGTCAGCATCGACCAATGTCCTTTTCCGATTGTTTTTTTGTTGCTGCGACTGTGATGAAATTTCAATGCAAGGAAGGCATGCTACAAAATGGTTTGGTCTCCAAGTTCTCTCTGGAAGGTCCTTGCCATTTAATCTAGTCCACATAATTCCGTACACAGGCTGTGATGATGGCACTTCTTGATGTGGCTGGATCAGACGATGCAGGTCTTTCCTGACACTGTGTCCTCCATACTCTGGGTATACGGAGAAGACAGGTACTTGCAGGATGTTGGCAACAGAACACACCTCCCACATACCCATGTATGTCCCACTGACAGCAATAGCTCGCACTTCTTTTCTAAATATACTGCTTATCGTGTCTGTGGTGAGTTCTTCCAAACAGTAATGATCTGAATACTGTGCATAGACTTTTGAATGATCTCTATCTGCCAGATAAGTCTCTTCATTCAGCACGAGTTCCAAGACAATTCTGACCCGCATTTCTACGTGAAGATCCTCTGTTCCACTACATAACAAGGAGGCAACTCGTGGTAAGCAATTACCATCTCCACATATCATGACTGGCACAAGATTGGGCCCGTCAGCTGGATAGAGTTCATGAGCTTTCAAGTCTGCCTCATAATCAGATGATGTGAGATTAGGTTTGCATGTTAGAGGCCATGAACTAACAGTGTGCTGTACTTCCCTGGCAATGTCTTCAATCTCTTTGAAATTTGCTGCTCGCTGAATTCTCCGTTGAAGCTGACTGAAGAAGGTCTTCCTTTCGACAGGAACAGTGCTTGTAGAGGAGCAGGTGGACTGTGACTGCTTCCCACTGGATGAGGAGGAGGAAGAGGAGGAGGATTGGGAAGAGGTGGAAGGTGGCTGCTTCCCAATAGAGGAGGTTGGCTCCTTTTCAAGGGAGGAGGTGAAGGAGGAGAAGGTGGAGGTGGCTGTTTTCCTATGGAGGTATGGGTGAAGGAGGAGGACGTGGAGGGTGGCTGTTTCCCAATGGAGGTATGGGTGAAGGAGGAGGAGGTGGAGGGTGGCTGTTTTCCTATGGAGGTATGGGTGAAGGAGGAGGAGGTGGAGGGTGGCTGTTTGCCTATGGAGGTATGGGTGAAGGAGGAGGAGGTGGAGGGTGGCTGTTTTCCTATGGAGGTATGGGTGAAGGAGGAGGAGGTGGAGGGTGGCTGTTTTCCTATGGAGGTATGGGTGAAGGAGGAGGTGGAGGGTGGCTGTTTTCCTATGGAGGTATGGGTGAAGGAGGAGGAGGTGGAGGGTGGCTGTTTTCCTATGGAGGTATGGGTGAAGGAGGAGGAGGTGGAGGGTGGCTGTTTCCCAAAGGAGGAAGTGGAGGAGGTAGGCTTCATTCCAAGGGAGGAGGTGGAGGGGGATGTGGAGGGTGGCTGTTTCCCAATGGAGGTGGAGGAGGAGGTAGAGGAGGAGGAGGAGGAGGAGGGGGAGGGTGGCTGCTTAAGAGCAGACTTTTCCCATACCCTGCATGCAGATTTCTTCTGAAGAGCCTCATGGCACCGCTCTCTGCTTGTTTTCACTGCTTTCTTCATGCTTTGAGTGACGGGCATTGTTGTCGCCTTGTGTTTTGTGGCATTCAGTCTTTGCTTGATCTGGGCAAGAGCTTCATAATTTTCCACTGTCAATGATGTTCTATCTTCTTCCACAATGTCTCCCATGATGTTAAAGCTGCTTTCAACAAGAGGCCCACTGAAGATGGTCAGAACAGCTTTCACTCCTGCAGCTTTGCATTCACTTCTTTCAGAGCGAAGGAAACTCCATATGTAGTTGTGTATGTGGCACAAGTCCGTGCCATTGACATCTGACACAGTGCTTTTTTGTCTTCACTGAGTTTCTGGCAAAGTTCAATTAAGCAAGGCGAGATTGAAAATGGTAGGCAATGTTCAGCAAGAAACGCACACACGATGGCTTTCTGTTCCACAACTCGGTCAGCGAAAGCACTGGCAGTCGCAGTAGTATGTGTTGCATTTTCCAAAACAGTGTTAGATCGCACAACAGCTAAAAATTTTATATGTTTCTCGTCGTTAGCGTGATTCGTCAAAGCCTTTTTTTCCCGATGTACCGTAATTCAGAAATTTCTTACATGGGACACAGAAGCACTGACCTGCAATCGGAACTTTTTTGCACCAAGACTTGTGTGGTGTTCCTTCGTCATTACTTTCTTCAAGCCATGACCACTTCCATTTGTTTTTCAAGCTAACCTCGAGTGCTGTAATGTCTTCTTTTTCTTTTAGAAAATTGTCCGTCATCGTTGAACCGTGACACCCAGGCCTAGACACAGAACTTGAAGAAAAGCGTTGATAAACTTGATTGACGAAGGCTGAAACTTCAATGGCGTTCCCTCTCGCAGTCATCGCTGGTTATAGAGTGGGAGTGACCTCCCCTTATCACCGATGATCCGCGTTTCGCCGCTCTTCAACTTCGTCTTAAAACCGAAAGTGTGTTGATTCTCGATCCTCTTTCTACCATCCTTCTGCTAATATAGGCCTAGTAATAATAATGCCGTCAGTCGATATCTAGAGCTTGCCACCAGTGTCACCCCCCCCCCCCCCTCCACCCCTCGCTTTGGCTTGCCTATGACGAGTTTTGACCAATCAGAAGCCGAAGAGTGCTTATTGTGCGGAAGGGAGAATTCTTGGCAGACGTCGTGATTTCAGGCCCAAAAAAGCCGGAGGCCGGAAATTAAATAGCGTAAAATTTTGCTGTGACGGAAAAGTGATTTTCAAAAATTTCATAGGCCGGAAAAGCGCTTGTAAACATTTTCAGAGGCCGGATTTCCGGCCTGGGCCGGAAATGTGGCAGCCCTGCCTTTCTTTCAGTAGTTTGGATCTAGATTTTTTTTTCATTACACTCCACGACCAGTAAGCCCTTGGCAAATGGTTACACCTGAGCATGAAAAGGGTGTGGCAGTCAAATGGTTAACAATCTATATCTTTTTCCAATGTATTTATGCAATAACTACTTGACATGGCTTGGAAAAACCTTCGACTTACTTGGTATCGTGCTCAGTGTACTAGCAGAGTCCAGGCTAGAAACAGACAGATTCATGTCAGCAGCGCCTGTGGTGGGTACTGGCTCCATTGTGTGGAACATTGGATCACCATTGGCTACAACACACAGCAACACTACTCTGTCTTAATACTCTCATTCTAACACGTAAGGTATGTTTTAAAATATTTTCCAAATACCACATTCCACAAATTACAACAAAAAACAAATTCAAGTAAAATCTATGCAATCCGTCATCCTCAAATAGTGGAATCAAGCAACGCAAATCTAAGGGAATGCATGGTTAGCTTCCAGAAAAAATCCCTTTGAATACAAACCTGTGTACTATATTTGAGAGTATTCTCAAATCAATGTAATTTTGAGTTTCATATTTAAAGCTCTTTTATAGATATTTTAAGAGCAAATATGTACACTGTTCTTTACAAAAACTATGCAGCAATTATTCTCAAATCAATCTAGTTTCGACTTTCATGTTTAAAGCTCTTTTATGGATGTTTTATGGGCAAATATATGTGTTGTTCTTCACAAAACCTAAGCAGTGGTTTCAATGATGAAACTCTCTCTCCAAATCTATAAACAGTAATGTGCTTACCAACATCCTTCTCTCCAGGAAAGAAGGTACAAAGTTTTCTTTACTTTCTTAACCATTAAATGAATGTCCAAATCATCTGAATCGGCCTCATCAGCAACCACGTGTCATGCGTCAGCGTCTGCTGCAATTGATGTTGATGATTCATCACCAGAACCATAATTTTCGGCTGTATCTTCAAATAATTCACTTCCCTCTTCTTTATCACAATACTCAAACAAGGAGACCCCATTAAACTAAAGAATGAGAACATCAAAAAGGTGTTGAAATTTATCTACCTGTGCATGTCGTCAGAAAGGGTGGCACAGCTGACTAAGACATACGTAGCCGCATCAACAAGGCAAGGCACACTTTTAACACCCTGTGACCCACATGGGCTTATACAGCCCTTTCACTCAAGACCAAGATCAGAATTTTCCACTCAAATGTAAAGTCTATTATTTTACATAGTTCATAGACTTGGAGAACAAAAATGGGGAGTTTTTCTTATACTCCCTGTTTGGCTAGTATACTTACCATGTCAGACCATAGCATTCAACGGCAGTTAGTCAGCTCTGTCAGGCCGAAGATTTTTGTGGCTAATGCAGTAATAAGACAGTCACGTGACGCCCACCCTACTTCCACCATGCGCAGAAAGCTGAGGTGCGCTTCCTGTTTCTCATTCTCCTTCGGCCTCCCGTCCAAGCAAGATAAGTCTTGTCTTCCGTCTCGCTTTTCTTCTGCTGTGTGTTTGCTTGCTTTACTCATTCATGTTGTGGCTTGCACTATACACCCTGGGTACGCTTGTCATGTGAGGCTTTGGTGGGCGAGGTTTTACCTTTATAATGCTATTTCGATTGTGCGATCGGTGGCGATTCCATTTGCGATTCCGCCATTGCTGGGTCGTGATCGAGTCCTTGTCTTCTCCTTCCAAATTCTCTCCCACATCGGGGCTACGGCTATTCGCCCTCGGTGTCCTACGATCCCTCACATTCCTCGTCCCCATCGGCCGTGTGGTTTCGCGACTTTCCTTCGCACACCATCAGCATTTTCCTTACCAATCGAATTTTACCGGTTCCAGGCCTGCCTACCCCGATTTCCAGATTTCAGGGGCAGAATTATCAAATTTCAGGGACACAGACTGAATGTCAGGGACGCATATAGCAACACAGAAAATGACATGTTTGCTGCTGTAGTGCCATAACTAGTTATTATTCATATATGTAAGAAAACCAAGCTATCGTTTCATGCAATCAATTTGACATGCACACTTACTTGCATGCTCCAGACAGGATGAACAAGCGGTGCCACTGTCAGTCTCCATTGTGTAATAATAGAAAAGTCTTTGTGAAAATGATAAATTGTCAAAGTTCAAAAACAAAAAGTGTTGTTTTTGCAGCCAACTCTTTTGCAACAGCAGTTGCCTTCCTCCGCGCACACTGGAAACTCTGTGCGATCTTCGAATCGGGGAATGCCTTTTTCACGATCTAACTAAAAATGTCTAATGTCGCGATTGGAATGTTCGTTTCAACAACAGCATCGACGAAATAGGTCTCTGCCCTCATCACTTGCATGTCGTGATTCGTGACCTTGTCCCCTCCACTTGAAAAAAAAACCCGTTATCTTCGTGTTGGCTTTCTCGATTCCTTTCTGCCTGTCTTTTTCCTTTGCTTTTTTCACATGTATTGGCCCCACCACGTGCCGATCGACATCGTTCATCCCTCCGTATTTACACAGAAAATGTGTGCCACAGATCTCACAAAAAACTTTATGCTCCCCATTTCCAGCTTTCATGAAAGAATACTTTTCAGTATATTTTTCATTGAAGCTAGTCGCACGTTTAGCTTTCTTCGATGCTTCGCGGTTTTTTTTCTTCTTCACCACCGAAACTTTGCTGTCGCTTGGACGCCATCTTTGATTTTTTTGAAAGGGGGGGTTGAACTGTGTTGCGCATGCGCACAGCGCACCTCTACTATGAAGACAGTCGAAGCGAAGCGTGCCGAAGTGTTCAAATGCTGGTGCCCTCGGTGGCCCAAACTCGATCACATAACCAAGGCTTTAGGGCCGCAAGGGTGGTAGCCTACCCGAAAATCGCCGCATCAGATTGTATGGAGTTTCTATGTACATGCGCTCGATATTTTTTTTTTTTTTTTTTAAACTTAGATTTTTTTTCCGGGACGCAAATTAAACTCGAGGGACATGCGGGATTTATTGCCTTTTTTTTTTTTGGCGGGACAATCCCGCGAATTCCAGGACGGTAGGCAGGCCTGCGGTTCCCCGGTCCGCCATTTTCCTCCTCGCCAGTCGGCGGCGGCAATCTTGCCTCACCACCTTCGTACCTGGGATAGTACGGAAGTTTCTCTCCGTCAGCACCGTCATAGACCCTGTGTCTATGCACTAGTGCAGATCGCTCGAGTTCCTCGCAATCTCGCATTCCCGTAATTCCTGCTATCCCTTAGCTTTTATTACGGTGATCGAGTTTCATTCCATCCTCGATCGAGGGTACAGTGGTCGAGCAGCCTACCATCTCTCGTTCCCCTACTAGGTGTCTTATCCAGGGGCTGTAGCACTAGGTGGATCGAATTAGTTATTTATCTTCGATCGACCGAATTGTCGCCGCTTTGTGGTCGTACATGCCGTGATTGCCCTGCCCCCTGTGCCCAACACGGAGAAGGACCAGGTCAGGTCGAGCCACCTCATCTTTCTGAAGTCACTCGCTGCCCCGGAGGGCCTGCCGGTTGATTCCTCGGGGCAATCCATTCCTCCTGTGGAAGAACGTACGGTCGGAGTAGAGGGAGGGTCCGCTGAGGGGACGCAGGACTGTTCCTCCCCTACCAGACCAGCAGATGCGCGATCACTGCATCCGAGGGAAAGAAGGCAAGCTGCCACCATTGCTCAATGTCTCTCATACGAGATTTCCAAACGATCTAAGGGCAAGGCTCCCCTCAGAGGACGGAGCCGAGCAAAGAAATCCCATTCCATCTCTCCCTCCGCCACCCCTTCAGACAGCTTGCCTCCTTCACCTCGTACGCATGGTGACACCTCTTTCTATCATGCTGAGTGGCGTGACCTTCGGCCCCTGGGGACCCTTACCGAGGCACGAACCAGCATGGGTGACGGGATGCGCCCGGTTATGACGCCAAAAAGTGCAACACTACAGTCAGACATTTATCAACAAGTGCCTCAGGTGCTTCCTCAACAACAGATGGTCAGAAGTCATTTTCAACAAAAACCCCGAGGGACAGAACCCAGGGTTCCCACAGATGTGACCAAACAAAATTCCATACTTTTTCCAGACTATTCCCAAGGCTTTTCATAATTTTTCCAGACCCCAGAATGTGTGTGTGCATGCACCTCTGTATGTGACAGTGTGTGTGTGTGTGTTTGTGTGCGAGTGTGTGTGTGTGCGAGAGATATGGTCAGGTCAGGTCAGGTAATTAGGACACAAGGTCTAGCGGCCTCTCAACTGTCCTTTCATTTTAATTTGGATGTTCAACATGGCTGAGTACTTGCAAGCCAATGTGCTCTCTATTCAATTTCGTATTCAAATTTTGAAATTTTTGGATGAGAGAGAGAGAGAGAGAGAGAGAGAGAGAGAGAGAGAGAGAGAAAGAAAGAGAGAGAGAGAGAAAGAGAGAGAGAGAGAGAGAGAGAGAGAGAGAGAGTGCGTTAGAGACAGTGTGTGTGTGTGTGTGTATGTATGTGTCTAAAAATAGGCCAGTGTATTGCCCTTGGGCCCTTTGATTTTCTCTACCCCCCATCCCATTCAATGCATGATCGCATCCCATACTAAAGCACAAAAAAAAAAAAATCAACCGTTTCTTCAATGTAGAACTCATCTTTCACAATCCTAGGGCCAAAAATAATCAGTCACTGTCATTGTTGGAATCCGAGTCGTTTTGTCTGAAAGCTGCATCATTTCTTTGTTTCTTGCCTGCCGCGCGGCATTTTTGAGCAGCTTCGCCCATGTTCCCGATGTCGAAGTCTTTCTTGCACAGCAGGCACCGTGCTTTTGTCTTGCATCCATCGGAAGCAGGAGCAATCCAATTGCGATAATTTGTATTGTCTAGCCTGGCTAGGCTAAACACACATTTTCCCATGTTTTCTTTAATACTTCGACGCTATTTTCCCTCACAGCGCTGTTGACTCGAAAGGAAGTTAACCCTCTTGACAAGTGCGCGCCCGCTAGCACCCAACCGGAAATCACACGGCCAAAAGGCTGAGCGCCTGCCAGCACCCGGTAAAACACGTGGCAACAATGGGCGCCGCCATGTTTCTCGTAGTTAAAGGAAGTCTTGCGAGAACGTGACTTCCTTCTTCCTGTGGCCATTTACTTCCGTTTGCAAAAAACTGCGAGTCGATACGTGCCGTAGTTCTCGAATTACGGATTTTTAAAGTCTTGTGGTTGAAATGCTGTTTTCACCGTCGCTAACCTTGATTTCTGCCGTTCTATAACGAGATTTAGTGATGAAGATACTGTGATTTGTAGGATTTACGGCATAAGACTTAGTGAAAGTGCTGGGTAATGAAGCTTAGAGTGACCTAGATTTCGACTGGGATGAGGTTCCAGGTATGATGAACAACGATTCGGAAGAAAGTTCTGACGAAGATTTTTTTTTTGTTCCCCAAGTAAATGGCTCAAGTGATATTCTTCAAACTTATGATATAGCAACATATATATTCGTAGGAAGTTTTAAAATTATTTTCATTTCACTATTTCCTTTCCTCTCTTTTAAATTAATTTTTAAATTGGGTAACCATGTTCAAATTACGGAGTTACTTACCTTGCCGATGGTTTTCGGCGTAACTAAGCTCAGGTAAGTGCATACAAAAGAAGGTTAAGCAATGGTACCAAATGCGCATGCGCAACGCTTTCACAGTAAAGGGGAGCTACTCTGCAGAAAAAAATGTAGTCTGCTAAACCTCCGGCCAGAGGAAATCTGAAAACCGCGATCACTGTGTATGATTTGATTTGTTTTTATTCCTATTTCAATGTTTTCGTAAAGAAACTTAAAGTGAAATTCAACATCATGAAAAAGCTTGCACAGCTTTGACAAAATTCCAGGACTTTTCCAGACCCATGGCCACATATTACAAAATTCCAAGACTTTTCCAGCCCTGGAAATGATTTTTTTCATTTTTCCATACTTTTCCCAGACTTCCAGGACTCTGTACGAACCCTGAGAACCAAGCAATATTCCAGACCTGTTTACCCCCCTATTCACTTGCTCAGTAGATTGGACCTCCCAAGTCAGTAGATTTGCATGTCAAGTCAGTAGATTTTTCGCGGCGTTTTTTCTTCGCGGCATTTCTTCTTAGGCAAAGAGTACAATATCAACTCATAGCAGTATTTAATTGAGAGTATATATGACAGTTTCAAAAAGTAAGCTAAAATGTTATTAAAGCAAACAAAGAAAGAAAAACAACAAAAACTCACCAAAGAATCGCTGAAATAGCCCATACTCTCATACTTGCAGAACTTAGGTCATTGGTGTAGGAGGTGGGGATAGGAGGAAAAACCACAGTGCTTGAATGCCATCTCACTTTGAAGTAGGGGGGGTGGGGTAGGAGGAAAAACCACAGTCCTTGAATGTCATCTCACTTTGAAGTAGGGGTGGGGATAGGAAGAAAATACAGAACTTGGGTATTTACTATTATCTCACTCTGAAGAAGGGGTAGGTGGGAGGGAGGTGGTGGAGATGGGGGGACAGACATGACTGAAAGGATCTCACTGCTTCAGGCTGCTGGCATAAGCAGACTTCAGCTTCTTCAGAGAGGTTTCTGAGAAACTCTGAACATCCTCCACCAAGTCATTGGGGGTGGACTTGAGGATCAGCAGACTCTCCACGGTGGAATCCCCAAGGCTGACTCTCTGGCTTGTTCGGTTTTTCCTCACACAAGAGAACACCCTCTGGCAGTGTGCATTGCTGTGAGGAATGGTCAGGATGCCCCTCATGACCTGGGAGAGTGCTAGGAACTGACCATCATTCAGACTGCCGATCTTCTTCCAGGTTTCATCCACACGATCCTCTGCACACGATGACACATCTGTGCACTGGTACTCATTGAACTGCTCCAGTACTATGTCAGTTGTTGAACCTTCAGGCATCAGGCAGGGAAATCGCTTCAGGAAGAACCTTAGGCTCTGGGTATTTGCCTCAAGCTTCAGTTCCACATCAGCTACTTCAGCAGGTGAAGCGGCCATAAAAAACTGAGTTATCCGTCCACCATCGCTGCTTGAGGCATTCGACTTGTGGTTCTCAGTCTGGATGTGGCGTTTTATGTCGTGCTGTCCGCCGTGCCCAATTCCGAAGTGAACATTGCACTTTCGGCAAAACGCAAAATCTTCGCCTTTGGGTGATGCCACTAATCCCGGAAAATCTTTCGAGTACGATGGTTTGAATCGTTGTAAATATTTCTTCTTGTTCGCCGATGATTTTCCACTTCCATGGCTATCTTCACGCCTAGTAGTGTCATCTTCACTGTCCGTTTCATGGAGCTTCGCTTCTTTCGCCGCCATCTTGAATGCAGATACTTTTCGCGCCTTTCGCACTAAAGAGTGACAAGCATCTTTGTACTGTACGCTAGGCAGCATGTGTGCTGCCGGCGTGATGCTAACCTATCTATGCGTCGCTTAGGCTAGGCCTAGTGCCGTAGCGCGAGCGGACCTCGGGGTTTCTTTCGAAAGTGCCTTGTTTCAAACTGCCGAGTGCGTAGACGGCGCAAACCGGGAGAAAACCAAATCGGACATCGGGGAAATCGATGCTATGACCGGGAGACCGGATGTGACCTACGAAAACGGGAGAATCTCCCGGCGAAAACGGGAACTAACAGGTCTGAATATTCTGTAGACAAAGATTTGAAGGAAAGGAAATTGGGGCTGGACTGGTCAGGGAAACCTCAAGGCAAGCACTTATATGGAACCCCCAGGGAAAAACCAAGGTGGGGCAACCTTGACAAACATGGTGCCAGTGTACAGATTCCGAAGTGAAGACTTGAGTTACGTGGGCCCAGCTGACAAGGTCAGACCAAAACCAAGTCAGCTGCAGGAGTGCTGCCCAAGACCTGTGTTCCCCACCGAGCTCAACAAATGCTGAATTTATCAGAATTGTAGCTGAAAAATGCATTCAGTTGCTTTTTTTTTTATGTATGCTGATGACACAATTTTATATGCTAATACCAGATCTGGTTTGCAGAACTAATTTACATCTTACAATTGTTTTGTAAGAATGGAACTTGAGGTTAATCCAGATATAAAAAAATACTGTTTCACACGAGAGAAAAAAAACAACCTTTGATGTATTTACTTCTGGTAATCAGAGATTTAAGATTGTTTATTCAGTCAAGTGTTTAGGCATTGCATTTATGGTGTATATAGGTATATTTTTCAAAGCAAAAAAAAAAATGCATATGATCAAAGACTGAACTCAATGTTCGCCTTGTCAAAAAAGAAAAAAGAAATGTGACCATTGGTGGCTGTTTGGAGCTTTTCCCCCAATGGTGATACTGTAATTGTGTGGTGAAATTTGGTGGGTTGAGAATATTGATGCACTGGAAAAGCCACAACAGAGATTTCTTAAATAACTTGTTTAGATTAAATAATGATAAAATGACTCATCTGATTTTAGGCAAAACAGGAATCTACCTTATTTCAGTACTTTTAAAAGCAAGAATGATCAGATCTTGACTGATTACTGACACATGCATCTGAAAAATGCTTTAGCAAAAAAAGTGTAATATCATTTTCATTTCACATGGCTTAATCAGGATAAAAGCATTTTAGTCGACACAAGATCTGACTGTGTCTGGGAATCATCGTTTATAAATAAAAAATAAATCATGTCAAGGTGTAAAAGGAATCACAAGATATTCACACCTGTAGCTGGCACAGTTGACCAGAAAACAGCATTAAAATGGGGAGTTCTATAAACATTTCCAAACTGAATTTTGACAAGAAAAATATACCAGATACTTGTATAACATCTTTATTCATGTTCAGATACAGCATTTACAAATTACATATTGAAGATAAAAGGCATTCTAATGATCATTAAGAGTTGTTTATTTGTCGTAATTATGAAACAGATGTAATGAGAAGACCAAGTTTTATTTTTACGGTACGTCTAGAATGAACTTCAAAACCTTCAAAACTAGTTTATTCCAAGAAAATACTATAAACCTTTCTGTTTGCAATTTCTGCCACCTGTTCCAAGCAGTGTGTGGTATATATTTCAAGCTAAGCAAATCTATAAAAATATAAAGGCAGTGGGAGAGCCATTCTTTTCTTTATACAACACCAAAAGCTTGCATTACTTATCATATTTTGTAAAATCACTTTCTGAAAATGATTGTGTTGTGTTTCAATTCATCTTTTGTTTAGTAGAGCAATACTTGCTGTTGTTTATCTTCTATGCCCAAAAAGGTGTCGAAGGATAATCTTTTTTGACTTATTCTTATTATGCTACACCATTCCTGATCTCTTTACAAAATATGTGTACAAAATACACTGAAATCATACAAGTACACTGGTTTGTTATATGACCACAAGAACACAAAATAAACACACAAAAGCATCTGACCCAGATAGTTGCAGTCTTCACTGAATGGTTCAGTGACGTCTTCAAACCGTCCACTCCTCATATCACGCTCCAGCACCTGACCCACCGCGCATAATCTTCAGGGCCCATATGCCAATTTAACGCTCCAGCTTTTTTTGACTCAAAATCTGGTTCAGCTGCAAAAAAAAAAAAAAAAAAAAAAAATTGGAGATGAATTTCACCTTTTTCTCTCACCATTTGTTGCTTAAACTGATCATCGTTTCACACAAAGAAATTGCCATTTGAATATTTGCAAACCATATTTTCAATACTGGCAGTAATGCTGGCAATAAAACAAACTTTATTACAATGTCATTCTATACACAGGAATAATCTACAGTGTTGGGAAACAAAAAATTAAAGCAATATGAGACCAACAGATATACCTTTTGATAAATGAAACAAACAAAATCCTCTCAGAAAATCCTATGAAACATGTACACTGACCAGTACTACAGCCACTACCAAATTTCATGTCAACAAAAAAACCACTGCTGTTATACGATGATACTTACGTGGAGTGGCATAACGGCTGAGGATTTTGGTCAGGCTTTCTACTTGCTTTGGAGACAGGAGGGAGTGAAACGCACCAAAATGTACAGATACATCAATCTGTGGAAAACAGGATACGGTATATTTGTATGTACATTGGAAAATTGCGCAATACTCTATTCACAACCACACACGGCAACATCTACCATATTCACATCAAAATGTAACTCAAGATATCAATACACATCAAACCTATGCGTGTTATAATGTATGAGCGCATATAAAAGCACATGCAAAGGTAAGGTAAGATAATGTTGCTTATAGCCCAGCTGACCACAAAGGGCCACACCAACGCTGTCACTGTGTTGAAGTCAACTCACAAGTCATTAACAAAAAACAAAACAAAAATCCTTCACACAACCCTTTAAAATACACCTAAAAACACACTTGAAATTTCCTTTAAAATCTTTCTTCTGTAATATCTTAGATCAGATGGAAAATGTTGATCTCTTTCAGAAATTCAAAGATCACATCATGTGGGACATCTCTGAACAAGGTTTTCCTGGAGTCTGCTGTACAATGTTTAGGTCTCACAACATGCAAGTCACAACACTCTAAAAGAATATGTTTCATTGTGAGTGGTATGCATGGAATGCACCACGATGTTTCTCCGCCTTTTAAAAGATAAGAATGGGTGTAAAAGGGGTGGCTTGTATGCAAACGGCACAAGACTTTCTTCTTTATGGCCGCCTCCAGACAATGGTAAAAACTCTTTCATATTTAGACAGATCTTGAGCAGTTTGTTATCCGTCCGAGTTCCATTCCTCTTGCCAGAGGTCTTTGACATTAGCCTGGGTTTTGGGTTTCAGATCAGTGTGAAGGACAGACAATCTGCTCAACTCTTTCTTTATTGCACTTTTGGAAAGTTGATCAACCAACTTGCAGCCTCAAATGCCCACATGAATGTACTTGTCTGTAGGCATTAATAATTAGTGTGTGGTGTGTGTGTGTGTGTGTGTGTGTGTGTGTGTGTGTGTGTATGTGTGTGTGTGTGTGTGTGTGTGTGTGTGTGTGTATGTATGTGTGTGTGTGTGCGCGCGCACGTGCTAGCGCGACCATACACATACACAAATATGTTCCCAAGCATGTATCAAACACACACACACAAACACGCACATGCATCAAACACACACACACACACACACACACACACACACACACACATTCATGTGTGCTATACATGCAAATGTGTGCACAGAGAAACATTCTCAGAACGGCCACGGTATCCTTCAATTCACAGATACTCAACTTATTCATGCTTAAAAGAATGAAACATTGAGCTTGTGGCTCATAACTTCACAAGATAAGGTCATTTTGTCTCTTTGGAGATTTCTCCTACCCCTCAGAAATTATTTAGGAGTCTTGAAAAGGAAGAAGCCTGACTGTGTGACTTCATTCATAACTTCACAAGAATATGAAGTCATTTCATCTCTATGTGGGATTTCTCCTACCGTCCAGAACTGACTTGGGAATAAAGAAAAAAAACGTCTTCCTCTGTGGAAGAGCAGCAGTTCTGTGGAGTGGTCTTTGTCTATTTCTGTTCTGAAACTAGTAGCTGAACAGTATATTTTTCAACCAAGTTCATAACACCACAGTTCATAACATCATAGTATATAGCCTGTACAAAATGTGGAGTTGCCAACACTGCAACTTTTCCTCCAGATTTTACTGTAAACAAATGAAATCCGACGGCTTAAATTGCTGATTTTCTTGGAAAAAGTATCTTAAATAAAACAAGTTAGTCAAACCGTAATTTCTGTGTGTCAAGACCTTCTTAGATTGTGCTTATTCAAGTTCCTTTTTTTTTTTCTTTTGATTTGAAGCAAATTTGAATTTCATAGTGTCTGTGTATTTGACTTTTACATAAACAAAATGACAATTCTGTGAAAACCAGCATTTTGGAGATTTCACCAAATCATCAAATCAAATTCTATGATTATACTGATAAAAAAATAGCACTAACTTCTATTCAACAATAACCATGAGCAGTGCAGCAACCACTGTGTTCATGTCTTATTCGCAAGAGGTTTTTAGTTTTCTTTCTTATCTTCTTCTTGGACAACATTCTATTTTCAAACTCAGCAACCACTGGAGTGAAGCATTTAAAGACATATTCAAATTTAAATCGATGAGGCTGATTTTTAATGGAAAAAATATGTTCATACAAACAAAAATGTCCCAGGGCTAAAACTGTTTTGCAATATAGAATTAAAAACAATAATAAGAAAGTTAATGAAGACAATATTCTGGTCTGAAGAAGAACAAAAAGTGTGCTTTTTATTTGTCAGAATCTATAAAACTACATCTGCAATTCAAACTGGAAAAACTTAACTTTTTATTGTCAACCTATATCCTTCATTATTATTGGTAAATGATTATCCACTTCTTTTTCAAAACCTGAACTCGAAAATGTGAGACAGCCGTTGAGAAATTAATGCAAACTTAAAAATCAGTTACAAAATGTTATGGGTATATATCTTCAACATGTGCTGCTCTAGGGATTCAAATGCAGAGAAAGATAAAAAAAAAACAGTATACAAAATCAAACAGAACAAACAAAAACTGCAATCATGTACATGTAAACAGAAGAACATGTTTTTGTATTTTTTCAATTCTATTTTCCAAAACAGTTTTAGCCCTGGGACATTTCTTCTGTTTTCCACAAGAGACTATTCCATCAGTTAGAAGATAAACATAAAAACAATTAAGCTATTCCAATATAAATTAATATCACAATCTGCTTCTCTTGCTTTTATTTTGCTGGCATGATGATCATAATGAATGGGAATCATGGGAAGCCAAAGTACAACATGAACAACATTAAGGTATACCATCACCTCTGATATAAAAACAATCCCTTCTTTTTTACATTTACCTTTGACACTGTATTAGAATTCAAGCACAACACTTAGAGATTTACATCGTAATTGTAATCATCCTTTGTGAACTGTGCAGTAATGTTCATGTAGGTGAGGTATCCAGCACACTGGACCAGCACATCTCTGAACACCTGGCTGAAATACACAACCATCAACCCAAAACAGTTGCCTTGCATTTCAACTATCTCCAACACAACATCAACCATGTCAAATTCTCAGCCCTCTGGTAATCACAAGGTGACAATTTTTCAGCACATCATGCAGGAAGCCCATCTTACTGCAAGACTGGGGACCCTGTGCCCAGTTAGTATCAACAACCAGAGGCAGCATACCTCTCCATCCCCACAGCACTGACATATGCACTCTACACACTGTCACCCCACTATACACTTAGTATCAACAACCAGAGGCAGCATACCTCTCCATCCCCACAGCACTGACATAGGCACTCTACACACTGTCACCCCACTATACACTTAGTATCAACAACCAGAGGCAGCATACCTCTCCATCCCCACAGCACTGACATATGCACTCTACACACTGTCACCCCACTATACAACTATTTCTCTTTTTTTTTTTCTTTTCTTATCTTTTTACACATTCATCAATTATCGCCATGATCCATGAATTCTTCATAAATTCATCTTTTCATGTAACTATTCATGATTTATCTATTTGCTTGTTTGTTTACCTACTTCTTTTTTTAATCCTTTTTCCTACTTTTATGCTTATATACCCGTCCTTTTACACACATTGGATTTGTTAGTCAGAGCTTTGAAACAAGCCTTGCATTTCGATCATAGCTCAATGAATACATTAAATTTGAAAAAAAAAACACCTGATAACTTTAGTCAGTTCAATACAAATGAAAAAAATAAAACAGACATCTGAATGCCCATGGCAAAGGCATCAAATCCCCTTAATTATCATGGCACTAATAGTATTACATGTCTTTATCAGATCACTGAGAAACATGTCTTTTTTTCTTTCTTTCTTTTTCTCCATCTTTCCAGGGCTCTGGTCTGCTCCAAACTGGAGTACGGGAGTGTAATTTACGGCTCGGCCAAACTTTCCTACCTGAAAAGTCTAGATCACATCCACCATCAACAGCTTTGACTCTGTCTGGGTGTATTCCACACCATCCCTGTTTGTAGCCTGTATGCTGAGGCAGGGGAACCATCCCTTCCTCTCAAACCGCCAGCTAAAACTCAACTTAAACTACCGTTTTGAATCTAGCTTCTGAACCCCAAAACCCTGCATATGACTGTGTCTTTGACCCCCAGTTTCAAAAGAAATACAATGACCACTACGTATTCTTCCCCATCTGAACAATGTAGATATATGGACCTTGGAGTCATGTGTGATTTAACCAAGTTTCCTGATGACCCACCATGGACTTTCTTCATTCCAGAGATCCAGTTTGATTTAACCTCATACCGTAAATATACCACCAGCTCTTTGGCATACAAGTCCTTTCTCATTGAACTGTGTTCGAAGTTTCCATCCTTCGGAAGAATTTTCACTAACGGTTCCAAATCTGAGGAGGGAGTTGTGCAACAGATCCTTCGCAGAGATGTTCTAAACACATTCCCACCGACAGCTCTATCTAGACTGCTGAGTTGACAGCCTTGGTCCTGGCACTTGAAATCATCTCTAAATCCAAACTTAAAGCTTTCCTCATTTTGTCAGACCACTTTCTGCTTTGGAGGCCATTGCCAGCCAAACCCCAAGCATCCTCAACAGCTGAAATTATTCTATCTGTACATCTCCCTCAAATCTGATGGATACAAAGTAGGTTTTGCTTGGGTTCCCAGCCATGCGGGCATTCGAGGCAATGAGTTGGTTGATCAACTTGCCAAGAGTGCCCCAAAGAAAGAGTTGAGCAGATTGTCTGTCCTCCACATTGATCTGAAACCCAAAACCCAGGCTTACGTCCAAGAACTCTGACAAGAGGAACGGAACTTGCAGAGGATAACAAACTCTTTAAAATCTGTCTAACCTGAAATAGTTTTTAACCATGCTCCTGAGGTGGCTGTAAAGAAGAAACAGTTCTGTGCCGTTTGCATACAGGCCACTCCCTTTACACCCATTCTTATCGTTTAATACTTTCACGATGGGCACCGCAAAGTAACGTCACTTCCCTGCAGACGCGTGCACCGCACATGCTTACAACCGTTGCAGACGCGCGATTTTCACACTTTTTAATTTTATTTTATGTCTCCTAATATAAACCTAACAAGCAATTGTTACATATCAACGGAAAGGGTAAAACGCGAACTTTGCAATGAGCATAGCATTAAATACATTTTGGGTAAAATAACATCACAACAGTTATGGAAACAACATAAGTAAAACGTAAGAGAACACAATCTTGTTTACGTTTGTTTGGTTAGTATGACAAGAGCAAATGAGGAAGAAAAGGGGCATAAAATTTCGCCGTTACTTTGATTAGATGCAGAGAAAGCCTGAGGTATTCAATATGTGTAATCCATGTGAAAATTTTAAAAAAAAGAAAGAAAACAAATCATTACACACTGTACACTTTTCACCGTTTTGGCTTCTGATGATAAAACTATTAACTACACAGAGCAAATAAATCAAGCTCATATTCTTTTCGATAAACTTGTACACGTTTACCCTCCTCATCCACTGAACCACTGTGCTGAACCAGTTCTAACAACCCATGTCATTCTTCTTCTGCTCGACGTGTCATTCTTCTTCTGCTTGGTATGTTGTCGAGGCAGGAAATTCCACACGTGCCTTTTGCGAAAATTACCAGTGCCAGACGGGTCACTTTGTTCGGACTACTATGGGGTGACAAAGGTCATTGCTAGTGCATGTAAACTTACCCTTCCAGTGGCTAGAACCCTGTTCTAAATTCTAGGGCAGCTGCATCCATTAGACCGTAGACGAGAGAACATGGGATTTTTTTTAATTTTTAGTTTTGCCGTCACGGAGGCACGGCACATCCAGGGAGTACAGCAGCATTGCCGTCACCACGGAACGACTCATCCTTAATGGGTCGACTGAGTTGCCGTCACTATCACACAGCGCGTTGCGAAAAGGTTAAAAGGTGAAGAAGCTCCGTGCTGCATTCCATGTCATGTACCACTCACAGTGAAACATATTCTTTTAGAGTGCTGGGACTTGCATGATGTGAGACATAAACATTTTACTGCACACTCCATGAAAACCTTGTTCCCACCTGATGTGATCTTTGAATTTCTGAAGATTAACATTTTTCATCTGATCTAAGATTTTACTGAAGAAAGATTTTTGACACTTTTTTTATGTGTTTTTTAAAAGGCACTTCTTAAAGTTTGTGTGAAGGAGGGTTTTTTTGGTTTGTTTGTCTTCCCTTTTCTTTTTTTAATGACTTCTGAGTTGACTTCAACGCTATGACAGCCCTGATATGGCCCTTTGCGATCAGCTGGGCTATAAGCAACATGACCTTACCTTTACCCCCACTCCTCCCATTTTCTGTCTAATCTGTGCCGCCTCAGTGGCATTGCACCCATCCACAACTCCCAATCTACAGCTGGTCCCACCATAGCCCAGCCACTGGCAATCCAGGAGATACCAATGTCAAGTAGTTTTGAGACAACACACCTGAGGAGAACCTGCACTATTGCTGTGTCACTTTGGTGGTATTAAGTGGTGCCTGTTCTGATCCAGTGTCTGCTGGACACCACTTACTAAGCCCCTACTGACAACTGCTTAGTCATGCATCCAGCATGAGTCAGCTTTCCCTCTGGAAAGCACTATCCTCCATCCAATGGCAGCCCCCAAGAATCTGCCAAAACCAGCGACCCAACAGAACCCCACTAGGGGCACTGATGTGGAGAGGACATCGACACCGAGATCACCATAAAAGCAGGCCATGAAGGACCACACAATTTGGCACTCTTTTTTTTAAATGCTGATTGATGAGAATGAAGATGCTGCTATGGATATCCATTCTGGTCCAAGACTGCTTGGCATGGCGGAACTCCACGCTTACTTTCATGATATATCCTGGTGTCAACCAGGCCTAAGAGATACATACACCTGCAGTGTTGGTCAGGATATTTGAGCAACACTCTCAGAGATGCTTCAATTAAGTGGATGAAACCCCACTATAATGGGGTCCCATTCTTCCCAGTGGAGCTCACAGCCAAGTTAGCTCTGGGCAGGAGCCATTCGGGGCAGTTGATGACCTACTGACCTGCAGTTTGCTATGCTAACCACTTCAAAGAGATCTGTACGAGTCCTTTTCTTTTTAAAAAATAAAACTCAGCAGACTGGCTAACCAAAAACTTTTACTTCCAATGATTCTTTTATATCAATGGAGACTGAGTTACTAGAGAGGATCAGGGATGAGAAGAAATGGCGTTTTTTGTACACTGCAAATCCTCTTTCACATTGCAGCACGGGCACTCTAATAACCCAGAAATTCCAATACCAAATTCGCTCAAAGCCATCCTGATGCTATTCTATATTATCATAGTTTCAAAAACAAAAAAAGAAAAGAAAAAAGAAATTTTCTGAAACTGCAGAAAATGCAGTAGCTTCGAAATAATGACTCCATGAAGTCCTTAATCTTCAAAGCCTTTGATATAATTAATCAACAAATATTGATTTTTTTTTTCCACAGAATTTTAAAAATATTTGGTGATATATGCATCCTTATGCAACGATTATAATTTGCTGTGTTGTAAACCATCTTCTGACACCCACCTTTTGACAGTGTATTTCCAGTTCATCAGTTCTGAAGCCATTCTGAGGCTATCTCAGGCCAGAAAATGATATTATTTTAACCAGAACATAACCAGATGAACCACATCATGAAACATTTTTCACCAAAATATACCAACGCAATTCCTTGCAAAATGTCTTGGAGGCTCTCCTTCAATATTCTCAAACTACTGAAAAATTTGGAGTTTTGAGATGCAATTTTTTGCAATACCTTAGATATGAGCCCAGAACAACACAAACACACACACACACAAAACACAACATAACTATGGGCCCATTCAAAAAGCTGAAAACACAAACTTTTTTTTCAATCACTGTAGACAAAAACATCCAATGTAAAAGAACTATATATCTGAGTTTCTAAGTAAATGTATTAACCTTACCCAAATGGGCCAGCGTTCCGCATGATCATGTTGTCCATGGAAAATACATTTTAAAAAGTTCTTGTCCCTACCTTTCTGTCTATAAAAGCCTGCTTTCAGATTATTTGCTTTATTGAATCATTTGACCATTTCCATGATTAAGCAATAAACCTTCAATTCTCTGCCACTGCAAAAAGTATTCTTTAACAATCTCCATACCTTAGGTCCTTCCATCGATTCTTTGCTCTTCATCTGGAGTTTTACATCTGCTCTGCCAGCCACAGTGGCAATGTGCAAAGGAGTAGCACGTGGAGGTTCACTTTCTTCTTTCTCATGATCAGGGTCCAGACTGCTTTTGTCCTCCATGGTTTCTTCCAGGGCAGACATGTACAACTGGTAGGATTAAGAACAAGGAGTTAAAGATATCCTGTCTCAGCTTCATCAGCCATCCTCTACCCTCATCCCACTCCAACCATTTGAATCACATTATAATACAAGGTAAAGAAAAATAATAAAAGAGGATAAGCTACACAAAAAAAGGTAGGGAAAAAACCCTCTATGGAGAGCTTAATACCAGAGGGTCTTCAGAGAAGCCACCCGGTCTCCCCCTCCCCTCTCCTCCCTCAGATGAGCATCAGCCCTGAACTCTCTGCCAGCAGCATCAAGGTTATCATTCCCAGACGCCCTTCTTTGGTCAGAAATTTTTGCCGTTGACGAGATTGCGTCTCCTGGACAGTTGGGTATATCAAGACATTATCCTCTTCCACAAATACCATACCCACTTAACTATCTGACACCTGTTCTGAGATGGGATATTCAAGCTTTATGAACTTAACAAAGACAGTTGGTGATGGGATTTCACGTGTGTGCAAGATGTTATGCATGCATTCACACATGGAACCTTGGTTTATAGTCTCATTAGAAGGACTGTATGGGAACTGGGAGTCAGAACCAATGTTAACTCCAAGGGAAAAATTCCCCTGTACCGAAACGACCCGGCGAAGATTCGAACCCGCAACCCCAAGATTACAAGTCCCGTGCTCTACCACTAGGCTATTCCGGCCCCCACATATATAGTCAAATAAAACGCATTATGAAAAAAAACATCAGCCCTTCTTTTAAGGGGTAAAAAAAAAAAAAGAGGCAAAACTTAAAGTAGTGAAATCATCCTGGGGTTGTGGGTTCAAATTTCGGTACAGGGGGGTTTTTTCCCTCGGAGTTAACATTGGTTCTGACTCCATTCCCCATACAGTCCTTCGAATGAGACTATAAACCGAGGTTCCGTGTGTGAACGCACGCACAACATCTTGCACACACGTAAAATCCCATCACCAACGTTCGGAAGAGGCCAGTTTGGCCGTTGGTATGGATGACACGTTACACATGGCATGCACCTTCCCTGAAGATGGAGTATGACTGCCTTAATGGCGGGATAAAAAACGGTCATACACACAAAACTCCACTACCTGTCTATACAGGGAGTGTCCGCAGGAGTATCAGCCTGCGTACGCAGAAAGAAAGAAAGAAATTAAAGTAGTGCAATCCAAACAGCACATACATCTGGTGGCGAAGTGCCCGTGGAGTCTGGCATGGTCTCAGAGAAGAAGGGCATGGGCTGATGATCCAGGTAGATAGAAATGCCCTTCATCTGGATGTTTTTGGTCAACCATGCAATCATGGAGCCGACATCAGCATCGACACCCAACCCCTCTCTTGCCTTCACCACTTGGTCATCAAAAAACTCCAGCCTGCAAAGAACAAAGAGGGCATACAAGCTGATTACCAGTGAAAAGATCCACTTGCAGTGCACAATGAGGGGGTACAAGCTCTTTATCAGTAAAGCTTTTCATCTCTAGCGCACAATGAGGGTATACAAGCTCTTCATCAATAACATTCTCCACCTGCCATGCACAAAGAAAGCATGCAAGCTCTCCATCCCTGAAACTCTTTACCTGCAGAGCACAAAGAGAGCAGATTCCCTCTCTATCAGTGAAACTCTTCCCCTGCAAAGCACGATGACAGCTTGTAAGCTCTAAGTCTCTATCAGTAAAATTCTCTACCTGCAGTGCACAAAGAATGCATTCAAGCTCTCTATCACTCAAAATCTTTGTCTACAGAGCACAAAGAGTGTACACGTACAAGCTCTCTGTCAGTTAAATTCTCCATCTGCAGTGCACAAAGAGGGGTACAAGCTCTTTATCAGTTAAATTCTCCATCTGCAGTGCACAAAGAGAGGGTACAACCTCTTTATCAGTTAAATTCTCCATCTGCAGTACACAAAGCGGATGTACAAACTCTTTATCAGTAAAAATCTCCACCTGTAGTGCACAATGAGGGCATACAAGCTCTTATTAATCAATGACAATCTTCACCTGCAATGCACAATGACATACAAACTCATTGGCAATGAAAATGTCCACCTGCAGAGCACAAGGAGGTGTACAAGCTCTTTATCAGTTAAAAGCATCTTCTGTTACAATGCACAACGAGGGCATACAAACTCTCAACTACATACTCAAGTCTGCAGCACATAAAGAGAGCACAAAAGCAGATGATAAAAAGAAGAAAAAAGAAAAAAAATTCCCCAGACAGCAGTGCATTAATTCTACATCAGGTTTAAAGACAAACAACCACCGTCTCTAAAGAAAATAAACAAACAAATAAACACAAAACAAAACAATACTAAAAACCCACACACCTTGTACAGCCTGCGGTACATAGAGGACATACAAATTCTTGTATGGCAGGCACAGTATAGCAACACTACTTCTTTGTTGCCTTGTGCTCCAGGCATGCACATAACCTCTACCAATTAGCAATTTTATTTTCTACCACCTCTAACACAAGAGTAGGAGCCTGTTGCTTTTCACCAAGACAGGGGCAAAACACAACCTTTGCACTCAGTACATTTTCATTTACCTTTTTGTTTTAGCTAGTCTTACCTCAAACAGACATGGAATAAAAAAGAGTAATAATTACACACAAATTTGCCCGCATGATTTCTTGTTTAGTCAGGAAATTCTATATGTTTGCCTTTTGGGGGAATTCCAGGTAGCAGACAGAGCTGTTTTGAGAGTGTTATGGTCAAAAGTCATCTCCATAACAAGAGAATGAATTCTTTCCATTAGCTTGGACCCTAAACCATGCATTTAACTTAGTTGCTTCCTGTAGACTACAGACAGATAAGATAAGATAATGTTGCTTATAGCCCAGCCGACCGCAGAGGGCCACATCAGGGCTGTGACTACAGACAGAAAAATGTGTGATTTTTCACAGATTGATGAAACAAACTGACTAAATCCACAGGGGAAAGCTTAAAGCTACTGTTTTCAGGTGCAATATCACTTTGAGTTTGAAGCGCATTGAACTACGCTTGCTTGATATATGTTGTTAACAAAATTAATGTAAACTTATTATTGTCACCAATCTTTCCAGTTACGTTTATTGAGCTGATGCATTAAGACACACACTCATGTCCAAGAAGCACTGCGGAACCAGTTACTTGTTGTAGCCGCCACGGCATCTGGTGCTGCGTGAGCTTTTACCAGCCTCAGGAATGACTGGACCTTCCCATCACATCTTTTGGAAACAACTACCTTCAAGCATCAACAATTTACAACTAGATATGAAAGTCAACGTGTGCTGCTATAACTGTGTCACTGTGCCTGGTATCCCAATATATCAATACCTGAAGCACACCACATGTACTCTGACAAGCGCTCACATACTGGCAGACTCTCACACACAAACACCCACAGACACTCATGCACACTATACAAAACAAAACACAAAAAAAAGTTATACAAATATGCACACGAAAGCACACACACTGTTGGGCTCGCATGTAAACTTATCACATATACACACTTTCCACACACTGCTTGATTAGTATAAAACTTCATAAATGGTCTGTTGTGAATTGGAGTGCATTTTGAAATAGGTTTATAAATTGTTTCCATCCAACAAGAAACACACACACAAACAAAATTAGCATGACAACAATGACTTCATAAAAATTGTCCCTTCTTTCATATTTCTATCCTTAATGGTTTGTTTACCCATGAAAACTGCAAAGAAAATAAATGGCCAATGAGTACAACTGGACAGTGCCATCTTTTTCATATCAGTTCATGTATGAATGGAACAGAGGTAAGCTGACTTTAAATAAATGAAATTAAAACAAACATTGAAAAAATAGCCAAATTTGGATGCGAGTCAACCTGCAGTCTTCACACACTCACAGCCTACTCTTTCCCCTGCATGTAGACATTGTACAACTGGTCTATGAAAAGGTCCAAAGTGCTTATATTTCATCAAAGACTACCATGAAAGAACAACATGCCCCTTAAAAGCTTTCGGTATGAGGATGCAAAACTCAACCACGACAATATTTCAGTCAAAATCAATTTATTATATGGACAGCACAAATATCACCTTCAAAAAAGGGTCTGAAGTGAACTGTCAACATTTTTTTCTGTATTTGATTTTTTTCCCACGTTCATGCAGTCAACACAAACATACAATGAAATTCATAAATAACCTGTAAAGGATACTGAGGCACGGCTGAGGCAGGAGGGGGGGGGGGAGGGGGGAGGGGGGGAACACGGGGGAAGAAATACTCAAGGAAATGTATGACTTTGTCTAATGGAAACATTTTACTGATTTAGCCAAAAAGGCACTTCACATTGGTGAATCAGATAATGCTAGTGCTTGAAATGCTGGGTTAAAAGTGAGCATTTATATAAATTTGTAACCAGATGCTTTCAAACTTGAGAAGAGTTTGAAAATGTTAGATTCTCTTGCTGACAGAAACAGTTGCTGGTCAAGAGGGAAAAAAAAATTCAATGATGTTATTTCCCAATTTTCTTTTATTTTGGGGTATCTTTGGCGACTGAGGTGCTTTAACAAAATCATGGTAAGTCCAGGCAAGTATGTATGAAAACAAAAATGTTCCCCCAAAAAGTTCATCGATGAGAAAGTGATACATACCTGTCAATACGGATCTCCATGCCCACCACTTTTTGGTCCTCCACGATCTCTATTCGCACAGTGATGTCCTCCGCAACAAAATGGACCATGTTTTTAACTGCAATATATAATTCATATCAGTATCTTTCATGTGCAGCCCATCATAAACTGTTGTGGTGAAGAAAGAAAGAAATCAGACTTGACAGCAAGAAAGAAAACTAAGTACAACTGGCATAGTCTTTTCTGGACGAGAAGGGTGGTTTGGGTGAGCAGGGGCCATGTCAACATAGGTGTCTAATTCAAACACACATAAACTGTAACAAGACAAAAACATGTTTTATGATACTAATAGGTTTATCTCTGGAGTGGGAGGGGTAATCCAATTCTCAAATGACCCCCAGATTTCTTAACAGAGGGTCAAAATGACTCTCAGAATTGAGGTCAGGAAGAAAAACAAAGGCATGTAAAGTAGAAGACTAAAACTCAAGTAAGAGGCAAACAAATATAGATTAAAAGAGGGACACAGGAATTCATATCTCATCACACTGAAAAATAAATTTACAATAAACGATTATGTTGCGGGTAAAACTTAATACACAAGTTTTATTCACTCATTCACAGTCTTCACTCATTCACAGTCTATGTGCAAGGTTCCTCTCTGTACACAGGATGGCTTCAAGCATTGCAGCCAGGTGTGTTCTGTGTGTCTCTCAGGAGAAAATACTGGTTCAACTTGAGAAACCTTGTTTTTGACATCACCCCACTGATCCACGGCTCGCTAAATCTAAGATCAGTCGACCAGTCGCACCAGAGTCTTGGCAGACGTTTGATCCTCATCATAATCAGTACAGCTACGTATGCGCGCATTTCCGCAGGTGCCGTATCCTGCCAAAGTGGGTCAGGTTGTCCCCGCTTTGCCATCTGCTGCCTGGCGTGCAGGTTCGTCTGGTCAGCAGCTGTAGTCAAAAACAACTGCGTCAGGAACAGAAAAAAAATAATCCAGAGGTGTAGCTGTGTCTGGCAAATCATGATTTGGCCCACTCTCCTCCTCAAAAGGCTGAACCAGGGATGCAGAAGTCGCCGGTCGCCACGTGATCACAAACGCAGACAAAGGCACATCATCATCTTCATCACTTTCTTCGCCTTCTTCTCCCTCTTCTTCCTCTCCCACATCCGCATCACTTTGATTAACTTCTCTCTTTCATATCTTTCTACTTCTTGTAATATATCATCCAACTCCTCTTTCGTATAATCCCCAAAATCACCATTGGTAGAAAGATTAGCAGATGCCATTTTCAGAAACAAGGCGATGCCACCTGGAGCAATGGAATGCGGTCAGTTCACGACCCTAGTCTTTGTGAATGAATCGTTTCCCACACCCCACACTACTGCTAAGATTTCATTGCACCCTCTCAGGGATGCCCATTTATTTTTGGCCAGCCTTCACTTAAAACGAGCTCACAGTGTGTGAGGGAAAGTAACGTGGCACCTGTGGCCGTTTGCAGCCATAACGAACACCACGGGAGATAACCAGAGCAGCCAGATACCGGTGAAACAAATGCAAGAGGGTTAACACTGACCCAGATGCCTTTCTCCAGAGGTTGGTTGCCATGGATGAGACCTGGTGCCATCACTTTACACCAGAAACAAAAAGAATGTCAAAGCAGTGGAAACACATGGACTCTCCCCCTCCCAAGAAAGCCAGGGTTCACCATCTCGGCAGGCAAGGTCATGGCATCAGTTTTCTGGGATGCCGATGGGATCCTGTTGATTGACTTTCTTGAATATGGGCGCACTGTGACAGGAGGATATATATTACTATAATTTACTGCCGCAATTGCGAGCAGCTATCATCGAGAAATGCCCTGGGAAGTTGACCAGAGGCGTTCTTTACCTTCGGGATAACACACCAGCTCACCGCTCCACTATTGCCATGGCAACCATTCATAACTGTGGATACGAACTGCTCCAACACCCCCCATATTCGCCAGACTGGCCCCCTCCAATTACAACCTGTTCTCGTTTCTGAAGAAACACCTTGCTGGAATCAGATTCAGCACAGATAATGAAGTGATGGAGGCTACAGAGGCGTCCCTATGGTCCCAAGATAGAACCTTCTTCCGTGAAGGGATCCAGGTGCTGCAGAAGCGTTAGGAGCGGTGTATGGCCTTGCGAGGGGACTATGTTGAAAAATAACAGGTGAAAGACTCTCGACGCCTTTCCTTTATACTTAGGCCACGTACTCATTTTCCAACCTTCTTACCTAGATACAAATAACAAACATCACCATAAATTAAGACTAAAAAAAAAAAAAAAAAAAAAAAAAATGAAAAAAGTGCAAAAACTACACACACACACACACACACACACACATGCACGCACACACACGCAGGCATGCACGCATGCATGCACGCACACACACACAAATTTATCTGGTGGACATGATTCTGTTGAATTTCAAATGTGTACAGAACAAACAGAAATGGTGAGAGCACTGCATCTTGTGGAGTACCAGTGTTTGTTAAAGTAACAGCTGAAAACAATCATTTAATTTCATAAATTGAGGCCTTTTAGCAAGCTAATGCAGAATCCATAAAATAGAAGAATAAGAGGGTTCCTATATGCATGACCTTCTTTGCAAAAGGGAGGCTCAACAAGTGTATTAAATGCACTTTTTCGGGTGTTTGGCAAGGATAAAAAAACAAAAGAAACAAATTCCATTCAGAAAACATGCAGGTTAGGAAGTATCTGCTTCCATGCAAAGCCATAGGTGTGAATAGGACAGGATAGTCATTTTTTTTTTCTGCAACATGTACAGACGGCCTTAGCGACAGTAGAGTGCAACATCAGCGAGACCAGATGGGAAATAAAGCCATGTCTTCCTGTAGTTGTTGATTTGGGCCTGCATTGACTCTACAGTACTCATGCTGATAGCCTATATCAGCAGAGGCCAGAGGAGCTTCAAGATCAATATGTACTGTAGACACCAGACTTCTGTATTTGCTGGGGAGGCCACACTTGTCTATTGTCAGCAGGCTTTCTTCCAGTACTTGTGTAGTTTCCTTTCTCCTCTTTGTGTCTTTCAAAGAGTTATCACATCACATTCCAAGGTTATTGCCCTATTTCATCTCTCAAGCACTCACCACAAAACTTTCCAAGGATCTTGACTTTAGTACATGCTCAACGTTTTATCAACCCATGCCTACAATATTGAAATTCATCCAGTTGTATAAATAAATTTCTATTCATATAGTCGAGGAAAAAAAAGTGCAAGTAAAAGCAGCCTTCACAGTCAGAATCTTCTAGTTTTAATGGTGGTAAGTGTCTTTTAAAGATTCTTTTTTAAAAAGTATGATGGTAATTCTCTCAAATAAGTACTTTCACATCAATCAACAGTCATGGCTTTATACTTGATATTTTAAATATAATAAAATGTTTTTCACACTACAGGAACTTAATTGCCTTTAACAACAACAACAACAGTTCATAACAGGTTACTTTACGCATGCATTTTCCACTTTTTTTTTTATATTACTTACTCCTCTCAAGCTGTCCTGCCATCCATGAAACTGCATTATTCCTCTCTGAGGTATCCTTATAACCTTCAGCACGTCCTCCTTTGGTCTCACGCGTGACAGTTTCTTCGGCAAAGCGAATGCTGGCATCCATGGAGTGTATCATGGATTCTGACATGGCCTCAAGCAGCTGAGCTGTAAATCAGAAGGATGGATATCCACTTTACAAAGTTGTATGGTTATCATACTCACTTCTGGGGAGTGAGAGTTGGGGGAATTCTCATCTTCTGTGCCTTCTATTCGTTCTAAGGAGCATTATTCTCATGCCCTCATATTCTGTCTCCCTCACACACACAGCCAACCTAGACGAGTCCTGCTGCAGACTTGGAAACAGTGATCAACAAAGAAAAGTCACTATTATCTTGTCATGTGACGAAGTGCCAGAAGACACACTACAGAGCTCCTAACTCCCTTCACAGGTGATCAGCAGAGCCTTTCTGACCCAACATATCCACAACATTACTTACTAACCCCCAAACTGATGCACTAATTATTCATTTGCAAAGCCAGTGCAACCAAGCATCACCCTCTATAGGATTTGAACACTTTCATCCAACAACAGCTGCCGATACCAAGGGCATGGGCATAAAACTGAAGCTGAGGTCATCGTGTTTGACAGAAAGGCATGAAGGACCACAGAGTATTCTGCTGATGACAATGAGGATGAACATAATGAAGATGATATAAAGTTCCTTTCTATTCTGAGACTAAATAACAGGCTTGTACTCAATGCTTTCTTTTATATGTTCTGCTGTCAACCTTCAAGGTCCTGTCATCAAATGATCAGGGCGTTTGTGGAGTTAATGACGGAGTTCAAACTATCGGTGGGGTCAGCTGTTTTCGACCTGAAAACCCTTTGTCCACCCAACAGTAAATCACTAAATGGGTACCCGATTCATTTCAGGGAAGGTTAAAAGCAGAAGGTGGAGATGGATGGGCTCCACCTTCCATCATGCTGCGCCATAGACACAGTGAACCTCTGGCACTTCACCGCTCCTATAGCCACTGGGCTATGGGAAGTTCCCAGGGAACTTTAACCTGTAACCAATCATTCCAAGAGATACAGCCAAATGCAGTGCTGATCAAGAATTTTTTAGCAATGATGAGAGACTCAGTCAGATTATAGTCGACTATGTGATTCCAGTTTGGCCAGCAGGACACTCATTCCGGGAAAGAGGCAACTTACGCTGAAAAATCACACAAATATTTTACTTCTGATGGAACTCGTATCCACAATCTCAAAGCCTGCAATACTAATTACTACACATACTATCATAATCAAACAAATAACTGTAAGTTCCAAATAAAATTAGGAAAACACAAAGATGAAATTCCAAAGAATCACACACAATTTTTCCTCCAGAAATATTACAAATGCAAGTTGTTTAACTCATGTTTTGTCCACAAGACTGGTATAAGGATTTTTCTCATTTGAAATATACTAACCATGTCAAACTTTTGCTAACTACAGCAGCTGGAAAGCTCTGCTCTAATTTTCCTAGCTATGCATAGTAAGATGCCAGCTCACCATCATTATCTCTAGCAGACAACTAACAGTCCCTTACGCTTCCTACTTATTCTATAATCAAAGTAGAGTACCCTCATGTACCACAGAAATACTAGAAGGGGGGTTGAGTGGGTGGATGGGGGATGAAGGGAGGGGGGATTTATGAGTTTGGCATGTTATGTATATATGGGCATTTGCTTCTTTTCAGATTTCTCAGCTGTACATTTCATTCCCTATTGAGGTGTCACTGGAGAAGCATTCCCCCCCCCCCCCCCCCCCCTCTAATTGACTGTGCATTATCCAATGATGAATATATTTGCTCTGTACATATATGATATGATGTCTGAGAGTACAAAGGTGCATTTGTGTGTCAAAGAAAAAGGGAGCCAAAAGTGTACTAGTGTGCAGGTGTATGGTGGTAAGGATGCAAGGGGGTGGGGATGGGGGGGGGGGGGAGACAATTCAAATGAAGAGAGCAAAATATAAAAGAACTATAACAAAGATTAGAACTGGAGCTTGACTGACATACTGCTAAGCACATTTCATTCTTCTGGCCACAATAACTTTGATGAGTTATTTTCCTTTTTTTTTCTAAAACTACCTTACTTACTCCAGTTAGTAACTAAGAGTGCAAAATTCAGATCTTATTTATTCATGACCACATGTGTACACGTTCTTTTGAGCTGAGCTCTCACCAGTCCACTACATATTTACATAGGCCTGATATCTATTCACCACAATGACTGACCAAAAGGCCACGTATCTATGAAAAATAATTTAAAGTTGTACACTGTTTACCACAAAGACGCGAGACTTTCTTTTGTTTGAGCTACCATCAGATAATACTGCTTATAGCCCAGCGACCACGATGGGCCATATCAGGCCTGTCATCACGTTCACATCAACTCACAAGTTATCTTTATGGTACCAGGATAAATCAAACCAGATCTCAGGAGTGAAGCAAGTCCATGGTGGGTCATCAGGAAACTTGGATGAATTACAAACTACTCCAAGGTCTATATCTGCATTGTTCAAATGAAGAAGATGACGAATTCCCAAGGGTGGAATTTCTATTTGAACTTGGGGTCAAAAACAGTCACATGCATGGTTTTGGGGTTCATAAGACGGATTCAATCAAGTTCAAGCTAAGTTTCAGGCGATGGTTCAAAAGGGATGGTTCTCCTTCCTCAGCCAACAGGCTTGAGATAGGGGTGGTGCTTAATGCACCCAGACAGAGTTGAAGCCCTTGATAGTGGATGAGACTGACACTTTTCAGGTAGGAAGGTTTGGCCGAGCCGTACACTACACAAGTCCAGTTTGGAGCGGATCAAACCCCTCTACAGATGGAGGAGAGTTTTCTTATCAGCACCCCAATCTGTGTGTACAACAACCCTCAGAATGTTCAGTGCTTTCTGACAAGCAGTTTTGAAGTACTGGATGTGACTTTTAAAGTTCAGAAATTCGGCTTCTCTTCACAGCTGGAATGGTGGATTTGTCCACATGAATTTCAGGATCCGCAAAGAACTGACGAAAATTGGAACCGTAAAACGTAAACTGTTGAAGCCAGTTTCTTAGTCTTCAAGACTATGCATTGTTTGTATTTATGTCTTAACAGGATACCTTTAAGCCTGTACTCAGTAAAATCTGTTAAGGTGATTATGAATACTGCTGATTGTCTTAATTTCTAACAGGTAGACTGCCAGTACCTAATTACACCACTTGAGTATTCAACCATTTTATTGAAGAGTTATTTCACTTCAATTGTTTAACAGTTTCATACTACTTCATACCACTTGATATAATCCACATAAAGACCTGAGTGAAGAACCAAAGTGGAGGCCAAAAGTGATACATCTATATTAGTCTTACTTTTGCGGGCTGAGAGTGAGACCTGACATTTTTTCTTAAGTCAGAGGCATTGTGCAAGGACTTGAAGGCTTGAAGGGGTGACGAAGACAGGAAAGATCCATTAAAGAAGGCAAAAGACAGAAAAAGAAAAAGGCAGGTTACAATTTGTCAGGGCCCTCCCACTTAACCTGTCTGGCATGGGAGACCCTACCAGGGGCATCACCTCCTACCACATTGTGCTTAGGCCTGACAGCAACTTGACTTTTCAGACCTAGAAGCATGTTCAAAAATTAGCTTATCATCCCAGTATTGATGCCCCCACCAGCAGAGCTTAAAGGATTACTGGGCCGTGAAAGCCCTCCAACCACGGCAAGGTTCCGGAAGAAAAGCAATACAAGGGAAATAGCAAAAGCCACAAAATGAAGGGGAAAAAAAAGACAACAAAGCTTTGGCCATATCATAGGCCAAAGAAGCCAAAGTGACCTTGTGTTGTCTGCTAGCGACAGAAAACAGTGAGCAGGCACTGTTTAGGGTGCACTTACCATAACAATTTGACCAAACAGAGCTTTCAAACAGCTGGAGTTTGACATGGAGCAGTTTATTATGCCAAATTATGATTTTCTCAGTTTACAGTCAAAAGAGCATGAAACAGCTTTTTTCCCTCTCTAGCCATTTTCACACAACATGTTCGTGCGCGCGCACACACACACACACACACACACACACACACACACACACACACACACACACACACACACACACTGACAGCAATACACTATCAAATGACATTTCACTGAAGACTGATTATAATCCTGCCAGAAACAAAAAACTCATAATAATAAATATAAGCACAATGTAACAAAAATCATAGACAGACAACAGCAGACTGACCAGCCTTGCTTGTAGGCGCCTTTGGCCTGAGTGTGATATCCACCTCCTTCAGGTGGATATCTGTGGGGATGGTACTCAGCTCCAGCCATGGTATGGTGGCCGACACGCGACCCACATATCCTTCCACCACTTTGCACGGGAAGTCATCCAGTACATCGTTCACTGCCTGAAAGACAAAAAAAAAAGAAAAAAAAAAGAAAAGAAACGAAGAATAAACAACTGTCCGTCACAAATCAGCATTGTGAAGATTGTCAATGAACTCAAGAAATAAGCAGACCAAGCAAGGGTATAAACACGCACACACACAAACATGTCCAAGCAACTCTGCAAGCAAGGAAGCGCGCTTTGGAACATGAATACACGAAATGATTTGGAACATGAATACATGAAAATTGAAATGATGACAATGGAATCTACCTACACCACACAGAAAGTATGATAATCCAGTCTCTGTGGAGAGGGCTATTTGCAGGGAGTGAGACCTATTCTGTGACTGGTAGTCCACAAAGTGTGAAAATGCTCAGACCTTATGACAGTTGCATTCATACATTCACACACTGTTTCAAGTATGATGAAATCTTCTTCACACTACGCAAAGGTCAGAGTCATGTTACAAAACAATTAAAGGAAAACTTATGCTTAGTCTTGAAAATTTGCATTCCACAGAAAAACAAAAATGACTGAAATGACAATTGGTAGGAAATTAGTGGGGTTGCCAGAAATATGAGTATAGACTTGTAACAGACTGATGCTGCATTTTGTTGTCACTTCAGAATGGAAATATTCTATACACTATGGATAGCTTGGTGACTAGTTCCAGAAGGGAGGGGCTTTTCTACAGGGTTAAAAACCATTATCATAGCATAAGAGAAATGGTCCATCACAGAATGACTGTTGGGAGGACAAAGTCAGTGTAAAATGGGGTCATTAATCAAGGTTCTACTGAACACACAGATTGCAAAGTCTATATCATTCAGACAGAATATTACTGTCATGAACCAAACTCTCCATGATTTGGATGCGGCAAGACCAGACTCCTGTCCATTGTGTGTAGCAAAATGAAAAGCTTAATGTCCCTGAACGTGCTGAAGCAGATCTACACCATATAGAGAAAAACAAGGGTTTTTTCCAATATAACTGGCTCTATGTGCCTGATGGAATAAAATTTCTACTTCTGACCTCTGTTTTCAAACTGTTCTGATAGACACCAACCTGGAAACTAGACATGTGAAAGAAGAGGCCTGTGGGATGCATACCAACTCAGGCGTAAAGAGCAGCAGCATCAACAACAGGGCACACAATGAATTGGGCAGACAGCAGATACAAAAACTCTGCTACCATGCCACTGCACTTACAACACATTCTACAGGGTAGCGGAGATGCTAAGAGTCAAAGTTAAGAGATCCGGATGCCACTCCCCCTTACCAAAATCGAATCAACTCAAATCATAATTTTTTTTTTTATATAACTTATTGCCAAACAGACCACCAAGGACCATATAAAGGGATGTTACCTAAACTACAATTTTCTACTCTGTTGTCTCACACACACACACTCTCTCTCTCCCTCTCTCTCTCTCTCTCTCTCACACACACACGTGTGCACACGCACAAGTACACGTGCATGCGCTCGCGCGCGCATGCACGCGCACACACACACACACACACACACACACAACTCATTAAAACAGATTTTCTAAAACATTTTACAAGGAAAGATGAAAAATATTCATCTCTTGCAGGAACTCAAAAGTCACACCAAGTGGGTCATCTCTGTACAAGGTTTTGATGGGATCTGCTGTGCAGTGTTAATGTCTGAAATCATGTCCCAGCTCTCGACGTCATGCATCTCTGCCTTAGTAAGTAAGTTAGGTTTTTCATTTTTCATCTGAGGAACAGGAAAATTGCTCAACTCTACTTGTGGCATTGCAACTACCTCCTTGCCTCAAATGCCGACAAGATGGGAAGTACCCACACAAAAACAAAAAAAGTGTTTAGGCACAACCTAAAGTTAAGCAACCCTCAGGTGAAAAAATTAGCTTAAAAGCCTCTGGTGTGACCTTTACTACTCAGTGACAGTCCAGTGTGGAACCCTGTCTCCTGCACCAGTGTAGAAGCAGCTGAGAACATTCAGAGGCAAGAAGCCAGACAGGTCCAACATTATTATGGGCACACCTCCTGTGTGGACTGTATGTTGATTGAACTGAAGTGGCCAGCTCTCCAGTTAAGAAGGTAGATGTCCAGATCATGCAGATGGACCACTTTGTGCAAATTCCATCACAACCTCATCACCACCAACACTGAAATTACAATAGACCAACCACCTGCAGAAGAGAAGCCAGTGACAAATCCTACCCTGATGCTTTTGATATCCTCTCTCACAGAATCTATACCATCAGAAAATCCTTCCCACCCAAGTCCAGAGTAGAATGGACTCTCTCTCAGGAGGTAATTTGTGTTTCTCTGAACCAGCTCATTTCCCTCCTAAACTCTTCAACTTGTCAGACACATTCTTATCCCTCCCATTGAAAAGTAGGGTCATTGAAGGCTGGGGCTGTATCAGTCAGGTATTCCTAGGGAATGTTATGAAGAGTACAATGGCCAGAAAGGCCTATCTGAAGACATAAAAACTGCTGATGCTAACCACACAGCCAGTGCGGCACAACCACTGGCCAGGCTTGGTGCATGTCTTACTGAGACAAAAGTAGATATGGTAAAAAATGTGAAACTTTCTCTCTTGTTTAACTCACTCTTTCCTGTGGTTGTCTTTATATTTAAGATTTGAACACCTTAAAGAAGTCTCATAGTCATTATACAATTTTTAAAAATTTCTTTTTTTAAATTGTTTTTTCTTTTGTAATCAACATGGAATCATTGTCTTGTAATTTCAAATTTTGTTTGTCCCTTTTGTCCGGTGGAAAAATAATTTTACTTTTTAATATGGAACCATTGATAAACTCATAAAGTCTTTCGATGAAGTCACTTCTCATCAGAAAATGCAGTGAAACAGAAGCGCAAACAGTTGAAGTCACACTGAAAGAAGCAGACTGATTATTGAAAGAAGTAGACTGATTAAAGTGCACAAGCAGCCCGCAAGTAGTAATAAGCCTTTTTAGCCTAGTATAAATGATCAAAATTGCACGAGCTTCCCACCAGACAAGACACACAATACATGCTCATAAATGAGCCAATGGGACTGTCGCACTGATCTGTGCGAACTGATAGCATCCATGAAAATATCAATGATACACAGTGACACACTTGTTAACTTTTAAACGTTTTCCCCCTCTAGAACTCTTCTTAGGAAGATCCCCTTGTTAAAAGTGGTGTCTTTCATCCCTGAATGATGTTGGCAATTCAAGCTGAAGAAAACTTCTGCAGTTACAGCTGAGAGTAGAGGGAAGAATAAAATCCCTTGTTCTACACAAAACTGCATACACTTCACTCATGATTAATGAATATGTTAGAATTTCATGACACTGCATACACTTCACTCATGATTAATAAATATGTTAAAATTTCATAGGTCAAGACTGTCATCTCTCTTCCTTAAAGTTATAAAGATTTTTATCTAGGGCATTTTTTAGTCTGTGTGCCATGTACAATCATGTGTAATGTTGTGCAAAGTGAAATTATATATACATATATATATATATATATAAAATGCTGAACAATTAAGTAGTGGGAGAAAACAAGTGCAGGCTAACAATTCTTCAGTCATTATAGTAATGACTTGGCAAAGATTTGAATTTAAAAAAAATAATAAATAAATAAATTGAAGATGAAGAAAATGGGGGGAATATATTATAAATATGGGAAACCCTTCACTAGCTGCCTGAGGGAACCATCATACTCCCCTTCGAAGACAGATCTGTTTGTATTGCCTGCTCCTAGGCCTTTGGTCCGCTGGATCGGACTCATCAGGGAGACAAGGCTGATTGTGTTTGTGCTCTTGGTGTCAAATAGAGACACACCACAGTCCAAAATTCTGTGGCGTTTTCTCACCACCAAGGGTTCAAAAAAGAATATATATATATATATATATATATACACACACACACCTGTACCTCGATAATGTATCTGAATCAAATTTTCATTTGAACTGAAACCTGTCTCCGTTTGCACAAAATAAAGTGTTTTCCCTACACTTTGGATAAGTTTGTTTATATGCTCAAGCATTTGCACATTCACACACACACACACACTCTACCTTACCAGGTCAGTCCAGACACTGGCTTGGGGGTCTTGTATGGATTCTTCCCAAGCCCTTCAATGGCACCACCTACCAGTACCAGCCAGAGTCTGTCACTCTATTTGAGTCTCTGGGCCTAAAGGTAGTTCTGTCAAAGCCGTCAAAGCCATCGTAACTGTCTTTGGCTGATCTGTCACAGTGCTAGGGCAAAACTGTCTCCTAAGAACTGGAGGCCCTAGCACTGGCCTGTCACTAGCATCACTGTCAGCACAACGTAGCTCCTTAATTAACTTGAAGTTAGTCGGTCCGCCCTCCTCGAGCCCTTGTGTCGTACTGTCATCTGCTTATTTATCTGACTGTCAGTGAACACTTCTCATGCCAGGCACACTTCTGCTGAGCTCCCCTGTGTGCACAGAATCTGTGCATCACTACACTCCTCCTGACTTCATGATGAAAGCTTTTCATCCATGGGTGCAGTGAGGAAGGGAGCTCTTCACCTTGCTTGAGCCTAGGTCTGGTTAGAACCAATCTGCAGGTCCTCTGATATTGATTTTTGTTTAACAGCACTGTCAGCATTCAGACCAAACAGAGCCTCGACTGGTTTTAGTGTGCATCAAAGGCCCGCGGAAACTGAGGTTCATCGGGAGGAAACTGAGGTTCATCGGGAGGCACTGTTCACGTGGGCTCCAGGCTTCTGGCACCGGATAGTTTTCCTGCCAGTACTAGCTTTTCTGCAGGTCCATCCGCACAACCAGAAACAATGCCACCTTCCAATGAACTAGGATGGCTGCCGCTTCAGCCAGGTACAACTTGAAATTACTTGGTCCCTGCTCCCCGATATACTGGCAAAAAGTGGCCATCGTTTCCCTCTGCCCATCCAAGATGCGTGAGCCACTCAGGGTGGACAGTAGACGCTGCATTTGGAGGAACCGGACCAATTCATTTCAGCCACCTGGTGACATGACTAACCAATCCATGGCCTGCTGCAATGCTCTCCTAGGCCCCTCAGCACACTCTCACAGTGTCACTCTCAAGCACTTGGATTGCAAGCAGAAGGCTTAGGGTTTTCCATGTCCACTGATGGTGGGTACTTCTCCTGTCAGCTTTTCTGCTTCTCTGGGCTCATACAGGCACCAACACCAGTAGAACCTTCCAGTGAATGAGAGATGGCACAGATAAAATTTCAGATGAAATGTTTCTGGAACCGGTTCTCCCATATATGTTGGCTAAATGCCTCCATGGCCTCCTTCTGGCAGTTAGTGATGACTGTAAATTCCACCAGCTTATCCCAGTTTTCACATGGTCCCAGTAACCAAGCCATTGCCTGTTTCAGTGCCTGTGAAACAATCTCTGATGAAGGTGGCAGCCTTTCATCAAATATGCCGGGCAAGTGGTCAATGAAGACATGAACTTTGGGATATCTGTTCGCCTCCACACGACCAGAAACTTAACACTTCTGGCCCATTTTGGAGGATCCCTGGCATGTGGATCTGGCCTTCTTTGCCTTCCCGGATCTGTGGCGATGTAAAGACCTGTGCTTGGGAGAAGTTCTGGCATCCCGAATCACAGTAGAAGGGCATGAGCCTGTGCACATTTGTTGTTGTTGCTGGCCCTTTGTCAGAGGATCCCCTGTCCGTTTCACTACATCCTGTCTTGGCACACTCATCAAACTGGCTAGAATGCCCAATACTCCCATTGTCTTAGTATCCTGGATGATACTTTTCCAGGTGGTCCTCCCAAACTTTGAAACAACTTGATTTGCCAGTCGTATCAAAATCCTGACTCTGACATCTTGATCTGTTCTCCCTCATGGCCTTGTTCACTTTCGTGTTAGAACCAGCCCTGACCCTAGTGATGCGAACAACCTCAGGCCCTGCTTGAGGTGATTCCTTCAAATTCTTGCAGGGAGTGCTATCTGCCTGGGGTTGGATGGGTACTTTCAGCTGTGAAGCACTGGGCATATGTGGTGGGGTATTGTTGGTAGCTCCCACTGCCATAGAAACCATACTGATGGACACACCTTGCAAATACTGCGATGGAATACAATCCTTACAGCATTGCCAGAGAACGAAGGAACTAGAGCCTTGACTGGAGAGCTGGAGTCATCCTCCTTCCTTCCATCTCCTCTCCTGTACTGGTTCTTCAGCCATTTACTGCACTACCTGCAGTCTTTTTTCCAGTGACCAACCTGCTTGCAATAAAAGCACCTCACATTGGAATCAGGGCTGTCAGGAGTTTGTTTTGTACATTCTTTCTCTACAAGCTGCAGATGGCTGGTCAGTTTTTCTGTGACTTGTTAAGGAAGCTGTTCAGATCCTGCTTGGGAAAAGCTGTTCTGACCTGTTGCTCCTGATTTTTCCTCTGTGCCTCATCTATGACCAGGGAAACATGCTGAAACCATTTGACTTTTGGGCAGCCTCTTGCATAGTTCTGGGTCTTTCCAAATAGGCATTTTTACCTACCCCCTTATCCAGACTACCAGTGCAAAATTTTGCTGACTGCCTCGCCCTGCGCAAATCTTTCAGGCAAGTCCCTGAAGGCTGAATCAGCAAGTATCGAGAGCCTGTCTGCCCAGTCCTCGTTTGACTCATTCCCAGTACATTCATGGTGGTCATGGCAACAATGTCTGATTCTGTGTGTGACCTAGACCCTTGGTCTCTGCTTCAAGTTACTCTCCAGGGAAAGAGAGCCCAATGGGGTCCGTCGTCATCCATCATGCCTCCTGCTGCTATACAGGTGCTTCTCCTCATCTCTATAATATTGGTCATGATTTCCAGCAAAACACCGATGCCTGTAGTCAGTCGGTGCTGGCGACCTGGACCTACTTGAGTAGGGAGAAACATCCCTGCAATGTTTAGGTCTAAGGTCCCCATCATAGTGTCTGTGCTGTCGTCCCTGTGACGAAAAAGGCTACCTTGCTTTGGAATTCAACTGAAGGTCCCCATCATAGTGTCTGTGCTGTCGTCCCTGTGACGAAAAAGGCTACCTTGCTTTGGAATTCAACTGCTTCAGACTTTGCTTGCATTCCCACGACAGAGACTTTGACCCAAATCCACAGTAACGACATCTGCTAGAGGCTGATATTGATGACAATGTTTGTTGTTGCTTTTTAAAACAAACAAACAAACATTGTCATCAATAACAGCCTCCAGCAGATGTCGTTACTGGCTGTTACAGTTGATGACAATGTAGATCTATAAAATCTCCATCCATGCCTTGATCCGAGTACTCAAGTCTAAAACACTTGCTCCTTCCCGACGATTGCTTTTTCACCTTTTTGGAGGGATGGGGTTCGAATTTTCCAGCAGACCCAGGACAGCCCACTTCCAACTCAACCAGGTTGTCCACAAAATTGGGTGGATGAGCTGAAACTGGTGGCAGCTCGACAAATAAGGAACTGGCATCACTGGTTTCAGTGGCTTGATGTATGCTTTTGCTTGCCCCCGAGTGAAGCGAGGTCCAATGGACTGCTGTTCATTCTGTGTGGGTAAGGCTTTATTCCCCCCACCGCCGCCCCCCATCCCCACCCCCAGTGCACTGATCCGTGTTTGGCTTTATTGAGTCTGCCATGGCCCTGTGCTGCTTTCCAACATCAGTCACTCTGAATCAGTGCAAGCAGGTCATCACTGGGTTTGCCACATGGAATGGACATCATGGATAATGTAAATTCCCCCTTCCTTTCCCCAAATGCACAAGCTGCGCTGCTCAATCCAGTGGCTGTGTTTACATACAGCCCTATGGTCTATTGAATAAATCCTTCCCCTTTTATCAATGGAGTGGCTGGTAAGTGCTACTGTTGAGAGCAGTAGTACCTGGTCTGTGTAAAACACAACCAACACCCAATGCTATTAACAAAACCATTTCCTTTCGTTGTTAAATTACAGCTAGAGTTCTACTAACTAAAAGTGCTAAGTTAGTCAGTCTATCCCACTCCTGACAGCAATTAAGTGTTTTCCCTTCACTTTAGAGTAGTTCGTTTATAATATACACTCAAGCACTTGCACATTCACACACAAGCACTCTACCTAACCGGGTCAGTCCAGGCACTGGCTTGGGGATCTTGTCAGGATTCTTCCTAAGCCCTTCAATGGCACCACCTGCCAGTACCAGTTGGGGTCTGTCACTCTGTTCGAGTCTCTGTCAAAGCCATCATAACCGTCTACAGCTGATCTGTCGCAGTGCTAGGGCAAAACTGTCTTCTAAGAACTGGAGGCCCTAGCACTGGTCTGTCACTGGTGTCACTGTCAGCACTACGTTGCTCCTTAACTAAGTTAGCCTGTCCGCCCTCTTCGAGCCCATGTATCATACTGCCGAAGTATGTCTGCTTTACCTAACCGTCAGTGAAGCACTAAGGAACAGGCAGAGGCTAACCTTTATGTACAAGATCGTCAATGGTGCTGTGGATATACCCCCTGACAAATTCCTTAAGAAAGGATCTGCCAAAACCAGATCAAACCACAACCACAAATTTGCCCATCTGGGCACTTCCTCTGACCCATACAAGTACAGCTTCTTCCCATCAACCATCCCAGCCTGGAACTCCCTGCCTGCAACAGCAGCAGAGGCTCCCTCCTTGGTGTCATTCAAGAGGGAGCTGAACAAAATCCCAGCCTAGATCCCTATCCCAACTAGCCGAACGGTAAATGATGGCAGGGTTGTGCCAGTCCAGGTTATGACCTGGGGGTCGCCACGATTACCGGGTAAGCCTCCCCAGATACTTATTAGGCCAGTTGAGTCCCCTTTTTTTTTTCTTTTTTTTTTTTTTTGCCTGCCACAACACGCTGCCCCTGAGCTGAACTCAGGGGTATGCGGGGTCAGGGTACCAAGGCGTTTTTGCATCTCTTTAGCTATCTTTTGGTTGTCCCTATTAGATCTTTTATTTTTATCCTACGCCTCTGTGCACACAGGTCAATAATAGTCAACAATGACGGCTGCCCTACAATTTTGAAGATTGAAAAACACTTTTCAGGCGAGGCCGCACTTCCCCTCAGCACGCCTACAGGTGTGCACATTATCCGTGCGTCACTACAAAAACCTTTGAATTTTGGTTCTCCTTGTGTTCTAATTCTCATTTTCATTATCAGAGGTGAAGGTAACTGTCAAAATGATGCGCTTGACGTATTTCTCAGCAATAAAATGATGGCATTGCGTGCGTCACGAACAGCTGTTCTTTGTTTACAATTTTAGGCAGCCATTGCTGAGAGACCCACTTGCAAATGCCAAAATGGGGGCAAATATCTCAACGAACACACTGAAATCATTAATAAATTCAGTCGAGTCCTGATTTTCAAAAAACAAAAGTAGTTCCATTCAATGTATTCAATATAATCGAAGCACACACAAACACGCACACACTCACAACAGTCCACATACCTTCGGTTTTAGGTCAATATTTTTCACAACAAACTCTTGCTTGGACCAACTAACACTCCAGTCTAGCTGTTTCTGGCTTATACTTGTGAACGCGCCCAGATATCTCTCAATCAAATAACCTATAGCTCTTTGTATAGCTACTTTGTGGTAGTTTACCGTATCTGATAAACCTCGAAATGTTCCAGTGAAAAAGCTGCTCATCTTTATCTCGACTAGTTAGTTCTCCATTCTTCTGACCAATGTCTTCTTCGCCTTGTATTGTAGTGGACGGGAGACTACTCTCAGTAACAAACACGCGGATTTTCGACCAATGTCTATGAATGTAGGCCAATCAGGTGTCATGGGACATTCACAAGTCCATAACTGTTCTGCAGAATGATAGGCTGTTTCAGACCAAAGTAAAGGGAGGGAGGGAGAGGGAGGGGGGCAGAAAAAGAAAGACAGAAAATGCTTGCTGTAATTTTGCGACCGACGACCTTAAATGTCATATTGACTGCGACATCGACATAAATATGTAATTGTGTTTTGTTGGAAATATTGCCAAGAGAAAATCTCAGAGGAATGCCGATGGCTTTTTTTACCAATCGCTAGGCTAAGTAGTTTACAGATTTGGACAATTCACGTTTTCGACAGCTATAATGTCATTTGTAGACAGAGGTACTCCTTATAAAAGTTTTCGACAGCTATAATGTCATTTGTAGACAGAGGTACTCCTTATAAAAGTCTGGTTCAACATGTTTCTGTTCAGTCTTTTTATGGGGGAGGAACCCACTGATTAATCAAACTGATTTTTGACAGCAGATCTTTTGTGATTAATAGTTTCAGTTTCATCAACGAGGCGTCAAGTGCTGCGTGCGGACTAGTCCATATACGCTACACCACACCCGCTAAGTTTTGAGACCACACTACGCATGATTTGAAACTGATGGATAAATGAATTCACAACTAAGATGAGACTTGAAGAAGAGGGTCTCGTGGCTACGACTCAGCAGATGTCTGGCCTACGCATTAGCCCAACGCGCTGGTCAGACCTTGAGTGCCTACGTACCTTTTTGTGTGTGTTTGTTTTGATATGTAGGCCTACGCATGTGTGTGGATGTGTTGGCACGGGTCCATGTGTGTGCGTGGACGCGTGTGTGTGTGTGTGTGTGCGCGCGCGCGCGCGCATCCATGTGTGCGTGTTTGTGTGTATGTGTGTGTGTGTGTGTGCGTGTGTGTGTGTGTGTGTGTGTGTGTGTGTGTGTGTGTGTGTGTGTGTGTGCCTGCACGTATGTGTGTGCATGTGCAGAAGTGCATGTGTGCGAGTGTGATTTGTGGGTTTGTGTGAGCACACACACATATCTGCCTGTATTTGTGTACATATATCTGTGTATATGTATTTGTATGTGGGCGTGTACGCATGTGCGTGTGTGTATACATTTGTGCATTCATGTGTATGGGTGTATGTGCGCACACATGTGGGTGTGGACGTGCACATGCACGCATGTGTATATGTGTGTGCGTAGGAGCGAGAGAACATACACCCACACGTATGTGTGCGCATGTGCACGTGCACATGTGTGTGCGCACGTGTGTGCATGTGTGTGCGCATGTATGTGTGTGTGTGTGTGTGTGCAGTGACTGTGTGCATGAACGTTCAGAAGATGACTAAGGATCAAGAACAAGAACAAGACCATCAAATACTCATAACAATGACAACAACTCCTCCTCCTCACACACACCCCACGCACACACATGCACACACACACACACACACTCTCTCTCTCTCTCTCTCTCTCTCTCTCTTCTCTCTCTCTCTCTCTCTCTCTCTCTCTCTCTCTCTCTCTCTCTCTCACACACACACACACACACTCTCACACCAACGCTTGCACACTCATGTCTGTGGACTCTCAAATTTACACGCTGGCATCACCCCACTGATGAACACACACACACACACACACACACACACACACACACACACACACACACACACACACACACTCTCTCTCTCTCTCTCTCTCTCTCTCTCTCTCTCTCTCTCTCTCTCTCTCTCTCTCACATACTCACACACCAACGGTTGGACACTCATGTCCATGGACTCTCTAATAAACATGCTGGCATCACCCCACTGATGAACACACACCAGCGCACATACGTCTACAGTATGCGCTGGGGGCCCTGAGATATTCAAAGTCGTATCTCAGTTGACATGTGTTTCATCTTTTGTGTCTGTTATTGGAAAGGCCCAGTATGAGTTTGCCCCAATCTCTAGGAGTCTTCGCAGTGTTGGACTTAAGATTATTCCAATTTTTGTTCGGTTGATAATGTTTTTTGCTCTTCCCTTAAGTCTGGATGTGCGGCCACTTCCTCTCTTGATGTTCAGATCTGAAAGATGGTCTATGGTATAGTGGCTTTGCTCTTGTTTGCCTAACTGATTATTCAGATTTCTTATCACATCACATAGGCCAAGCTGTAATCCAGTTCTCCTCGTTGCCTTGCCAGCCAATGTGTCTGCTCTCTCGTTTCCTTTAACTCCAGCATGTCCAGTGCAGTACATCCATACGAGTCTCTCCAATGTAAGGCTGCGCATTGGTTCATTCCAAGCAGAACTCCCCATTCCATTTTTCACTTTCTGAAGTGGGTTCATGGGGTCAGTCAGTATCATGGCTTGTTGAGTTTGAAACTGGCTTGTGAATGAAAGCCAGTGGAGTGCTTGTCTCACTGCTTCTACCTCCATTGTTAGACTTGAAGTTGTGAAACTGTGCGCACCATTGTCTTCCTGGATAGTTCAGCCATTTTAATTCACTGTGTATCCCAGCCTGACTTACCTTTGGTGACAGAACCGTCAGTGTATACTAAAATATCATCTTTTGTACAAAGGTCTTCTACCTGCATCTGAATTTCAGTGTTAGTTTTGCCTTCTGGCCATTCTCGACAATGTCTTCCAAGTTCTGGAGCGATGGCAATTTGGTAGAGGTGTTTCAAGTGGTCCGGATATTTCTCCCATTCCTTGGTTTCTTTGAGTTCTGCTAACTGGCACACAAGCTGTACACTGTCTTCTGCCTGTCCCATCCATGACTTTCCATGTCCTAGCCGAGTGCCTTTTGTTTCCTTGACCGCTGCATGAAGTGGGTTTTGGAGATTTTCAAGTGGTCTGAAATATGCCTTCAGCTGTTCTAGATTGTGTCTTGTCTGCATTGGTTGAGCAAGTATGGCAGTTTCAACTGGTGTGTCCTTCGTGGTTCCCAGGATCAATCACATTGCTTCATTTTGAATTATTTCTAATTTGAGAAGGTTGCTGTTGGACAGTGTTGTAAGCCCCAATCCATAATCTATCACACTGAGTGCAAGTACATGATACAGTCGGAAGAGATGGCGCTGTTCAATGCCTTTAGCTGCCATTGCTTTCATGGCAGATAAGTCTTTTTTGCATTTAAGAGCAATATTCTCAACATGCTTTCTAAAGGTTAGCATTCTGCCAAAGCCTACACCCAAATAGCGAAGGTTGTTAGCTGATTCAACTGGTATTCCATTGAAGGAAACTGGTGAGGGTATTTGTCCTGATGTCTTGTTGACGAGAGTGCAGACTAATGTCTGGGATTTTGTAGGGCTGATGGACGATCTAGTTTCTTGACACCACTGAGCAATGTTGTTCAACTGTTGCTGAACTGCTTTCGTTCTTTCTTGAGCATTCTTTGATGCTTTGTAGATCAGGCCGTCATTTGCTAATGTCAACACTCGAGCAATTCCGTTTCTGTTGAGGTCTGCAAGGCCTTTAGTGTAAACATTGTACAAAACAGGGAGGTAATCCTATAGAAAGTTTATGAGGCTCAGATGTCCAGTCCCCAAATCGTAGGATGACGGTTCGCTCCCGCAGTGCCGCTGCTATCCATCGTGTAAGTGTCTTGCTGACTCCATAGTCAAGGAGTAGTTCCATGAGAAGCGAGAACTGGACTTTGTTGTATGCATCTTCCAGATCTGTTGCAACAGCTAGCGTTTCTTCCTTTCTTTAGAATTCTTCGTATACTTCATAGGCAAAAGCGGACGCATTTTCCCATGTACTTTTACCTGTTCTGTAGTGTCCTTGGTTTGATGGGAGGATTTGTCGACATTCAAGATCTCTTGCGAGTGTTCTTGCTATGATTCGTTCCACGAGCTTTCCTGCTATATTTTGCGTAGTGAGTATGTTGTAGCCATTTAGCTGATGATGATCTTTTCCTGGTTTTGGTAAAGCTTTCAGGTAGCTGTGTGTCCAGTCTTCTGGGACATAACCTTTATCAAAACTCTCCTGGTAGAGTCTGAAGAGTTGGGATCTCTCCTCTTCTGAGAGCTGTTTGATACCTGCATACCGTACTTTGGACCTGGAGCACTATCCCAAGTGTATATAACTATTGTTTCATCCAGTTCAGATGCTGTGATTTCATCATCAATGCCAGTCTGAGCTAGGTGTTGGTTTAACTTCGTGAAATATTTCTTCTTTTCCTCCAAATTTCTTTGATCACTCTGTCCTACGAAACGTGTAAGTAGAGCCGACCCTTTCTCCAAATTTGACTTGAATTTTGTGATCCCATCCGCATCTAAGATATCTGGGGTTGCGTGTGTTTTGTGTTTTTCTTCCATGCGACTATAACAGTGCCAGAATTGAGTCAGTGTTGTGTCATAATTAAGTGACAGACAAAATTGTTGCCATTTGGTTTCTGTTGCTTCTTTAGCTACTCTTTCGAATTGTTCAGTTTTCTGATTCACGTCTGTTTTAATAGCTATATTAGGGCAAGGTTTTCTTCTTTCTCTCTACCAAATTCTTACAGTTAGTTAGTTAGTGTTTATAGGGTCCAGCGGACTACTAGGAGCCAAATCAGGACCTCAGCTATCATATCTGCTAAGTCTGTAGATACAAATACCCACACTAGTATTAACACATCGCTTAAAATTTATGAGGACAAAAGCACAATTATCTGTTCAACTCCAACAACACCTGTATACATTATTAAAACACTATATTTTATAAAAATAAGTTTACCTCTTTCAAAAAAGAAAAAATAAGATCTACTGAAATCTCACGAAAAAGAACTGATAAATCACTGGTGGAAAAGAACTTCTCTCTGATACACATCAAATCAGCACATTCTGTCAAAAAAGGATTAACACTGAACAAGCTGTCACACGCAACACACCATGGGGGGGTCTTCCCTTCTGAGTATCCAACTGTGCGTTATATAGCTATGCCCAATATGTAGCTGTGACAAAACCGACTCCTCTTTACGATTACGTACCACCGATGGGAAAGGACTGGTTAAATCTGGGCAAATTTTAAACAATTTATTATGAATTTGATTAGACCATTCACTCTGCCACAGTTCACGACAATACAGACTAGATTTATGACGTAGATCTGAGTGAGGAACAAACTGCATAGGCCTCCTGGAAAGACTTGCACCGAGAGCTTGTTTGGCTGCTTTGTCCACCACTGAGTTACCATAGATTCCCATGTGGCTGGGGACCCATAAGAAAACTATATGCTTTCCCGAAGAGACAAGCTGAGTATTAAGATCATGAATATCAGCCAAAACTGGATGTGAAACTTCTCTTGTCGATAAAGCCGACAGTGCCGACAATGAATCCGATAAAATAAGGAAATCGTTCTGGTCTGACCGGGAAACACCGCACTGAGGGCCAGATTTAAAGCCTTCAGTTCAGCAGTATAAACAGACGACCAATCCCGCAATGTAAACAAAGTAGGCTCCTGAAAATTGTTTCACATACGATGGCAGCTGCAGCCCTCTCACCTTTTTTAGAACCATCTGTAAAAATCTTGATAAAATCTTATAAAGTCACATTGCCCAAGATAAAGTTTTTATATGCAGCACTCGAGGTGACCTCCTTTCGAAATTGAGTTTAAATATAAATTAGTCTCTGGATTGGCGACTTTCCAGGGAGGTACATCAGTCTGTAATGGACCGTCATCAACAGCATCAAGGTCAATGCCAGCTGCCCCTAAGTGGGGCAAAATACAACACCTAGTGGGGGAATCTCATTTGGCTTTAAGTCATATTTGGCTCTAGAAGGCGGATTCATGACAATATCATAGGCAGGGTTTCTGGATTAGCCCTCAGTTTCAGATAGTAATTCATGGAAAGACGCAGTCTCCTTAGCTCCAGAGGGGTTCACCAGATTCAACATACAAACTCTCTTTTGGAGATGTGTGAATGCTCCCAGAGCAATCCGCGGTCCTTGATGATGAATTGGATCAAGAGCTTTGAGGTAAGACTTTCGTGCAGAACCATATACCACACAACCATAATCTAACTTTGGTCTCACCAAAGCCCGATATAATCGCAACAAAGTTCGCTTGTCTGCACCCCAATCAGTGTGACTAATAACCTTCAAAACATTCTGGCAAGATTGATTAATGTACTTAATGTGAGGCAAAAAAGAAAGCTTACTATAAAAAATAACCCCCCAAAATTTCACTTGTTTGGAAACATTATTACCTGACCATTGAGACTGATAGCTGGCTCTAAGACCTGAGATCTTTTCCTCACAGCCTTGCATTTCTATTTCCAGGCTGTTTCCGCGTCCTTATATTCTACCAAAGGGTTGAACGATTTGTTTGGTTGCAGCATTGTTTCTTTTGCATCTTCTACTCCTTAACGTCCCTGTATTTCATATTTTGTGTCTGTTATTGGAAAGGCCCAGTATGAGTTTGCCCCAATCTCTAGGAGTCTTCGCAATGTTGGCCTTGAAATTATTCCAATGTTTGGTTGGTAATGTTCTTGCTCTTCTTCCCTTAAGTCTGGATGTGCGGCCACTTTACAGTGCGACTTGTGTAGCATAGCCAAGCGTGCTGTCTTTCTCCTCTCCTAAAAGAGAGGTCAGTTTTCAGTCTTGGATCGTGCTGGAGGCGCTGGACTTCTCCATACCGTCGCACTGCAAATCGTGCTGCTCCGTCGATGCTACGGTGATCTCAGTGCGATCGACGTGTTGTTTGGAAAACAGGCCTACTCGTGGGTGGGGCGAATGTTTTAGTATTTGTAGGCAGTCTCCTCTATGTTCCTCATGCCAATCTTCTGGTTTCTCATGTGGAAACGAGGCTCTTATTGACTGAAGTGCACGCGTTGATGTCTTCACTCCCATTTAATGTCCTGGTTGATGATAACGCCCAAAATCATTCGCTGTCACGGATTGAAAATTAAACACTGAAAATGCAAAGACGCCTTTCGTACAATCCCCTCTTCTTCTTTCGTTAAGCCTAAGTGTCCACCTTCATCAAGCTGAAGATTCTGACACTACAAAATGGGGGTCTCTGGATTTAACAAAAGATGGCCTCATCCTTTTCTTTTAATTTTCTTATGCTTTTTTTCCTTTCCTTTTTAAAAATTTAATCAACAGCTGGCTCATGTCAGCGCTTCCATGCATGAATGAATGCATGTGGTGCTGCCTCTCTCTCTCTCTCTCTCTCTCTCTCTCTCTCTCTCTCTCTCTCTCTCTCTCTCTCTCTCCTCTCTCTCTCTCTATGCGTGCAAACGTGCGTGTATTTGTGTGTCAAAAATATGTACGCACTTTGTCATATTCACTTCACTGTCTGTTTTCATACATGCCAATCTTGTACGTTGTAGTACACTTACATATGTTTCCCCAGCCCACCTCACTCCCTACCCCCGCTCTCTCCTTCCTCTTCATTATTATTATTCTCATTTTTATTTATTTTTATTTTTTTGTTATTATTATTTGTTGTTGTTGTTTTGTTTATTATTATTCTTATTTTTTGTTTTGTTTTCATTTATCTTCTATTTTCATTTGATGTTCCTCTATGATTACATGACCGCTTTGCTTGCTTCTTTGATTTCTTACATTAATTGATTTCACTGCATGTTGTAGTCCCTACTCAGGGCGAGGACTGGATGTAAAAAAGCACGTTAGTGCTTATCTATTATCCTCGTAAATAAAGAATTTTGTCTTGTCTTGTCTTGTCTTTGCTTCCGGTGTAACCGCCAAATGAAATCGTCTGCTTTTGTGTAGCAAGGAAGATAGCCTAATTGCCAACCATAAACAGTAAACAAGTGGGGTAACTTTTGCTGCCATAAGAAAACCTAACACAGAGTAACTTTTATTCAAGACTGGCGCAGCCTTTTAAACTTGAATAAAGTCAACAAGTGGGGTAACGTTTGCTCCCATAAGAAAACCTAACACAGAGCAGGGACCGTACAGCATTGCTGTACGGTCCCTGCACAGAGTAACTTTTATTCAAGACTGGCACAGCCTTTTAAACTTGAATGAAGTCAGACAAATACATAGATGAACAATCTAATGTATTTGTCTGACTTTATTTAAGTTTAAAAAGCTGTGCCAATCTTGAATAAAAGTTACTCTGTGTTAGGTTTTCTTACGGGAGCAAACGTTACCCCACTTGTTTACTGTTTATTGTTCCCTGCCTCATTTCATTTCCAGTTTTGAATAAAGTCCGACAAATACATACATAGACGAACAATCTAATAGTGGGGGAAAAACAAGCGCAGGCCAACAACCCAACTGTCTTCATAGTAATGACTTGGCAAAGATTTGGACTTACGGAGGTGGGGGGGGGGGGGGGGGGGGGAGGCAGGGGGTGGTGGAGAGGGGGGTAGTTTGAAGATGGAGAAACTGGGAACATGATATTAAGAAAATATATTACAGATATTAAAACTCTTCACTAGCTGCATAAGGGAACCATCGTAATCCCTTTTAAAGGCAGATATATTTGTATTGCCTGCTCCAAGGCCATTCGTCCGCTGGATCGGAACTCATCAGGGAGGTCTACACAGCTGGTTAGCACACGAAAGATAACTCTAGAATCTATTTCCGCAAGAAGACGGGAAAAAGCGCGTCTGCTCATGTCAATGTCAAAAATAAGAATATAAAAATGACAAGTTTAGAGCACAAAGAGTGTGGTGCTCTGGGCAGCGAATTCATTGTTCACCATCGTACGTACAAACCTAGGCGACTGGTGCTCAGTTTGCTCATCACCTCAGCGCTTGCCTGTGCATTGCAGATATACGAGTTGGTACGAACTTTTTCCAACTGGAACTAGTGAAAGAACCAAGCTGGCGAAAACAATTGCAGACAGTTCATGTAACAAAGATGTTTGCTGTGGGATGTATTGTGTCCCAGCTGTAATAAGATTTGTGATAATTTTGAACCAGGTTTACAGCATTATCCTATACACACACATAAAAAGGGGAATTAGAACACATCGGCATTGGCGGTTCTTTGCTAAAATGGTCAAGTTCATTCCTCGTTGGGAGAACGCAGAAAGTTATTGTGGAAGGGTCGTCATCCCATTGTAAACCATTCTTGTCAGGTGTACCACAGGGAACTGTTCTGGGGCCCTTGTTTTTTAAAAATTATTTTATTTATATAAATGACAATGTCAGACTCTTTGCAGACGACACTGCCATTGACCGCCCTATCAGGTCTGATACGGACCGCAGGATACTGCAGGAGGATCTTGACGCCCTGAGTGAGTGGGAGACTCAGTGGGACATGGAGTTCCACCCCGACAAGTGTAGCGTCCTAACAGTTCAACGAAGCCGGAAGCCGACACCAGAGGTGGCCTACACACTCCATGGCCAGCAGCTGGAACACGTCTCCTCGACCAGGTACCTTGGGGTCACCATCCAGAGTGATGGATGTTGGGACCAGCACATCACCAGCATCGTCAATAAGTCAAACAGCACACTGGGTTTTCTCCGACGAAACCTAAAAATCGGCTCCAAGCGCATCAAACAAACAGCATATAAAGCTCTGATCCGCCCAGTACTCGAGTACTCGGCCTGTGTCTGGGATCCCCACGATAAGAATGATTGTGACTCTCTGGAGAAGGTCCAACGACGCGCAGCTCGCTTTGTCCTCAATAGCCACAGGAAAACTTCCAGTGTGGAACAGATGCTGCATGAGTTGAAATGGCCCCCCCTGGTACAGCGCCGACGTACAGCACGCCTCTGCATGATGTACAAAATCATCAACCAACTGGTGTGTGTGTGCTGTAACCAACTGGCCCCTGCTGTGACCCGCTCCAGAAGATGCCACAGCAAACAGCTGAAGAGGATCCCCGCCAAAAATGACTACCGCAATATGGCCTTCTTCCCTCGTACGGTCAGGGACTGGAACAGCCTGCCAGCAGACGCCGTCCTGTCCCCCAGCCTTGGCACCTTTTCTCCAAAGGTGTCAGGTCCACAGTAGACCGTCAACACCCCACCCCACCCCCACCCCTCCCCCCTTTTTTTTTTTTTTTTTTCTGCGCACTCCCGAAAAACGCCAATAATGGTCAGAATGTTGACCGTGGGTGTAATACGGAAGAAGAAGAAGGTAGAAATCTCTCTCCTGGACCGCAGGTGACCTACTCGTTTTTGAGTGGACCAGTATTTTAGGAAGAAGAAGAAGACTATAAGGCATTTTTGCAGATGACAGCTTAGTATATAGAACAATCAGAAGCAAGAATGATACATGCATTCTACAAGAAGATCTAAACACTTTACAAGAGTGGGAAAGAACTTGGAAAATGGAATTTCATCCCCAGAAGTACCAAGTGTTGCCTATATGTAATAACGCTCACCAACTAGATCAGAATACTCTAGTCACAATACTATTCTTAAAGAAACCAACGCTGCAAAATATTTAGGCGTGATTACAGATAGTCGTTTCAAATGGAAAGAATATTACAATTTAATGTGTAAGAAAGCAAACAACATCTTCACATTCTTATACAGGAACATCAACGACTGCCCCCAAAAGGTTAAGGACAGCTGCTATTAAACACTGGTTAGACCAGTACTGGAATATGGTTGCTCAGTCTGGGATCCTTACAGTCCAAAGGACATTGATAACCTGGAAAAGATTCAGAAGAGAGCAGCACGGTTCGTAACAGGCAACCATATCAGAGAGAAAGAGAATACCAGGAAGAACATGAGGAAATTACAATGGAAACCCTTAGAAGAGAGAAGAACCTTTATTAAACTTGATACCTACTTCAAAGGCAGAGCTAAACTAATTGATATTCCAATGGAACAACTAGTATTTAATAAAAGTAGCACCAGGAGTGGCGATCAATCTTATGCCATACCTGCATCAAATATTGACAGCCATTTACATTTGTTTTATCCTAGTTCTGTAAAGCTGTGGAACTCACTGCCAGGTGCCATCAAGATTGCCACAAATGCAATCTCTTGTAAAATCAAATTGATTAGACAATCTTGAGATCTGCATATTGATTGACTTTTCTATTTTAACTTCCCCATATATTTTATGGTTACCTAGGCCTTAACCTGGCCATTGGCCATTGACCTTTTAAATATCATGCGCGACCCCTTGTTGCCAAATTTTGCTCCAGGGACCAACAGGCTGAGTCGCATTCTCTTTTTTTTTAAACATGGGCGCTGGTGACCTACTCATTTTTGAGTGCACCAGCTTTTAATGAAGAAGAAGAAGAAATTGTAGTTACTTTGCTTGTTCAAGGGCCTCATACTATGTTTTGTGTGTGTGTGTGGTTTTGTTTAAAAAAGTAAATGAAGGTTGGTTAGAATAGGTTTAGTAGTTTAAGCTTACTGCTATGGACAGGCAAACAAACCAACAGATCCAGGTGCAAACATAACTTCCTAAGTGAAAGAATTATAATTGAACTGATACTTAACACTAGTTGCAAAGAGATAATAGATTTGCACTGTCACCACCTTTCTTTTAACCCATTGACACGTCTCCTAGGTCCAACACAGGAATTAAGTCTTATTCAATGGATCCTTGTAACTGTGTTCCAATCTTAAAACGATGATGGTCCTCTAGACAGAGGATATGTTGATGGTGTGTGTGTGTGCATATATGAGTAAAGTGCCTTGATGCCCTACTTTGCTTTCAGGATGTTGTGTTGCTGTGGTCAATGTCGGTGTGCCTGGGGGTACTTCTTCTCTATCGCCTTGTCTACAAAGTGAAGAAAGGTAACATATTATTCATAAGCTTCGGTCATTACGTTGGAAAACATATATTCTTTTCATTCTGTGTTATGTAAACTCACTGTACTGACTGGGCCTTGACTCTCATGTATGTTAGAAATTTTCTTGATATATGTTACAGTCATAAGCGATCATTGTTAATTAGTGTGTGAGTGTATGCCATGTGTACGTATGGGTAACCCACTATCAAGTGTCATTAGTGAGCAAACTTTTTTTTCCAACCTGCAAGTGAACTCTGTGTTCATAATGGTGAATAATACAAACTAAACACAATGTTTGTCATGATGGTGGAGGTTTTGAACTGATGACCTGAAAGCGAGACCATATGTAAACAGTGTCTGTATCCCTAACGTTTTCTTGTCATTTATTGGATGCTGAGGCTCGTAATTAATGAGAGCTTACTGTTTTGTTGGATGGGTGTGTTCCTGATATGTACGGCAGACCAGGACTTGCCAGACAAGAGGAAAGGGCACTTAACTTAATACTTTGTTTTCAACCTTGGGGTTGTAAAACATAAACCTAGATTTGCATGCTTCCAGGGAGTGGCTGATTTGTTATGTAGCGCAGACAGAAGTTGGCTAGGGATTCTGTTGGTTAGAATATTGATTCCCTATGGGCGCATTGCCAGCTGGGAAATAATAAATACATGTGGAGAAAAAAAAGAAAAAATTGACGTGAGTAATAAAATAAAAAAAAAGAAAACAAGGTAAAGAAATAAAACAACATCTTGTAATGAGAAGCATTTTGTGAAAACTCAAAATTGGTTTAAAAACAAAAAAGAGTACAAATCGTTTTTTAGATTAATATTTTTGTAAAGATTTCACTTAAATATCCTAAAGTATAGGTAGACATGTCCTGGAGGCAGAATACTACAAATGCATGAGTATATTTATGTATCATGTTTTGTGTAGAATGTCATAAAATAATTATTAATTCAAACTTACATGTTCCAAAGCTAATGTAAGGACTTGGGGTTTCTTTTCAGAAAACCTCAGTGTCCAACTCTTGGTGACAAGTTCTCCCTCCTGGAAACTTAATTTCCGTTGGGGGAATTTTTTAGAAAGAAAACCTTTCCCAAGGCAGTTTTTTTATAATTGAAAGCGCTAAGGGCGAGAAATGTAGTATTTGAATGAAGAACAAGAAATGTTATATCTGTATGTGGTTTGTGTTTAAAAGAAAGAAAAACCAAGCTTCCTTTGTGCTGTTATACAGCTACAACTGTAGTGAATTAAAAAGTTTTGAGTATGTGTACAACAAAAAAAGCTATTTTGTGCATGTATTCTGAATTGCTTTGTTGTGTTGACAGTTTTGGTAAAGGGAGCTCAAAAAAGTGAATTCTTGTTTTCCCAGTCTCCTTTGGATGAATGGAGTAGATGCGCACGCATGGAGTAAACATGCCGTGTGTGTGATTGAATATTGCAGTGCGGTATGTGACAATGTTAAATCCAGAGTTACTGTATTTACAATTGACCACTTGTGCATTTTCAGAAGTGATGTTGATATGTTTTCAGTAGCATTTCATCTTTTGAGTTTCGCACTGTGATGATTTTCCAATTTTGTGTAGCTTAGAGTGCCATTTTTGGTATGGTTTTGAGTGCCTTTTTGTGTCATTTTGAGTGACATTTTGGTGCCATTTTGAGTGCCATTTCCATGCCTTTTTGATTACCACTTGTGTGCTTTTTTAAGCACCTTTGTGAGTATTGTTCCCTGAAATGAGCTGATGGTGATCATAAACACACTTCATTTGGCTGTATGATCATCATGAAGGTAGTGTCAGTTTGAGGAAGATTGACAGAATTGCAAAGGGGGTGTGCGAAGATGAGATCAATGATGAACACACACACACACACACACACACACACACACACACACACACACACACACACACACACACACACACACACACATGCTGCATTTATGCACACGTGTATGCATTCTGCAAAGACGTCAAAGTGCATGAGTACAAGCATGCACACAGCCATGCAACATTGTAATGAATACAAGCGATTTCATTCCTGTGGTGTTTATGTAAGTACAGTAACAAACAGTCCCCACAAGCCTAACTGGACTGTAAATGGGTGGCAGAACTAAGTAATTAATGAAAATGTTCCATTTTATCAGCAGAAGATTAATACGAAAAAGTAGGATATAAATTGTTGTCATTGACATAGAATCGTCAGTGCTTACAGCTTTCGAGTAAGACTATTGGAAAAAAAATCAGAAATGTTTCACCATATAAGCATGTACCTGAAGTAAAATCCAGGTTTAAAAAAAAAATTTTTTTTTTTAGGTGGGTTCAAGGGAGGATGGGGGGGGGGGGGGGGGGGGGAGTAGAACGAACTGTCTTCTCTCACAGTCTGCTCTTGTTGATGAATGTAAACTTCAATATACAGTTCGATCTTCTGTGGACCATGTGTGTGTATATTATATCTAGAGGGAAGCGGAATGGAGCGGGTTGGGTGGCATGCAGGGAGGGGGAAAAATGTAACTTTTTGCTCATGGAAATTTGGACACTTTTCAGCCCCACGAAAAATACGAGGGTTTACATGTGTATGTGAAAGAGAATGTAAACAGTTGTTTTTTTATAGATGACTCTTAGCGGGTTTAATACAAACAGAACATTTTTTGTTCGTTGCATCACTGCTGGGGTTTGTTTATTCCTGCCATATTCTTTTTGAAGGAAAGTCGCAGCCATTTTGCTTGAGGTAAAGATAGAACCAAAATCCCAGTGTTTAAAATCAATGTTTACATGTTATATGTATTTTGTCTATGAGAATGCTGGTTATAAGGGTGGGCATTTGTACACACACACACACACAGACACACATGCACCGCACGTGCATGCACGCACGCACACACACACACACACACACACACACACACACACACACACACACACACACACACACACATCACACACCAGGGCTGAGATTTAGCAAGCCAGGCTAAGGAGCCAGCCGGGCTCCTAACCTGGGAGGTTGAGGTTGCCAGAAAATTTTTCAGGTTGCCAGACCCTTTCATTGAAAATGCAGTCCTATTTTAAATTTGCAGCTTATACACACGCTTATTTTCAACAACAACAATAACACTGTTTCTGCTCATTAATTTTGGAAAACAAATTTATTTTCAGTTGTCATTGATATTGCCACCCAGGTATATCATAACTGACAAAGAAAAAGAGATCTTTTATATCCAAAAGCATTTGACTAGTAGAAGTAAAAAGCGTCATGACAAGATTTGTCCCCGTTTTGTACCTGAAGCACCTTCAGTCTACAGTCTGCCAAGGGCCAGATCATCATCATCATCATCATCATCCTCAATGTTGAAAAAGGTGAAGCAGCTTGGGTCTGCCTTCCTCAGGCCAGCAAAGTCATCACCATCTAACCCAGCACTGAGACTCTCCAACAACTCCTCTTCATCATCACTTTCTTCAACTTCTCTGTCTTCCTCTTCCTCTTCTTGTCTCCCGCCCTCATTTCCCCCAGACCTAATCTCATCCTCTTCCACCTCTCTCTTTGCCCTCAGCAGCACTCTTGGTTGTCTTCTGGGCCTGCTCTCCGTGGTGAAGCCTCTTTCTTCTGTTACCTGACGCCATCCACAGCTCCACTGCCTTCTCGGGGTTGAATTCAGCAATGTCAGGAGAATCCAGTGTGATACACATCAGACTGTTGAGGGAGTCATTGTTCAGTGATGCCCTCCAGTCTGTCTTGATGCGCTTCATCACACTGAATCCTCTCTCACACTCAGCCGTACAGGATGGAAGAGTGAGCACCAGGTCGATGATTGCCAGGAAAGTGGAGTGCCCCTTTCCCTACCTGCGGTTCACCTCCGCCCATTCCAAGGACTGCAGTTGTTCTTCCCAGTCTGGTAGTGCTTCTTTTTTTCTTCTTCTGACTTATTATTTTTTTTTTGCTGGAGGCTCAGAGACACCGGTTAAAAAGCGCCACATGACCACCAACTGAACAAGTAAGCGGAAGAGCGGAAATGGCAAGTCTCGCGCGACTCTGAACCTCGGCCGGGAAAGCCCCAGCACGGCAGTGATGAAAGATGGCAGTCGGCAGGCGCGTGTTTGTTTTTACAGGGCATGTCGTTTGTGTACAGGTACAGAATCACTGGCGGTGATTTTTAGGTCGCCAGCCGGGCGAATTGTACTGTAAATTGAGTTCGCCCGACTCCAATTTTAGGGGCCATTGGCGAGTTGGCGAACGTTAAAGCTCAGCCCTGACACACACACACACACACACACACACACACACACACACACACACACACACACACACACACACACACACACACACACACACATGTGAGCAAACACATGCATTCACGCACGAATACAACATGAACACATGGATGCATGAACACACATAGACAAGGAAGGGATGGGGTGATGGCAGATGTTGGGGTGGGTATTAACTAGTTTTGAATTCCTTTTGAAATCTTTTATTTCATATCAGTTGTCGAACCAACCTCATAAACCTATTAGGACATAAACAATAATGATCAAAAACATGAGGTATTATCAGAAAGATATATGCTGAAAACCAGGGTGAGTCTGATCCTGCTGTTGGTGTTGTCTTTGCTGAGGAGGGCTTGAGCCTTTAGAGAGGTAGATTCCGCAGGTGGAGGTCGTTGGTGACCCAATTGACACAGGCCGGATTTTGCCCTAGATCCGGTGTCTAAAGGGTCTGTCTTGATGTCCCCCTGCGCTCCTCCAGATCCAGCCACTTGCATGACGGTCAGCCCCATTGTTTGTTGAGCCATGTGGGATAGAATGTCAGTTTGAGGTTTGGAGACAATTATGAAAGCACATCAGAAGCGGATCTGGCATCATTACGATTAGACACTTCCAATGGTTCCATTGTGTCTTAGGCGTGGCAATGGCCACAAAGGGAGTTTCTTTAAAGATCTTGTTGAAAGAGGCTGGGAGGCCTATATACTCCCAGCATCCTGGCTCTAAGGTCGTGTCTTCACTGAGCAGAGTGTGGTGAAAACTGTGACGCTGATTGCATTATTCAGGTGTTTGTGTATGTGAAGGTATGTTGATGGTTTTTGCCCAGTATGTGAAGGTATGTTGGTTGTTTTTGCGCATGGTTTGACTATATGTTGCCTAAAATGAAGGCAGACAGAGGACTATCTTAGTGAAACAATACTAGTCGATGAAAGTTCTATGTTCTTACATTTTATTGTTCAAACTCCATTGTTTTCTACTGGGCCAGTGTGTAACTGGTGAAACGTGAGGAGTTGTAGCATGTAGCACGCACTGTGGGTGTATCTACGGTGAAAGAAAAATATATTTTGTTGGCTGGTTGATGTGCGACGTGTGTCCTTTTTGAATTTGGTGAAATATGTGGACGCTACGCAGATGATTGGTGGTTTCTAAAGAGTTCTCTTACTATTTTTCAGAACATTTATAACTGCTATACGGCCCAAGTGATACCTTGCTATTGAAAATTGGATGTTTGTAACGTGACAACTGACAGCCACACCATCCGCTGCAACCCCTCTTCCCTCTCTTTTCTCTTTCTGTCTCTTTCGTCTCTCAAACGGCAATAAAGATTATTTACCTATGTCAACTCACAGTCTCTACCCCTTACTGCTCAAATTGATACTCATGTAACCTTTATAAAAGACAGGGATATTCTGTATGAACACAGGAGTGATCACTCTGTGGTTTACATTAAATCACCATTGAAACCAGAAGAAAATGGCAAAAGCTTTTGGAAATTTAATTCGTCCTCACTCAAGGACCCCGCTTATGTGAAAGTGATGAATAAAACGATTCATAATATTCAGGAACAATATGCAGCAGTCCCTTATAACAGAGAGAACATAGATAATATTCCAAATGACCAAATACATTTGACAACATTAGACCAGTTGTTTCTAGATGTTCATCTAATGGAAATCAGAGCACAAACAATTATCTTTTGGTACTGCTAAAACAAAACAACCGATGGAAAAGAACAAATAGTAGAAAGAGAAATGATGGATTTAGAAAAGACAACCGATGGAAAAGAACAAATAGTAGAAAGAGAAATTATAGATTTAGAAAAAACAACCGATGGAAAAGAACAATAGTAAAAGAGAAATGATGGATTTAGAAAAGACAAACCGATGGAAAAGAACAAATAGTAGAAAGAGAAATGATGGATTTAGAAAAGACAACCGATGGAAAAGAACAAATAGTAGAAAGAGAAATGATAGATTTAGAAAAGACAACCGATGGAAAGAACAAATAGTAGAAAGAGAATGATAGATTAGAAAAGACAATTTTGAACACTGATACACAAAAAGTCCCCCAGGAGGGGTAATAGGCAATGATGATGATGATACACAAAAGAAACTCTTGCAGGACAAAAAGAAGTACTAAACAAATTATGAAAACAGAAGATGGATGGTATAATCCTTGGCTCAAAGGCAGGATGGGCTTCAAAGGAGAAAAGATTTTTAAAAATACTTTTGTTCGCTGGAGAAAAGGCACTTTAAAAGCAAACAAATAATTCAACTTAGATCAGACAAAGGTAAGCTACTTACAGAAACTAAAGACATGCTAGAAGAGACAAAGAACTTTTATTAATTACTATACTCAGAAAGAAGCACCACAGACATAGAAAATAGAAGCCTACATTCAAAACCTTCCATCACTGGCACAAGGTGAATCTGACAGCTTAGAGGGACCAACTAAATTTATTAAAGCAGCGAAGGCATTGAAAAACATGAACAGTGATGAAAGTCCAGGTACTGACAAAAATTACTGTAAACTTTTTGAAATTTTCTTGGATGCAAGTTGGTAGTTTTGTAGTGTATTCCTTACATGAAGGGTTTCAGAAAGAGGAAATGTCAATAACTGAAAAAGAAGGAATAATAATAGCTTACCAAAACCTGATAAAACAATGACAGATGTAATTTCTGTGACAAGGAAAAGGATTCAGCAGGACACTTTCTATATAAATGTCGGCATTCTCAATCCTTCTGGAATGACCTAGAACTCATTCTCAAAGACAATGCAAAAACTGCAGTAAACGTTTGTTTTAATTAATATTGAATTGATCCTCTTTGGTACAGAAGATGAAATTGAAACAGATGCAGTAACTGACCTGATAATCTTACTTGGTAAACATTTCATATAGAAGAATAGAAATTAATAAATCCAAGCCAAACATCCATGTGTTCCTTAAAGAACTAGGTGTAGGGTATAACACAGAAAAGTGCATCCATCAATTAGAAATGAACTATACTCCGTTTAAAGAAAAACTTGGTTTATATACACAGACTGGCTATTCTTCGCTGAATCTAAATAATTGTGTTGTACTTTTGTTTTGCTGTCCATCCTCTGTGCCACCTCAGTGGCAGTGCACTCACACCGCTCGTTCGGACACCCCGTCCACAGCCATAGCCTGGTCAGTCCGGCAGCAGCCCTGCCACCGGTAATCACAGGGAGCAGTTAACGTCATGTCGTCAGGAGGCAACGCACAGGAGGAGACACTGCACTGCTGCCAAGCTCAACCTCGGTGGTGTTCAGTGGCGCCTGTTCTGATCCAGCATATGCAGGACACCACCTACTAAGCCCCCACCTCCCCCCGACGACAATATTGCTTAGTCGCGGAGCCGGCGTGAGTGAGCTCTCCTTTCACAGGGTGTCACCACCATCGAACAACAGCCCCATGGACTCACGATATCAGCGACCGCGATGGAATCAAACCAAGACCACAGACGTGGAGAGGACATCGAAACTGAGGTCACCATAAGATCAGGGCATGAAGGGCCACAGAATCTGAGACTTTTTTTTTTTTTAATGCTGATCGATGAGAATGAGGATGATGAAGATGATGCTACAGATTTCCATTCTGGTCTGAGGGACTGCATGACAGGGCTGTACTCCACGCTTCCTTTCATATATATATATATCCCGGCGACAGTGAGGGCCCGAGAGATACAGACACCTGCAGTGTTGGTCAGTTTTGAGCAACACTCTCAGAGACTCATCCATTTAGTGGATGAAACATGACTGTGTGGTCCCAGTCTTCCCAACTGAGCCCGTAGCAAACTCAACTCTGGGTTGGAGCCGGTCGGGGCAGAAAAATCCCACATGACTGATGGGAATTGAACCCATGACCTCCCAGCCGGGAGTTCGCGACGCTAATCACTTTGCATGGCGTGCTGCAGTGCTGGTCTAAATAATTTTTGTTAGAAAAAAAAATCGGTGACAATTACTTCATCGTTAATTTGCAGTTTTGATAAAAATGCCCAAGAAATAACACACAAGCTGTAAAGAAGCTCCCAGTAAGTAGAAAACCACTTCAGTTTGATTATATTTGCATGTTGTGGACAGTCGTCACAACTGTCGCATTGACATTACATTTTTTGCATATAACTTTTTTCAGTTGGTTTCTGAAACATAGAAGAGTAACTCCAAAGTTTTCCAGAGGGATAATGCCCATTCACCTTCAATATGCCCAAAACACTCCATAGTTGAATTCTCATTATCTCTATTGATAACCCTCACTAGAGGGCGAGATGCATGATCTTTTCTTTTTCCCCTGATACACACACACACACACACACACACACACAACACACACACACACACACTATAAAAATCCACACATCTCCAATCTATGACTATCACAAGTTCTAGTAATGTGTTGTGTGTTTACAGTGTAAGCTTATTTAATTGTCAACTATTTGCAAGGTGATTTTCATTTATGTTGTCTTCTTTATAACCTTTTGTTTTCGTTGCAAAGCGAGACGACTGCAGCGGAAATCTAAACAAATCTTAAATAAATGTTAGCGAACCGCCCAGAGAACGTGGACAAACGAGTCACAAGACAAAACACAAACGCGTTTTGACCTCTTAGTCTTCCTCAGGTGAGACATAAACGAATAAAACAACGAAAATTCACTTAGCTTTGATCGCTTCAGATCGCTTAGAGTTCAGCGCAAGGAAGAAGGCGTCAACGCCTACTATTTGATGCAGTGTTGGTGTGCTTTCAGAAGCAGTGTCGGTGTGTTTTTAGGAAGCAGTGTTGGTGTGTTTTCAGAAGCAGTGTTGGTGCTGCCCAGCATAGGAGTGCAGGTGAAGACGCAGTACTGGCTGGGAGGTCTGGAGACTCATTTCTTTGACAAAGCTGTGTGCGCCGGCATCGTCATTAATGAGGCAGTTACTATGGTAAGCACTGCTTTGTTCGGAATGGAATTAGTCTGCACACACACACAGACCTACACATACATACTCACTCAAAGAGGCATGTGCCACACGGGTGCGCACACATGCATACGCGCACAGTACACATGCACATACACACATGATTGTGATCACTATCATGGAAAAAGAAGAGGTGCATATTATATGCTCACTATGTGCATCAACATGCATACACATACGCATGCAGACACACATGCGCACACACAAACAGAAGCACACACACACAAAAACACATGTACACATGTACATACATATGTATGCATGCTTGTATATCACAGTTCTAACTGCTGTTGTTGTGTTTTTTGGTTTATTTTATTTTTGTTTTTTCTTGTGAGCTACAACCCACTCCATGACAATGCCATTCACACTGCAATATTCAGTACAATGCCATTCACACTGCAATATTCAGTGTAGGTGATTGTCACCGTGTGTGTGTTACTGTGCTGAATTTGATGTGTGTTATCACTGTACATATGTTATTATGGGACCTGCATTCAGTGTGTGATTATCAATACATGTGTATTTTGTTTATGTGGCACTGTATGACATTGTACAACTGTTGGTGGTGCTGTCAGTGACAGTGACTGTACATGGTGTGTGCTGCATTCAGTGACAGTGACTGTACATGGTGTGTGCTGCATTCAGTGACAGTGACTGTACTGGTGTGTGCTGCATTCAGTGACAGTGACTATACATGGTGTGTGCTGCATTCAGTGACAGTGACTGTACCTGGTGTGTGCTGCATTCAGTGACAGTGACTGTACCTGGTGTGTGCTGCATTCAGTGACAGTGACTGTACCTGGGTGTGCTGCATTCAGTGACAGTGACTGTACCTGGTGTGTGCTGCATTCAGTGACAGTGACTGTACATGGTGTGTGCTGCATTCAGTGACAGTGACTGTACCTGGTGTGTGCTGCATTCAGTGACACCAACTGTACCTGGTGTGTGCTGCATTCAGTGACAGTGACTGTACATGGTTGTGCTGCATTCAGTGACAGTGACTGTACGTGGTGTGTGCTGCATTCAGTGACAGTGACTGTACCTGGTGTGTGCTGCATTCAGTGACAGTGACTGTACCTGGTGTGTGCTGCATTCAGTGACAGTGACTGTACCTGGTGTGTGCTGCATTCAGTGACAGTGACTGTACCTGGTGTGTGCTGCATTCAGTGACAGTGACTGAAACCTGGTGTGTGCTGCATTCAGTGACAGTGACTGTACCTGGTGTTTTGCTGCATTCAGTGACAGTGACTGTACCTGGTGTGTGCTGCATTCAGCGACAGTGACTGTACATGGTGTGTGCTGCATTCAGTGACAGTGACTGTACATGGTGTGTGTTTGCATTCAGCGACAGTGACTGTACATGGTGTGTGCTGCATTCAGCGACAGTGACTGTACATGGTGTGTGCTGCATTCAGCGACAGTGACTGTACATGGTGTGTGCTGCATTCAGCGACAGTGACTGTACATGGTGTGTGCTGCATTCAGCGACAGTGACTGTACATGGTGTGTGCTGCATTCAGCGACAGTGACTGTACATGGTGTGTGCTGCATTCAGCGACAGTGACTGTACATGGTGTGTGCTGCATTCAGCGACAGTGACTGTACATGGTGTGGTGCTGCATTCAGCGACAGTGACTGTACATGGTGTGTGCTGCATTCAGCGACAGTGACTGTACATGGTGTGTGCTGCATTCAGCGACAGTGACTGTACATGGTGTGTGCTGCATTCAGCGACAGTGATGTACATGGTGTGTGCTGCATTCAGCGACAGTGACTGTACATGGTGTGTGCTGCATTCAGTGACAGTGACTGTACATGGTGTGTGCTGCATTCAGCGACAGTGACTGTACATGGTGTGTGCTGCATTCAGCGACAGTGACTGTACATGGTGTGTGCTGCATTCAGCGACAGTGACTGTACATGGTGTGTGCTGCATTCAGCGACAGTGACTGTACATGGTGTGTGCTGCATTCAGCGACAGTGACTGTACATGGTGTGTGCTGCATTCAGCGACAGTGACTGTACATGGTTTTGTGCTGCATTCAGCGACAGTGATGTACATGGTGTGTGCTGCATTCAGCGACAGTGACTGTACATGGTGTGTGCTGCATTCAGCGACAGTGACTGTACATGGTGTGTGCTGCATTCAGCGACAGTGACTGTACATGGTGTGTGCTGCATTCAGCGACAGTGACTGTACATGGTGTGTGCTGCATTCAGCGTCAGTGACTGTACATGGTGTGTGCTGCATTCAGCGACAGTGACTGTACATGGTGTGTGCTGCATTCAGTGTCAGTGACTGTACATGGTGTGTGCTGCATTCAGCGACAGTGACTGTACATGGTGTGTGCTGCATTCAGCGACAGTGACTGTACATGGTGTGTGCTGCATTCAGCGACAGTGACTGTACATGGTGTGTGGCTGCATTCAGCGACAGTGACTGTACATGGTGTGTGCTGCATTCAGCGACAGTGACTGTACATTGGTGTGTGCTGCATTCAGCGACAGTGATGTACATGGTGTGTGCTGCATTCAGCGACAGTGACTGTACATGGTGTGTGCTGCATTCAGCGACAGTGACTGTACATGGTGTGTGCTGCATTCAGCGACAGTGACTGTACATGTGTGTGCTGCATTCAGCGACAGTGACTGTACATGGTGTGTGCTGCATTCAGCGACAGTGACTGTACATGGTGTGTGCTGCATTCAGCGACAGTGACTGTACATGGTGTGTGCTGCATTCAGCGACAGTGACTGTACATGGTGTGTGCTGCATTCAGCGACAGTGACTGTACATGGTGGGGTGCTGCATTCAGCGACAGTGACTGTACATGGTGTGTGCTGCATTCAGCGACAGTGACTGTACATGGTGTGTGCTGCATTCAGCGACAGTGAATGTACATGGTGTGTGCTGCATTCAGCGACAGTGACTGTACATGGTGTGTGCTGCATTCAGCGACAGTGACTGTACATGGTGTGTGCTGCATTCAGCGACAGGGGACTGTACATGGTGTGTGCTGCATTCAGTGACAGTGACTGTACATGGTGTGTGCTGCATTCAGTGACAGTGACTGTACATGGTGGTGCTGCATTCAGCGACAGTGACTGTACATGGTGTGTGCTGCATTCAGTGACAGTGACTGTACATGGTGTGTGCTGCATTCAGTGACAGTGACTGTACATGGTGTGTGCTGCTTCAGTGACAGTGACTGTACATGGTGTGTGCTGCATTCAGTGACACCCCTCCGGGGGGTTGCGACCTTGTCGTGGTCGGAGGGCTTGCTTTGGTCCCGTGATCCCTTAGGCTTTGCTGGCGGGGGCATCAATACCGAAGATAGGCTGGTTTTTTAAAACTGCTTCTAGGCCTGAGAGGTGCAGATGCTGTTTGGCCTAAGCATAACGTGGTAAGGAGTTGATGCCCCTGGTAGGGCTTCCCATGTCAGATAGGCTAAGGGTGAGGATCCTGACTAAGAGTAACCCGCCTTTCTCCTTTTCTTGTTTTCTGCCTCCCTTATTTGGCCCTTTTCTATCTTCGTCTCCCCCTTTATGTCTTCTTTTTCACACTCCTTTTCTCTCTGTGGTCTCCTTAAGATCCCCCGTGTTTGCCGTGCGGTGCGACCTGTGTCGGAGGGGAAAGAGGTCCTGGTGATTGAGAGGGCCAGTGCTTGAGGAGGCCTGTGCTCTCAACACATCACTTTGGCTCGGACCTCTCCTAGACAGGGAGTACACTTTGGCCCGGGTGTACTAATCGGCTCCCCTTCTTGGGGCTGGGTCAAGACAAGCAGTTCCCCTGCTGGCCATGTGAACCCCTGCAGTGCTCAGCTCTCTGTCCCGGGAGTTGAGCATGATCAGGGGGGATAGGGTTAGTTGCTTCTGTTTGTCGTATGTCTCTCCCGAAGCCTGGAAGGGGTCAAGACATTGGTTTCTTTTTGGGCCCCGGCCCCTTAGTTGGACTCCAAGGTGGGTGGGTAAGGGAGGGATGAAATATAATAAAATAAACATGGCTTTATCAAAAAACAACCCCCCCAAAAGGAAGAGGAAGGCGGCATCCCCTATTTCAGGGGAACGTTATTCTGACAGCGATTCTGACACGGAGGTACGACAGAGAACAGGTTTCTGGGCTTCCTGGCTCGTGGTGGAAGGGACGGAGCAGGAAAGACCCCTTTCAGCTCTGAGCCCTTTTGCTATTCAAAAGGGCTTTCAAGGTTAGCAGGTGACCCTCAGTCCGTCAAAAGGTTGAGGAATGGATGTTTCTGGTTCAATGTCGATCAAGAAAACAATCTGAACAGCTGTTGAGGGCGACAAAATTAGTGGATAGGGAGATCAGGGTGACTCCCCATAAACAGTTAAATTCATCCAAAGGTGTGATTCGCTGCAGAGATCTAACGGGTGTCTCAGAGGCAGAAATAAAAACGGAACTGGTGTCCCAGGGTGTGACGGAGGTGCACAGGGTGACAGTCAAGAAAGGTGCAGAGAGAGTGGCCACCAACACCCTCTTTCTGACCTTCTGCAACCCTGTGTTGCCTCCGGTCATCAAGGTTGGCTACCTGAACGTCCGCGTTCAGCTGTATGTCCCGTCCCCGTTGAGATGCTTCAGGGTGCCAGAGGTTTGGACATTCAGAGACCGCTGTTCTGGGCAGGAGGTGTGCGGTGTGTGCTGCAAGGCAACCCATGATGGGCCGTGCAAAGATCCGGCACATTGTGCTAACTGCGGTGGCGATCATCCCTCCCCTTCACGAAACTGCCCTCTTTGGATACAGGAATCCACTATCCAATGTATTAAAACTGAAAAGAAGATCTTTTTTGAAGCCCGCAAGCAGGTTGTGGGCAGTCAGACGCCCACAGCATCTTCATATGCTTCGGCCGTAAAGACGACTCCCACTCGGTCAGTCTGCTGTCAGACTGATGAATTTATTTTTTCCAATCACTGCAAGGAAGAAACTGTCAACTCTGGTGGAAGCAGGTCCACCACCTCCCAACCCACAGTGAATGCCCTGGTGGAGGCAAAAAATCCGCCACCCCTCAGACTGCCCCGCAGTCTACAACATCTGCTGCGGGCAGATTAAAAAGCCAGCAGTCCTGCCTCGAACTCCTCTGTCCAATGCCCGTGCGGGCAAGGGAGTTCAACCCAGTGTGGAGATGGTGGAGTTGAGGAAAAAAACCTCCACCATCTCCCCAAAACCAGACCTCCACTATCTCCAAACTCCAGGCTTTGTCACCTGCGGGCAAGTCTGCCAGCAGGTCCAAAGACCAACACAGTCCCGTGAAACTAAAAAATAAGTTCACTCCATTGGCCGCAGATGCTGATGAGGAGATGACTGATCTCTCTCCTTTTTCGCCCTCTGCACCATGGATAGAAAAATATTCCATTGGAATATCCGTGGACTAAATTCCAACTTTGAGGAGCTGCAGCTTCTGTGTCAGTCTATAAAAACCTTCCGTCGTGGCTCTTCAGGAAACCCAAATTCAAAGCCAGAAGACCTTTACTCTTTCTGGCTTAACCAGTTGAGCGCCTTTAGTCAGTCAGCTGACGCGGAAATAAAAGTGCTTTCCATGTGCCTATGGGCATTCCATTGACGTCATGCATTTTTCTTGAATTTTCATTTGTTACTATTTCTATCAACGGACTCAAATAGAGTTTGCGTAGACAGCCTTATATGTCTGTAGTCTTAAAATAAAATGTAAATGACCACACGTGAGGGGGAAAGCCCATTTATTCTCATCACTGACTGGCTGACCACCCCGCACACTTCGTCTCGCTTGCAACAATGGCGGGACAACCTCGACAAGCCCAGCGACCAAATCAACGTATTTACACAGCTGAGCAGGCTCTGCTGATGATTTTTGACAAAGACAATAATCTTTTATTCAACGACTCACTCGAGCATGAAGGTAAGATAATGATAGTGGTGGGAATTGCCGACCATATTCGTCAGTTATTGAGTAGGGCTCTGTGACCTCAGTGTGTGTTCAGCTGACAGCGTCAGTCGAACGAGCCAGCCCAAATGTGTACTCTGCACTGCGTGCTAGTGTCCAGTGATGTGAAAGTCGGCATGAGAGGGGAGGTGGCTTGCTCGCGGCGTGACACGGTGCAGACGGAAAGGTAGGGGGATGAGGGGTGAAAGAGAGGGTTTTTAAGTCGAGCAAGGGGGTGTGGTGGGGAGAGGGGGGGCGTGGTCGTGGACTGGTCAGTTTGCATCGAGTGTGAGCGTCTTGATAGACTTCCAAACTGTTTTACTTTCATTTACAGGTGTAGTGTGACAATACAAACTTTATTTTCAACTTTTTTGCTGTGTGTTCTTGTTTGGATGTGAAGATGTCGTGGTAAATACATATTTTTTTGATCGTGCAAAAAAATCACCAAAATCTAATGCCTAAATACTTTTTTATTATCAAAATTAAAAAAAAAGAAGCACAGTTTAAAAATCTTCATTCTTTCCTTAAAAAATGAAAAGATTTCATTTTTCTATCTTTTTATTTTTCTGAGCTGAATTTTTTGTTAATTTAAAAAAAAAAACCCAAATCATAAATTTTCCGGGCACGGGAACATTTTGTTTGTACTTTTTTTTTGGCAGAAGGTTAATTTTCTTTCAAACCCTAAAAAAACCCATCCACGGGGGGGACGTCGGGGTGTTGCCCTTCTCCTACACAAAACTTGTTAATAGCCCTTCATTTTGGGGCTACCTCCCTTCAGGGCTGAGCTGCGAGAGTACTCTCCACAAGATTTGACAATCTTTCCCTTTATCTTCCACCTCGTCCCGGTTTGTCCTCGGGACCTGCAGTCGTAAGAGAACTTCTCGCCCTTTTTTTGCTTTTGGGTGATTTTAACGGCAAAACCTCTTTGGGAAAAGTGTCATTCGTCACCCAGAGGTCGCAATTAGGATGTCCTTTCGGATTTAGATTTGTGTTTTCTAAACGACGGATCTGCAACTTACCTCCACTTTTCCCAGTTCACTTTCGTGTTTAGATTTGCGGTTTGTGCCCCCTCGCTGGCCTGGTATGAGTGTCTTCCTGACGACGCACGGAAGTACCTTTCCTTCCTTCTACAAAAAGTTTAACTGAAACGGCCCCTTCTCTCAACATCTAAATTTTAAAAAAACAAACTGGGATCTATTTTTCAGCCCCTATTTCAAAAATTCCAGACAGATTTTTTTCAGAGTCCAACCCCGCAGAATCTTGACTTAAAAATGATCTGGGGTAAAAAACCGTATTCCCCGTGTCTTCCGATAAACTTCAAATGCCCAAAACACCCTGGTTGATTTAGAATGCCCAAAAAATTTCCAAAGTTTGAAAACGGGTCACGTCGGTGTACCCCAAAGACCTTCGGGGCCCAACGCTCGAGCCCTCAGAAACTCCGTGCTAAACAAGACCCACTTTTAAAAAATTTAAAACCCGGGCCTGGAGAAGCTTCGCTCCAGGGGACATCAAAAACTCTAAGAAAAAAGTGTGGGAAAATCATTTAAAAAATCAAAGGGGAAAAAACCCGTCCCACTGTGAACCATCTCAAGTTTTCGGGTTCTTTAATAACAAGAAGAAAGCAGTTGCAACTGCTTGCTTCAACCTTGAAAAAAATTCCTCCTTTCTAATAAATCACACTTTTTTTAAAAACAAAGCCCAAAGAAAAAAAAACCCCAACTTTTCATCCCACAACAGGGAAACTACATCTCCTTTCACATAAACAGCTGAAATCGCCTTTCCTCTGCAGCGATTTCCCCTCCAGGGAAGATGACATTCATTACAACATTGAAAAACTTCCGCAAGAGGTCTGACTCCCGTTACAGGGATACAACCACGGTGGACTACAGGTTGCTTTCCCCCCCTCGGGGAAAACCTCATTATTCCCATCCCCAACCTGGAAAAAACTTCTAAACCATCTAACTCCGCCCTACTTTTTTCCAGCTTGTCTTAAAAAGATGGGGAAAAAAAAGGGCAAGCTAGGTCATGTGGAAAACCCAAACCGATGGCCTTTTTGGCGAAAGAACAGGGGTTTCCGCAAACAAGAGTACAGTTGCCATTTTATTCGCGGATCACACTTCAACGCTTTTTAAACAACAGCAGCAGTGGCCAATTTTCTTTGACTTGGAGAAGGCCTACGATACCACCTGGAAGTCGGGGATACTTCATGATCTCCACGATCTAGGTTTTCGAGGTCATCTTCCGCTTTTTATTCAAATTTTTTTTGCAGAACGACAGTTTCAGGTCCGGGTTGGCACCACTCTCTCTGATGTCCACGAGCAGGAGTTGGGTGTTCCACAGGGGAGCATCCTGTCTCCTGCCCTCTTTAGTATTAAAATCAACAACATTGTTAAATCAGTTCAGCAGGGTTCAGACTGCTCATTGTTTGTGGATGATTTTGCTGTCTACGCAACTGGAAGCCTGTACCCGAGTGTCCAGCGCAGGCTCCAGCTTTGCGTAGATAAAATCCATCGGTGGGCGGATGAAAACGGTTTCACCTTTTCTGCTACAAAAACCCAGTGTATTCACTTCCATAATTTCCGTCAGTTTTTTCAGATCCGGAACTTCAAGTAGGGAAATCTCCCATTCCAGCTGTTAAAGAGGCCAAATTTCTGGGAGTCATTTTTGACCAAAACTTAACTTTCTCAGCCATATTAAAAACCTCAAAACTGCTTGCCAAAAGGCACTGAATATTCTGCGGGTCGTAGCACACACCGACTGGGGCGCTGATAAGAAAACTTTGTTGCACCTCTACAGAGCCCTGGTCCGTTCCAAACTGGACTACGGTTGTGCTGTGTACGGCTCCGCAAGATCATCTTACCTCAAACTCTTGGACCCTATCCACCATCAAGGGCTTCGTCTCTGTCTTGGAGCGTTCCGCACCACCCCTGTGTACAGCCTGTACGCAGAGGCAGGTGAACCTTCACTGTCCAAACCGCAGGCTGAAACTGTCTTTGAATTATTACATCCGACTGTTCTCAGAACCGCAGAATCCTGCCTATGACTGTGTTTTTGACCCTCCGTTCCAAAGTAGTTTGAAACAAACCCAAAATGTATTCCGCCGTTTGGGCTTCATATGCAGCCTCACGTGCGGAATGCAGGTATAGACCTGGGAGTAGTTCCGATTTTTCCAAGTTTCCGGATCAACCTCCATGGACCTTTTCACACCAGAGATTCGTTTTGATCTCGCAGCTTTCCGTAAGGAGTCTACCAGCTCTCTGGCGTACAAGGCTTTGTATGCCGAGCTCTGTTCCAAATTCCCATCCTATCAAAAAGTTTTCACTGACGGTTCCAAGTCTGAGGATGGAGTGGCCTGTGCAGCCTACTGCCCTGGGGCTCCTTCTCAGATATTGTTGGAACATATACATTCAGATGCTTCTGTCTATTCTGCTGAACTTACTGCTCTAGTACTGGCTTTGAAGATAATCTCCCATTCTTCGAGGAGGGACTTTCTGGTTCTGTCGGATTCGCTGTCAGCTTTGGAGGCCATAGCTGACCGCAACCTTCAGCATCCAGAACTTTTACTTTTTTTTTAACTTTTTAGCAAGTTGAAGGCGGACGGTTACAACATTACTCTTGCTTGGGTTCCTGGCCATGTTGGCATCGGCGGGGAACGAAATGGTTGATCGTTTAGCCAAGAACGCCACAAGAGAGAAACTGTCCAACACTTATATCCCCTGCTCAGATGTGAAACCCAAAATTAACGATTATGTGAGAGACCTCTGGCAGGAGGATTGGAACACACAGACGAATAACAAACTCTTTCAGATCCGTCCAAACCTTAAAGACTTCCTCCATCTACGTCGGGTGGTCGTAAAGAGGAAACGGTTCTGTGCCGGCTGCACACCGGCCATTCGTAATTTTACCCATTCTTACCTTTTAAAGAGTGAAGAAGCTCCGTGGTGCATTCCATGTCATGCACCACTCACAATGAAACATGTTCTTTTAGAGTGTTGGGACTTGCACGATGTGAGACACAAACATTTTACAGCGGAGTCCATGAAGATCTGTTCAGGGATGTCCCGCCTGACGTGATCCTTGGGTTTTGAGAGAAATTAACATTTTTCATCTGATTTGAGATTTTACGGAAGAAGGATTTTTAACAAAGTTTCTGGTTCGTTTGTAGACGATGTCATTTAACGAGATGTGTGAAAGTTTTTTGTTTTTTTTTAAATGACTGGTGAGTTGATTTTAACGTGGTGACAGCCCTGATGTGGCCCTCTGCGGTCGGCTGGGCTATAAGCAAACATTATCTTATCTTATCTCATTCAGTGACAGTGACTGTACATGGTGTGTGCTGCATTCAGTGACAGTGACTGTACATGGTGTGTGCTGCATTCAGTGACAGTGATGTACATGGTGTGTGCTGCATTCAGTGACAGTGACTGTACATGGTGTGTGCTGCATTCAGTGACAGTGGACTGCACATGGTGTGTGCTGCATTCAGCGACAGTGACTGTACATGGTGTGTGCTGCATTCAGCGACAGTGACTGTACATGGTGTGTGCTGCATTCAGTGACAGTGACTGTACATGGTGTGTGCTGCATTCAGCGACAGTGACTGTACATGGGTGTGTGCTGCATTCAGTGACAGTGACTGTACATGGTGTGTGCTGCATTCAGTGACAGTGACTGTACATGGTGTGTGGTGCATTCAGTGACAGTGACTACATGGTGTGTGCTGCATTCAGTGACAGTGACTACATGGTGTGTGCTGCATTCAGTGACAGTGACTGTACATGGTGTGTGCTGCATTCAGTGACAGTGACTACATGGTGTGTGCTGCATTCAGTGACAGTGACTGTACATGGTGTGTGCTGCATTCAGTGACTTTGACTACATGGTGTGTGCTGCATTCAGTGACAGTGACTGTACAGGGTGTGTGCTGCATTCAGTGACAGTGTCTGTACATGGTGTGTGCTGCATTCAGTGACAGTGACTGTACATGGTGTGTGCTGCATTCAGTGACAGTGACTGTACATGGTGTGTGCTGCATTCAGTGACAGTGACTGTACATGGTGTGTGCTGCATTCAGCAACAGTGACTGTACATGGTGTGTGCTGCATTCAGTGACAGTGACTGTACATGGTGTGTGCTGCATTCAGTGACAGTGACTGTACATGGTGTGTGCTGCATTCAGTGACAGTGACTGTACATGGTGTGTGCTGCAATTCAGCAAACAGTGATGTACATGGTGTGTGCTGCATTCAGTGACACCAACTGTACATGGTGTGTGCTGCATTCAGTGACAGTGACTGTACATGGTGTGTGCTGCATTCAGCAACAGTGACTGTACATGGTGTGTGCTGCATTCAGTGACAGGATGTACATGGTGTGTGCTGCATTCAGTGACAGTGACTGTACATGGTGTGTGCTGCATTCAGCAACAGTGACTGTACATGGTGTGTGCTGCATTCAGTGACACAACTGTACATGGTGTGTGCTGCATCAGTGACAGTGACTGTACATGGTGTGTGTTTGCATTCAGTGACAGTGACTGTACATGGTGTGTGCTGCATTCAGCGATAGTGACTGTACATGGTGTGCGCTGCATTCAGTGACAGTGACTGTACATGGTGTGTGCTGCATTCAGTGACTGTACATGGTGTGTGTGCATTCAGTGACAGTGACTGTACATGGTTGTGCTGCATTCAGTGACAAGTACTGTACATGGTGTGTGCTGCATTCAGCGACACCGACTGTACATGGTGTGTGCTGCATTCAGCGACAGTGACTGTACCTGGTGTGTGCTGCATTCAGCGACAGTGACTGTACATGGTGTGTGCTGCATTCAGCGACAGTGACTGTACATGGTGTGTGCTGCATTCAGTGACAGTGACTGTACATGGTGTGTGCTGCATTCAGTGACAGTGACTGTACATGGTGTGTGCTGCATTCAGTGACAGTGACTGTACATGGTGTGTGCTGCATTCAGTGACAGTGACTGTACATGGTGTGTGCTGCATTCAGTGACAGTGACTGTACATGGTGTGTGCTGCATTCAGTGACAGTGACTGTACATGGTGTGTGCTGCATTCAGTGACAGTGACTGTACATGGTGTGTGCTGCATTCAGTGACAGTGACTGTACATGGTGTGTGCTGCATTCAGTGACAGTGACTGTACATGGTGTGTGCTGCATTCAGTGACAGTGACTGTACATGGTGTGTGCTGCTTTCAGTGACAGTGACTTTTACATGGTGTGTGCTGCATTTAGTGACAGTGACTGTACATGGTGTGTGCTGCATTCAGTGACAGTGACTTGTACATGGTGTGTGCTGCATTCAGTGACAGTGACTGTACATGGTGTGTGCTGCAATCAGTGACAGTGACTGTACATGGTGTGTGCTGCATTCAGTGACACGACTGTACATGGTGTGTGCTGCATTCAGCGACAGTGACTGTGTCACGGTCAAAAATAGAACAACCAAGTCGTGGTCCAGGTTGTTTGGACATAAGCTCTAACTCAAATATTCTGGGCGCCACGTAGACGGGGCCCATGGTTCGGATCCAGCCAATTAAGCATAGGGGAGAGGCTCCACAGAGACGGTCTGTCCGGCCACACGAACTAAGCAGCTTTGACCGACGCCTCGATGTCTAGCGAGACGAGTCGTAGCGCCTGGCTCAGGCTCATCTAGCCAATTTGTGGAACCAGCGCCATTGTTAGTCGGACGTCGCAGGTTAAAGCAGGAAAGGGAGAGGGAGAAGGTAGTGTGTGTGGTGGGGGCGAAATCTAGCTAATCAATTAAATGACCAATTGACCACCACAGAGAGTGAGGCGTGTAGGCGTGGCTGTCATGATTTGAATATCCAATGGAATTAGAGGGAGATAACTTCGGGTACGGGGCGGTAAAAATACTGACCAATGGTACTCGCCCTTGGACAGATGAGTTTCAAGATAAGATAGGGATGCGAGAGGGGAGGAGGAGAACGGAGGAGAACGAGGGGGAGAACGAACAGAGAGACAGAGAGAGAGAGAAAGGTTCTGGGGTGTAGTCTCTGCAGGAGAAAGGCAGAGAGATGAGAGGAGTGAAGTTTGAGCATTAGCACCAGATATAGTCTGCAGAGGAGGGACTAAAGAGAGATGTGGAAAGAGAGAGTTGCTAACTAATGAAGAGAAAAAGAAAGAAAAGAAAAGGAAAAGAAAGCAACCATGTCCATTTAATAGAGCAGACTAGGAGAGAGAGAGAGAGTGCAATGCGTTAATGCAGGAAGAAAGAAAGGAGAACAGATCGATGTTGATAGTCACTGTTCCATCTGAACCGGGGGTTCGACCTCATACTTGGCCAGCGCCACTTTCATCGGCAGTCCAACCTGACCAACGCCAGCGGTCTGACCTGACCAGTGCCAGCAGTCCAGCCTGACCGATGCCAGCAGTCTAACTTGACCGGTGCTAGCAGTTGTGTCGTGTTGTGAAAGTGACAGTGAAAAGAAAAAAAAAGGAAAAGAAAAGACAGTGATTCGTGAATAGTTAAGATCACCTGGCCAGGTAAAGTAGAAATCTATTTATACCCGGGTTAGTTAATGATGTTTTAGATAAATGGTTTTGTGAAGTTCACGGAAAGAGAGAATGTTTTATTTTGTTTGATTCCATATGCATTGATGTTTCGTTCTATGATCATGTGTAGTAAAGTTATAGACTTTACTAGTGGTTTGATGTGACGAATGCATGATATATGAATGAGATTGTAAGCCAGCTGTGAGTGTGTTTGGGCTGTGCGCTAGTCCTTCCTCCATCGACATCACCCGAGGTTGACAATTTATTGGCGAGCTTCCCGGGATATTCTGGCCCATTTATTTAATTGTTCAACTTCTCGGGGGAAAAGCGGGGGGGATTAAAAAGTTTTTGTAATCCAAAGAAAAGGGGGTTTGTCTTAGTATGTTCCCCAAGATAGTTGATACAGGCTTGGCATTGTTTCCAGATAGTTAATAAGGTTTGGCTTTCACCCCCGAGTACTCTTTTCGCACAGATTGCCTAAAATTTCGCTCTCTAGTTGGGTAGGCGCTAGGCGTCTTATAAAATAATTACTTTGTCCAAGAAATATTTTCTTTCTAGGTTTTTTGTGCTATTAGTCACTGTATCGGAAACCCCCAGTTTGGCTGTCGTAGAAATAAAACTTGTTCAAAAAAAAAAAAAAAAAAAAAAAAAAGGGTAAAATGGCGGAAGAAAAAAAACCCCCCTATTGAAAACTCGTGGGTCGCTGTGTTTTGGTTACTAGGGATGATTTGCTTTTGCATCGTTGAAAACCAAAACAAAAGATGGAAAGGAGGGGAACCCGGGGAAAAAGACGCCGCGTCGCTTTGGAAAATAGCAGAGGGGGGAAAAAGGCTAAAAAAGGCAAAAAAGAAAAATTAAGGATTCGGCTAAAGTAAACAGGCAGGGAAAGCAGGAGACAGAAAGATTAAAAGGGTTTAATTGAGTTAGAGAAAGTGAGAAAGCAGAGGGAGGCCACCGATGTGGTAGCTCACTTTCCAGTACTTGTGCGGTTCCCCTCCCCCCCCCAAGTTGCCAAAAATTTTCTGAAGGAACCCATTCGATTGTTTTACTCAGTCGTTTTTGAAACGTTTGGACCCGTCAGGGGTGGCCTCCGAGGTGGGCAGTCTTTTGTCACGTATTGAGGGTAAGGCATTTCGATTTTTACGCATTGCCAGCAGGGCACCCAAATTTATTTTTGGGGTGTGGGAAACATTTTGGGAAGGGGTTTGACCTCACGAGGGGGATTCAGAAAGAAATTTCGTTAGTAGATTGAAGCAGGGGAAACGTACACTCGTTTTGGTGCACGTTTAGATCATATTTTGTAAGGTAGGTTTGGGGGTACGAAAAAGGAGTTCGCTGAATTGAAAAGAGTGTTATGAAGAACGTTTTTTTTCAGGTTGCGGCCCTGAGTTAACCATACATTTGAAAAAGAACAGCCAGAGACAGCGGGGAGTTGTTGAAGTTCGCGGGTGTATAGAAGGCCGTTTGGGCACTAAGGTGCAGGAGAAAAAAAGGGTAGCACAGGTGAGAAGAGTGCAAGGAGGGGCCAGGGGGTTTTTGCACAGTCTGCAAACCCGTGGTGGGGCAGAAAAGAGAAAAGGGCAAAGGTGTTTCATTTGTCACAAAAAGGGATGTGGGGAGGGATTGTGCATGAGGGCCGAAGGCGCGCTTGCAAGAGGGGATAAGGGTGCCAAGGGAAAGACTGCAGTTGGGCCAAAAAAGGGGTTCAGTCTGAAAAGGGGGGTTTGGGGTGAGCCTTTTGGCTAGCATGGACGCATCGTGTCAGGGTGGAGGGGCACTAGGGTGAGGGTTCGGTTTTCCCGGGAAAAAAGGGTGGTTTTGGGCCGCAGAGGGTTTTAAAGGTTACGAGACATGGTTGTTTGCGGGGGGAGTCGAACAAAGTGGGCGAGAAAAGGGGTTTGACGGGCAAATCCGACCTTACTCTAATCGATGGCCCTGTGAGGGAGTTTCCAGTTGCTAAGATAGAAGTTCGTACCCTTACTTCTCAGGCGTGTTGTCTGCGTTGGTGAGGGAAGAAAACCCCTTCTGATTTGTCATTGGGAAATATTCCAGGGCAAGGGATCCTGGGATCCTGTGTTGTTGACTGCTACAGGGGCAGCAGTTCAAACAAGGAGCTAGAAGGGGAATAAGGGCTGATAAACGTTAGTCGTTCCAGCAAGGAAGGGGGGCATAGAGTGTCGCCGATGTGGTTTAGGGCGGCGCAGGAACAAGACCTTCGCTCGTGAAGTCTGGGAGCTTGGCAAGAGGTGGTGAGACAACAGGAGGTTAGAGGAGGTGAGACAGAATTTCTTGTGATAGGCGGGCTGTTGTACGGAGTGTTCACCAAGGGAAGACAGGTAAGGGGACACTCAGTTTGAGGTACCAGAAGGTTATCGTGACACGGTCATATGTCAGTGGGTCACGAGTCGATCATGGGCGGGTCATCTCGGCACCTGCAAAACGGCTGAGAATCTTGTGACTTTCATTGGCCAGGAGCATGGCTGGAATCAAGCGTTTCTGTTTTTGTCATTGTGTGTATGTCGTCAAAGGTCAGCACAAAGAGGGGGTGTAGAGGAAGGCGCTCTGAAACTCCCCTTTAATTGACACACCGTTCAGGAGGGGTGGCTATTGATCTGATTGGCCCAATCTCGCCCTGTTCAAGGTGGGACAGGTATGAGGACATGTAAGTTGCAAAGCAAAGTTTGCTGAGGTTGGGTCGTTCAGAAGAAGCATTTTGGACAGGAAGGTGAGGAAAGCAATACCTCAAGGCGGGAGTCAGTCCTGGTACTGCTTCCCACGGGCCACAACAAGTGCTGATGCATTGGAAAGGACCATTCACCATCATGTATAAAGGTCGGTCGGGATTTCCGAAATGTTGGATTGGAAACTAAAACTTTTCCATGCGAATTCTCCGCCAAATATATTCAGCGTGGACTCAGTTCATAGGCGCAAGCAGCAATCTTTGAGAGGTGAATGAGACACAGCAGAAGAAGGGGAGATTTTGTTGCCTAAGTTTCCAGAAGAGTCATACAGGGATGTGTCACTGTATGAAGGGCTAGACAGTAGGAGTTCCTAGGTTTTGTTGTCGGAGGCGACACAAAGCAGCCAGAAAGGGGAAAGGTGGAGAAGATGATGAATTCAGAGAGACCAAAGACCAAAACAGAAGTCAGGAGTCTGCTAGGTTTTATTGGGTTCTATAGGGAGTTTGTACCAAATTTCGCAGCAATCACGAGTCCTCTCAGTGATTTGGTCAAGGCAGGGAAACCGGCAGTGGTCGAGTGGTCAGACGCTGCAGAGCAAGCACTGCAGACGGTGTTGGAAAGACTAGGTTCCCGTCCCATCTTGAAGCTACCGATATGTCTAAACCATTTTTGTTGCGGACAGATGCATCAGGCGGTGGATAGGTGCAGTATTGTTGCAGGAGCATGAAGGAGTCGAGTTTCCTGTGAGGTATGCTAGCAGGAAGTTGACAAAGTGTGAAGAAGGGTACGCAACGGTGGAGAAGGAGTGTTTAGCTGTCGTGTGGGCCGTGCAGAAGTTCCACAAATACTTGTATGGGAAAGAGTTCGTGATAGAGACTGATCATCAACCACTCAAATTCCTGCAGGAGGCGCAGCTGAAAAACAGCAGGGTTCTGCGTTGGGCAATGGCACTGCAGCCCTACAGGTATCGAGTGCAGTACATCCCAGGTCGACAGAATGTCGGAGCTGACTATTTAAGTCGTGTAGTCTAGCAAGCTGCAACTCAGAGGAAGTCAGTCATATCCGGGGTGCTTTGTTGATAATAGGCCTATGTGTTGATTACAGTTATGTTGATTGGATATGGGTTCATTCCCCGTTGGCTATGGTTCATATTTTTGTGTGAGACTTGTTCTATTTTCTTTGTGAGACTTGTTTTATGTGAATGTAGTTATGCTTGGAGCACACAGTCGCTTGTGTAGTGATGCATTATTTGCAATAAGTGAGGATGGAGATTCCTCAGTGAAGTGTCATGGATCGTGATCATATTACATTGTGCTGTTCATAAGAATTGTGAAGAGAAGATGTGGCAAACCCGCAGGTAGGGGGATTGCATAGGTGCGCACAGAGGTCGTTATAAATTGAATTGAAATAACGCAAGAGCGCACGTCAATGATAACTCATTGGAGTGGTATTCACTAATGATATATTTTATAATTTATAAACCGTTGGTTGTAAAGTATTTTTTTAAACTTTGCACGTGTAGCTGTGTGTCAGAAAATTCGGTTGTTGTTTTTTTTTTGTACCGTGGTTTTGAGACGATGCGGTGCATAGTCTTTTGCAAGGGGGAAATTGTCACGGTCAAAAATAGAACAACCAAGTCGTGGTCCAGGTTGTTTGGACATAAGCTCTACTCAAATATCTGGCGCCACGTAGACGGGCCCATGGTTCGGATCCAGCCAATTAGCATAGGGGAGAGGCTCCACAGAGACGGTCTGTCCGGCCACACGGACTAAGCAGCTTTGACCGACCGCCTCGATGTCTAGCGAGACGAGTCGTAGCGCCTGGCTCAGGCTCATCTAGCCAATTTGTGGAACCAGCGCCATTGTTAGTCGGTACGTCGCAGGTTAAAGCAGGAAAGGGAGAGGGAGAAGGTAGTGTGTGGTGGGGGCGAAATCTAGCTAATCAATTAAATGACCAATTGACCACCACAGAGAGTGAGGCGTGTAGGCGTGGCTGTCATGATTTGAATATCCAATGGAATTAGAGGGAGATAACTTCGGGTACGGGGCGGTAAAAATACTGACCAATGGTACTCGCCCTTGGACAGATGAGTTTCAAGATAAGATAGGGATGTGAGAGGGGAGGAGGAGAACGGAGGAGAACGAGGGGGAGAACGAACAGAGAGACAGAGAGAGAGAGAGAGGTTCTGGGGTGTAGTCTCTGCAGGAGAAAGGCAGAGAGATGAGAGGAGTGAAGTTTGAGCATTAGCACCAGATATAGTCTGCAAAGGGAGGACTAAAGAGAGATGTGGAAAGAGAGAGTTGCTAACTAATGAAGAGAAAAAGAAAGAAAAGAAAAGGAAAAGAAAGCAACCATGTCCATTTAATAGAGCAGACTAGGAGAGAGAGAGAGAGTGCAATGCGTTAATGCAGGAAGAAAGAAAGGAGAACAGATCGATGTTGATAGTCACTGTTCCATCTGAACCGGGGGTTCGACCTCATACTTGGCCAGCGCCACTTTCATCGGCAGTCCAACCTGACCAACGCCAGCGGTCTGACCTGACCAGTGCCAGCAGTCCAGCCTGACCGATGCCAGCAGTCTAACTTGACCGGTGCTAGCAGTTGTGTCGTGTTGTGAAAGTGACAGTGAAAAGAAAAAAAAAGGAAAAGGAAAGACAGTGATTCGTGAATAGTTAAGATCACCTGGCCAGGTAAAGTAGAAATCTATTTATACCCGGGTTAGTTAATGATGTTTTAGATAAATGGTTTTGTGAAGTTCACGGAAAGAGAGAATGTTTTATTTTGTTTGATTCCATATGCATTGATGTTTCGTTCTATGATCATGTGTAGTAAAGTTATAGACTTTACTAGTGGTTTGATGTGACGAATGCATGATATATGAATGAGATTGTAAGCCAGCTGTGAGTGTGTTTGGGCTGTGCGCTAGTCCTTCCTCCATCGACATCACCCGAGGTTGACAGACTGTACATGGTGTGTGCTGCATTCAGCGACAGTGACTGTACATGGTGTGTGCTGCATTCAGCGACAGTGACTGTACATGGTGTGTGCTGCATTCAGCGACAGTGACTGTACATGGTGTGTGCTGCATTCAGCGACAGTGACTGTACATGGTGTGTGCTGCATTCAGTGACAGTGACTGTACATGGTGTGTGCTGCATCATCAGTGACTGTACATGGTGTGTGCTGCAGTCTGATAGTGACTGTACATGGTGTGTGCTGCAGTCAGTGACAGTGACTGTACACAGTGTGTGCTGCATTCAGTGACACCAACTGTACATGGTGTGTGCTGCATTCAGTGACAGTGACAAGGGGTCTTTTGATGACTACTGGTGTGTGCTGCATTCAGTGACAGTGACTGTACCTGGTGTGTGCTGCATTCAGTGACAGTGTACTGGTGTTGTGCATTCAGTGACAGTGACTGTACCTGGTGTGTGCTGCATTCAGTGACAATGACTGTACATGGTGTGTGCTGCATTCAGTGACAATGACTGTACCTGGTGTGTGCTGCATTCAGTGACAGTGACTGTACATGGTGTGTGCTGCATTCAGTGACAATGACTGTACATGGTGTGTGCTGCATTCAGTGACAGTGACTGTACATGGTGTGTGCTGCATTCAGTGACAGTGACTGTACATGGTGTGTGCTGCATTCAGCGACAGTGACTGTACATGGTGTGTGCTGCATTCAGTGACAGTGACTGTACATGGTGTGTGCTGCATTCAGTGACAGTGACTGTACATGGTGTGTGCTGCATTCAGTGACAGTGACTGTACATGGTGTGTGCTGCATTCAGTGAGTGACTGTACATGGTGTGTGCTGCATTCAGTGACAGTGACTGTACATGGTGTGTGCTGCATTCAGTGACAGTGACTGTACATGGTGTGTGCTGCATTCAGTGACAGTGACTGTACATGGTGTGTGCTGCATTCAGTGACAGTGACTGTACATGGTGTGTGCTGCATTCAGTGACAGTGACTTTACCTTGTGTGTGCAGCATTCTGTGCTGTGCTATCTGGCTGTTCTTCTGACATCCGGCTGTCCAGGCCACACACAGCAACTCTTTCCTCTCTTCACGGTGAGTAAGTGTTCAGTGTGGGTGGCCGTCTACCGTGATATCCACCATGAAGGACCATTCACCTGGCTGGGAATGGGTTAGTTGCCCTGAAAGGCTGGTGTGGATGCTGTCATGACAGTAGATATGTGCAGTTGGCAATTTTGAACTTTTGATGGAAAGGATACACCGTATGTGAACAGTGCTTGAATCCCTAACCTTTTATTGTAATTGATTGGATATTGAGGCACATGATTAGTGAGAGGAGCTCACTGTTTTGTAGGATGCATGTGTTCCCAATCTGTATGGTAGACCAGTAGTTGCCATACAGGAGGATAGGGCACTTGGCTTGGGCCAAGTCGGTAGTTCATTTTCAACCTTGAGAGTTGCAAAAGGAATGTCTGTGGTTACAGTGTTTGTTTCCTTTTCTCTCCTTTTAATGGGCACAGTACTGTCATTGGAGGAAGAATTTATATGTATCATTACAGCTACTTTTAATGGGCACAGTACTGTCATTGGAGGAAGAATTTATATGTATCATTACAGCTACTTTTAATGGGCACAGTACTGTCATTGGAGGAAGAATTTATATGTATCATTACAGCTACTTTTAATGGGCACAGTACTGTCATTGGAGGAAGAATTTATATGTATCATTACAGCTACTTTTAATGGGCACAGTACTGTCATTGGAGGAAGAATTTATATGTATCATTACAGCTACTTTTAATGGGCACAGTACTGTCATTGGAGGAAGAATTTATATGTATCATTACAGCTACTTTTAATGGGCACAGTACTGTCATTGGAGGAAGAATTTATATGTATCATTACAGCTACTTTTAATGGGCACAGTACTGTCATTGGAGGAAGAATTTATATGTATCATTACAGCTACTTTTAATGGGCACAGTACTGTCATTGGAGGAAGAATTTATATGTATCATTACAGCTACTTTTAATGGGCACAGTACTGTCATTGGAGGAAGAATTTATATGTATCATTACAGCTACTTTTAATGGGCACAGTACTGTCATTGGAGGAAGAATTTATATGTATCATTACAGCTACTTTTAATGGGCACAGTACTGTCATTGGAGGAAGAATTTATATGTATCAGTTACAGCTACTTTTAATGGGCACAGTACTGTCATTGGAGGAAGAATTTATATGTATCATTACAGCTACTTTTAATGGGCACAGTACTGTCATTGGAGGAAGAATTTATATGTATCATTACAGCTACTTTTAATGGGCACAGTACTGTCATTGGAGGAAGAATTTATATGTATCATTACAGCTACTTTTAATGGGCACAGTACTGTCATTGAGGAAGAATTTATATGTATCATTACAGCTACTTTTAATGGGCACAGTACTGTCATTGCAGGAAGAATTTATATGTATCATTACAGCTACTTTAATGGCACAGTACTGTCATTGAGGAAGAATTTATAGTATCATTACAGCTACTTTTAATGGGCACAGTACTGTCATTGCAGGAAGAATTTATATGTATCATTACAGCTACTTTTAATGGGCACAGTACTGTCATTGGAGGAAGAATTTATATGTATCATTACAGCTACTTTTAATGGGCACAGTACTGTCATTGGAGGAAGAATTTATATGTATCATTACAGCTACTTTTAATGGGCACAGTACTGTCATTGGAGGAAGAATTTATATGTATCATTACAGCTACTTTTAATGGGCACAGTACTGTCATTGGAGGAAGAATTTATATGTATCATTACAGCTACTTTTAATGGGCACAGTACTGTCATTGGAGGAAGAATTTATATGTATCATTACAGCTACTTTTAATGGGCACAGTACTGTCATTGGAGGAAGAATTTATATGTATCATTACAGCTACTTTTAATGGGCACAGTACTGTCATTGGAGGAAGAATTTATATGTATCATTACAGCTACTTTTAATGGGCACAGTACTGTCATTGGAGGAAGAATTTATATGTATCATTACAGCTACTTTTAATGGGCACAGTACTGTCATTGGAGGAAGAATTTATATGTATCATTACAGCTACTTTTAATGGGCACAGTACTGTCATTGGAGGAAGAATTTATATGTATCATTACAGCTACTTTTAATGGGCACAGTACTGTCATTGGAGGAAGAATTTATATGTATCATTACAGCTACTTTTAATGGGCACAGTACTGTCATTGGAGGAAGAATTTATATGTATCATTACACCTACTTTTAATGGGCACAGTACTGTCATTGGAGGAAGAATTTATATGTATCATTACAGCTACTTTTCAAAGCATATTAAAGCTTGCGAGTCCAAAGATTTCAAAATGTTGAGAGACAGACCACAAGAGCCTAGTTTTAATCTGTGGTTTTCCAAATTTTTTGTTAAATTCAATTTTTGAAATGTAGTTCTGGCCTTAAAGTTTGTCAAAATTACATTGTTTTAAAGAACACAGTATTGATCTATGCTTTTTATGTCACTGTATAGTATTCAGTACCCTTTCAATACAAAGCAAGTGTAACACCCTTTCAATACAAAGCAAGTGTAACACCCTTTCAATACAAAGCAAGTGTAACACCCTTTCAACACAAAGCAAGGGTAACACCCTTTCAACACAAAGCAAGTGTAACAGCATAACATTTGCTCCAGTTTTGTCATTTTCTGTTTCTGAATTTACTTGTCGCGGATCCAATGACTTGCGCGGTAGCCTTATGACAAATTTGGCCAGTACCTCAAAAATCCAATCTAAACTACAGCTGAATTTCTGATTTAGGGGCCCATTTAAAATGTTGAGTCATAAATTGTCTCAAAATATCTCCCACAATTCATGTAATGGTACGATGAGCAGGAAATGAACAGTGGGCTGTCTCCCGAAGGGTTTTTAACTGGCATCATCACTGGCACCAAAGGTTAGAAACCAGGCTGGGATGTCTTAACTGGAGTGGTGGTGAGCTGATTATCTGTATTCACATTTTTACCAGTTTTTGTTGAGATTTTCATCAGTTTACCACAAGATTCTTATCTAATACCAGCTGTCATGGAGCAGTGGGATGTGAGCAGGCAGGTGGAGTTCCATCAGAGGCGTGTGTTGTGGGGGTGTTTCAGTCCTGGTCCTGCAAGCCTCAAGTGTACTGTAGGATCCAATGGCAAGACTGGAGCCACACAGCTGGGTTTCATTCACTGGGACAGGTCTTTGAGAGTGCTGCAATCCACACAGCTGGGTTTCATTCACTGGGATAGGTCTTTGAGAGTACTCCAATCCACACAGCTGGGTTTCATTCACTGGGACAGGTCTTTGAGAGTGCTCCAATTTCCTGATCAACACTGCAGATGTCTGTTCTGTTGGACCTATTTGATACTGGGAAATATGGGAGAAAGCATAGAGCAAAGCCTTGCCAATTAATTTTCAACCAGTCGTCCTGCATCTCATCATCAACCTCACTGGCCATTACTGACAAAGTATAACACTTTATTGCCTTTCACACCCTGTTCTTGTTGTGCCCTACATACATGCCCTTGGTGTGTACGTCTCTCAAAATGAGCATTGCCGTCATTCTGCTATCCCTTTTTGAGGAAAAGGCAATCTCTGACCTGTTTAAAAACAATGCTGTCATACAGAAAAATTGTTTTTGGTCAATGGGAAGTACTATGTATACTTACATGATCAAGTTACAAGCATATGTTTAAAGTAAAAAGGGGGAAGTGCAATTTGGTTGGAGTAATAACTTAAGTGCAACCATTTATATGTTTGGGTCACCAATTTAAACTTCAGCACAACAGTATTGGCTAAAATGGTCTTACTTATGAAGTAGAATGTTTGATGAATTTGTAAAATATTTACATTCTGTGTCGCTTGATATCTTTGTTATAATCAAGAATTGTAACTGATCTAAAAATAGATTTCACAGTTTTGTACCATTGAAAATATTGCTGACCATTTGTTGACCTATTTGTGCGAAATATATATGATAACAATAATAATGAGGACAATTTCTGTAGCGCCCATCCTAACAACGTAGGCTACAGGGTGCTTCACAAGTTTTAATTCAACATCTAAAAATGTAAGCAGGACACACACATACACACACACACACACATTCACACACACACACGCACGCACACAACACACACACACACACACAGGCACACACACACAATTCTGCGTTCACGAGTAGTAAACATACACACACATGCACGCACGCACGCATGCAGGCACATGCACAGCACATGTGTGCGCATGCAGACTTGAAAGGCGGGAAGGAAGGGGCATGACGCAGATGGAAAGGCAGTGAATTCCAGAGTATTGCCGCAGAAATGAGAATGCTCTAGAACCTGGCTGCTTTTGGTTATATGAGGGAATTCGAAAATTCGGTCATCAGAGGAAGAACAGAGGGGACATGTAGGAATGTATATTTCAAAGCGATCAGAGAGATAGGTAGGCACTTCACCTGTGATAACCTTACAACATAAACACACCAACTTATACTGAATTCTGTGCTCAATTTTGAGCCAGTGTAATTTCTTCAAGAGATCCGAAGTATGATGGTGCTTTGGCACCTTGAAAATAAGGCGTGCGGCTGAATTGTGAACACATTGTAGTGGCTGGAGTAAGGCTGCGGGTACACCAAGGAGAAGTGCGTTACAATAATCTAGTCTTGACAGAATGCAGGAAGACGCCATGACTAGAAAGGTTTTGACCAATGTTTAACATCATTACAACTTCGATTGTGCTATTTTGTATTTGCGGAAAAAAATTCCAACATTAAAGGTTTACTTTATACATCCCCCCACACTTAAGCCGACAACTGAAACAAAGTGATGTTACACACATATTTCAGAACAAACAAACAAAAGCCGTATGATCAGTTCCCTAGGTATCTCTTGGGTATTTACGTTGATATCATGCTATGCGCGTCCGATTTCATTTTACCAGGAATGTAGTGTTGAATAAGATGTGGCATTCATTACAGTAGTTTATGTGTTATGTGTATGCTTCACACAGCGGTCATGGCCAGGTCAGCAGGACCTGGTGTACATCTATCAGGCCGTGGAGAACATGCAGCAAGGTCAGCCTCCACCACCATCCTCCTCTGGAGGTCCACCCCCACCTGCACCTCATCCCTCGCCTCCACTGTCATCACCCTGTCATTTGGACGAGAAGAAGGGGAGAAAGCTGGAATCCACAGGGGAGGTAATGCCTGCAGTGTCAGCCAGAAAGAGGAGACGTACCCGTTCCTCAAGATCCTGACATCGCTCTGCATTAGGCGGAGAGACAGTGACAGCAGGAAAAGTGACAGTGGCACAAAGGAGTGGCAGTGCGTCCTGGTACTGCACCGACATCATCTCCTGCAGAATGTCGTATTTCAGGGAAACTGTATTGTGGTTTGTTTTATTTGTACATAACAGTTTTGTCATAACTTCATAGAAACCCTGGCCTACTGTGAAGTATGCAGCATGTCGGTGAGTGACCGAGGTTATTTGGAAAGTGGTGTGACATTGTCATTGAACAGCTCGTCAGTGTGGACCAATACTCGATGCCAAAACACACATGGTGTGTCATTACCTTTCTGTCATTCATCACCATGATTCAGGGTAATCAGGGTGCCATGAACAATGATGCTTGGGGAGGCCGAGATCCCCACAGCAGAGATATAACCAGTGCAGTCTTTTTCATTGTCCACCCAGAACTTCGTCAGTCCGTCTCTGGAGGGATGTCCACTCACCATTGTTCCCTATGAAGTTGTGTTGGGGAGTCATGGCAGCACACATGCCTGCATCAGGCAACGTTATGGTGCTGGGTGACCCATGGAGAGGTTCTGGCCTATGTATTGAGTCAGGTGACTCCCTGCCCTCCGTGGTCATGGTGGTGAAAAATCCACAGGAAACAACCATTCACAAAATTTAATGGCTTCATTTCACTCCAGACCCATTGCCATTGTCTGCTGTCAGCGTCCAGATGTCAATTCCATTCTCAGGACAGATGAGATTTTCATCAATGACATGACAGTGTATTTACTATTATGAAATTTGACTTATTTTCATGCTTTTCAAACTAGTGTCATGGGTCCAACATGGCATTATGTGTAGAGTTCTGATATTTGCTTTTACCTCAAAATAAATGAATGTTTGATTTTCTGAGAGTGCTACTTAACGTCCTGAATTTTGTAATGTCTACCTTGTACAGTATTTTGATAGTCCATAGACTCTACCCATGAAGATATTACTGCATCTCATTTTTCCAAGTTGTTTTAGTTCTATCTTCAGCCGCGCCACAGGTCAGGGAAAGAAAGAATGGTGGAAGAGTGGCGCGGCTGAAGATAGAACTAAAACAACTTGGAAAAATGAGACCTTGTACAGTCTTTCCTCCCAAGTTTACTCCAGGTTCTTCATGTGGTGCCAATGGGGATATTAGACAATGTTTTTCTAATGCATGAGCTCCATAGTTTTGTAGGTTTTTTTTTTGGTGCTTTTTCAGGGGTAGTGGATGCCTGTTCACAGTTGTGTCACCCAAACAAGTCGTTAGTGCTCCATTCTTGTTAGAATGCTTGTGCAAACCACCATGATCCTGGGAAGACTTGTATCATGATGAAAGGACCTTTGCTCTCAAAAAAATCAAGTTTTTTTTCATTGTGATATGGATTGGCTGATAAACATACTTGAGAATGAAAATCATTAAACAGTGAGTTTTCGGATGTGGTTTCTGTACCCATTTTGGTTTTATTCCAGAAGTTAGATTTTGAAGTAATTTCCTTTATAAAATAAAAGGCAAAATACAAGGAGGTCTTTGTAATCTGTTGTGCAGTTTGTTAAGTGCCACTACGCATTAGATCGTTTTTTTTGTATATCGTCTTCATGCATACAATAAAAATGATACATGGATAACTAGGAATAAGGCAGGAGGAGATCTGCACATGTTCATACTCATGCAACTGAACTAATCTGAAGTCATAAAGCACTGCCTATATTAAGAAAAAAGAAAGAAGAGAATAAAGATGGGAAACACTGTCAAATTTCTTCCTTAGCTCTGAACCTCTTTTCAGTTGACAGCACAGTCTGGATGTTAGCGGCAAGGCCAGACATTCACATTCTGGGTTCTCTTCCCCTAACATTGAGCTCCCAGCCTTACAGCCCTTAGGATGGGAGGCAGCCTGCCATTGATTAGAAGAGCCCTTCATTATCCACTATCGCAAACATTCCCCATTGACCACAGCTGAGGGTTCAGTGGACATTTCTTTCATTAGAACATACAGCATTCCTTGCTGCCTCTTGACCACCCAGTGTGAACCATGAGAGTAACAACTCTCCATCTTTTCGCTTAATAGCCTTCATCCTTTAGCTTTCAATTGTGCCAAAGCTTGCCCTAGCACACAGTAGCAGAGTAAATTTATGACGCCAGAATTCTTATTCTCCCTGTTTGGCTTTATACTTTGTGTGTGACACTTGGATCCCTGCCAAACCTTTCCAACTATGTTGCATGAAGGTCTGTAAATCTTGGTTAGCCTTAGATTGGAAGGAAGGAAGGAAATACTGGTTGTGGGCCTGGTTCAGAAGTGTAAGGGATCTTGCAAACTCTACGTCTTAGAACTGCATTAACCTTGAAAATCGAGCCCGAGCTTGTAAGGTGGCCAAACCTTGCACAAATTTGACATGGTAAATATACCAAGCCAAGAAGGGACCAAAACAAAACTTTTTCTGGTAATGAATATTCGCTGGCTGCCATTGAAGTCATTTAATTAAGCAACTATGGTCCATTTATCTACAATGGAAAGAGTGCGAGGAAGCATTACGGTTAATGACTGGAATGGAGAGTACACCAAGTATTGGGAGGGCATTCATGAGGTTTTTCTTTTGTATGTTAATCACTCCCATGTGGTTCAAATACGATTACATACGATTACAAACAGGTGTTTCTTGCATTGTGTCAAGTATGTATGCATAAAAAATTCATGGAAAAAGATGCAGATGTGTTTATATGTCACACCACCACCACCACCACCACCCTCCCCATGAAAATTGTATTTATTCTCATGTCATGTTCAGAAGCAAGGAAATCTGTCCAGGATTTTGGTCAGTGGTATAACTGCAAGTCTGTGGAGATGCTTAAGATTTTTAAATTCATATGCAGACAGTGGGGTTCAGAGAAAAGTCCAGGAATTTACAAAAAATCGGGTTGGTATTAACCCAGTTGAAGATTGGATGTTGAGTGGAAGTAGAAAATGTGGTCACCAAAAGATACATTTGTCTTTGATGCAAAAAAACCCCAAAAAAACACTGGGCAATCGGATCTGTACCTGCTTCTTTGCCAAACCCTAATGAATTTCCTTGCCTATATGACTTTCTTGCTCTTCAGGGTTTTAAAGCTTGCAGCTCATAGCAGGGGCTGAAGTGTCTTGTCTGAAAGACAAGTACTTTGAATGGGACTATAGACTGCAGTCAGAGGGGTGTATTTCGCATGGATTGTACTGTACTGGATAACGTTCTTCTGTGTGAACTTCAGTATGTTCTACTACCCACTGTGGTGCCACGATATGGTACCACTTGCTCTTCCCTTTGTTGACCTACTAAAGCGTAGAATATTTCTGGACAGAATACCGTCATGGCCAGCAGGCTCATTTCTGAGGCATGGTGCACACACACAGGACCACGCCTTATCCTCTCTGGAGGATACGGTGGAGAGAATGAAAGCAGACAAGCTTTCAAACATCTGCCAACCACATACACACACATAAACAACAACAAACTGAACTCTCCTCTTTAAAACATTTCTCATACTTTATCTCCACGAAGAGTATAAACAGAAGATAAATAAGCACTTTCCCTACCTGAAGAAAATGAAAATCAGATTCCCCACATCAACAATGGACTACTCCTTCATTAGTTCAGCATGTGGTGGAAATGATGCAACAAGTACACATGGACCAGTTCAGCAAGTCCATCTTGGTTCTGCATAGTTTGAGAAAGAAAGAAAATGGTATGCAACCCTGACCAGCGTGTCTGCAGCGCAAGTCTCCCTGAAGCGCAGAGGGAGGGGCTGGATGCTCACATGGCATTGCCAGGCAGCCATCACTGTTCATTTAAAAAAAAAAAAAAAGTATACCATTCTGGCAGCAGAGACATTTGTTCACGTGGCTCTAGGACGGCAGCATGGCACAAACCATGCTGTTTGCTTATTTATGATCATCATTTAATTTTCCTAAAGGTTGACTCACATGGCACTTGCAATGCCACTGCACATTGTTCTGCGTTCTTTTGATCTTGAGGCAACTGGCCACCAAGTCACACAGCAAGCCAGCAGGATTGCAACAACACAGCAAACAACTGCTCATATCTCAACAAATTGCGTAGTCTCAGGCATTGTATTCTTCACAACACAATGAAAATTTGGCCCTCATCTTGTCTGTATAATGCAGACAATGTGTGCTAATTCATCCCGTTTAATATATATAAAATGGTAAAATTTTGCTATATGCATGATAACAGTAAAACATAACAGCACAAGTAGAACATCCTCTGCAGTAGTGTCAAATGGCAAAACACTGTACACAGATCTGGATGCCATGGACAGGGCATCACAAACCCTGAAATCTTGAACAGCACTAAGTCTGATGGGGAAAAAGGAACAGACACAACAGGAGAGGTCTCTCTGCTTTTCTGGACTTGGATCTGCTTTCTAAGCTCTGTGTTCAGTGTTGTGTTGCATGTTCCTGTCCTCTGTGTTGTACATTTGTTCCTTTCTTGTTTGTAGTATACATGTTCCTGTCCTCTGTGTTGTACATTTGTTCCTTTCTTGTTTGTAGTATACATGTTCCTGTCCTCTGTGTTGTACATTTGTTCTTTCTTGTTTGTAGTATACATGTTCCTGTCCTCTGTGTTGTACATTTGTTCCTTTCTTGTTTGTAGTATACATGTTCCTGTCCTCTGTGTTGTACATTGTTCCTGTCTTGTTTGTAGTATACATGTTCCTGTCCTCTGTGTTGTACATTGTTCTTCTTGTTTGTAGTATCATGTTCCTGTCCTCTGTTTATACATTTGTTCCTTTCTTGTTTGTAGTATACATGTTCCTGTCCTCTGTGTTGTACATTTGTTCTTTCTTGTTTGTAGTTACATGTTCTGGCCACATATTTCTATCCTGTGTTGTTTACATGTTTCTATCCTGTGCATAGTATACATGTTCCTCTCCTGTGCTGTATACACATTCCTGCTTTTTGTGTGCATGTTCCTGTCTGTGTGTTGCATACATGTTCCTGTCTTTACTATGCATGTTCCTGTCCTACATGTTATATACATTTCCATCATGTGTTATAGACACACTCCCTTCTTGTGTGGTATAATATGTGTTCCTGTCCTAAATGTTATTTACATTTCCATCATGTGTTACAGACATACACCCTTCTTGTGTGGTATGTGTTCCTGTCCTGTGTGTTATACACGTTTGCATGCATTTCTAAATTTGATGATATAAACATGTTACTGTCCTGTGTGCTATACACATGTTCCTGTCCTGTGTACTAGATACATGTTCCTGTCCAGTGTGCTGTATATATATGCTTCTACTTTCTGTCCTGCATGTTGCATGAACGTTCCTCATGTTCTTGTCTGTATACAGCATATTCTTGTCCAGTGTGTTGTATGCATATTCTGTTTTATGCATTTACAAGTTCCTGTCCCAAGTTGTAAGTTCTTGTCCTGCAACTTGTATATTCCTGTGCAAGGTGTTGTACTCTATGTTCTTTATGTTGTCATATTTTTCCTATCCGGTATGTTGGGTATCTTCCTCTGCTGTGCGTTTTGTGTTCCCTTGCTAGTTGTCATCTTTTCCCTGTCCTGTGTTCCTATGCTATTTTTGTATTTTCACATGTGCTATGGTTTGTGTTGCACATTCCTGTTTTGTATATCACACATTTAACCATGTTTCTCTCACGAGTGTTGCATGTTGTTGTTTTATCATTTCTGCTGTAGTATGTGGCATGTTTTGTTGCATGTCATGATGCATGTTGCATGACATTTAGCTCCATGTTGTTGCTATGTGCATCGTGTTCCAGTAACGTATATTGCATGTTACTCTATTGCATATTGTTGAAAGCTGTGAGAGTGTTGTATTAACATGTGTTGCCGATCCCTGTTCTGTGCTTTTTTCTGTCAGTTGCTAGTTTTGAGAGTTCCACGTCTGTGCTTGCACTGATCACTCCAAATGTCTGTGCATACTGCCTGCATGACCGGAGATGAGGTAGTTGCTAAAGGATTGTCTGAACACGGAGGGATGGACAGACATCTGCCGAAGATGAGAAGATGCCCCACACCCACACCCCTCGGGTCACTTCTTTGTGGTGCCAGACGCCTGAAGGCGTCTCTTCCGCAGACATCAGTCCAACATAGCTCAGGACGGTTCTATGTATGGTGTGACACAGGTGCGCCACAACACACTGCAGTTTCTGAATGTTCAAGTTGCAAGCTCGCCTGAAGCACTGCTGAGGGCACATGCAGAGGATGCAGGTAGGCTTAAATGTGGACGGTGGTGGATATACTGGGGATCAAGTCAACGGGTTTTTTTTTTTTATATTCAGCTGACTACAGAGGCCGTATCTGAAGAGGGGCAGAAGATGGCCTTCATGGCAGACTACAGCAAAAGAAGTCTTCACAGTAGTGGGAAACTCCTGTGCAGAGCTTCCGTCCTATCCTTTGCATAATCCTTGCAACATATCACGTCCTCATTGGTCATGACATTATGTGTCTTATATCACAGCACTCATGCCCCCTTTCTCACACAGACTGTAGTGTTAGCTGCCTGCAATCCCTGGCACTAAAGCTCTGGTGTCCAGAGCCAGTACCTGGTAGTGAACAGGGTTCACTCATCCTCTTTTGGTGGCCATTCTCCAATGTGATGACAGTGCACAGTAAGATCTCCATCGCCGTCTGCATCAACAGTATCTGCATCAACAGCACCCCTCTCCTCTCTCCTTCATCCTGTTCCTCCCTATCCTTTCCACACAGACACTGTTCATCTATCAACATAACACACCACCAACCACAGACCAGGCTGTGAAAGCCTACACACGCACACTCGCACACACATGCTCTGTCTCTCTCTCTTCCTCTCACATGTAAACCACTGACCACTACTTGTGGCTCTACAGTAAGCAAAGATCTTGTGCTCTATCAGCTGGGAAGGAGTACTGGCCTTCAATTGCAAAGGACAACTGTATGTCAAATCAGACACTTGGCCACTGGTAACTTAGGACAATTGGCAATAAGTCAGGCATGGGCAGGACAACTGGTCCTGAGAGAAACTGTCAGCAGACAGGTGGATTGCTGGTCAGGTACTTCTGTTTATGAAGGAGGTATCTGTTCACAGAGGTACCTGTCTTCACATGACAGTATCCATTTTCAGACAACAGTACACTTCTGCAAGGAAAGCTGTTCTCTTCCCATGGTAGGTACCTCGCTTCACACAGAAAATATCTTGTCTGCTTTGTTCCTATTGGCACTGTCAGAGAGCTGTGGCTCAATGAACACAGGACAGTGCATCAGCTTAGTGCCCTGCTGAACTGTAGCTTGTGTTGAACTGAAGCAGGAACCACAATTCTGCCATCCACATGACCAGGCATGATGTGACAGGCAAGACATCTTGTCACTGTCGGTCAATGGTGTTGAAGAACCACTCTGTAAACCGCCGAAGTTGAGCTGCCGCCGTCTGAGACTCTTCCTGAAGTCGCACATTCTCCGCTCGCAGGTCCTGGATCTCCACCTCTAGTTTGGAGGAGCGGCGCCGCTCCTGGAAGAGAATCAAACCATGGTCAACATCTACACACCAACAGACTTTATTGTGACCACACAGCATCAACATCTACACACCGACAGACTTTATTGTGACCACACAGCATCAACATCTACACACCGACAGACTTTATTGTGACCACACAGCATCAACATCTACACACTGACAGACTTTATTGAGACCACACATCAACATCTACACACAGACTTTATTGTGACCACACAGCATCAACATCTACACACCAACAGACTTTATTGTGACCACACAGCATCAACATCTACACACCAACAGACTTTTATTATGACTACACAACATCAACATCTACACACAGACAGACTTTATTATGACCACACAACATCAACATCTACATACCAATAGACTTTACTGTGACCACACAACATCAACATCTACACACTAACAGACTTTATTGTGACCACACAACATCAACATCTACACACCAAGACTTTATTGTGACCACACAACATCAACATCTACACACTAACAGACTTTATTATGACCACACAACATCAACATCTACACACAGACTTTATTGTGACCACACAACATCAACATCTACACACTTACAGACTTTATTATGACACACAACATCAACATCTACACACAGACTTTATTATGACCACACAACATCAACATCTACACACAGACTTTATTGTGACCACACAACATCAACATCTACACACAGACTTTATTATGACCACACAACATCAACATCTAACACTAACAGACTTTATTATGACCACACAACATCAACATCTACACACAGACTTTATTGTGACCACACAACATCAACATCTACACACAGACTTTATTATGACCACACAACATCAACATCTACACACTAACAGACTTTATTATGACCACACAACATCAACATCTACACACAGACTTTATTGTGACCACACAACATCAACATCTACACACCAACAGACTACATTATAACCACACAACAATCTATGGAGCACTCATCTCCCCAGCATCACACACTGTCCACAAACATGTCAACCCTTAAACTGACCCGCAGGAGAATATTCAATACACAAAAGAAATATACTGTCAATAATGGCACATGTTTCTTATCCAAATATACAGACATTTTTATTTTTCTAATTTCAAACATTTTAACTTCAAAAAGTGCGTTTCAGATACATGTTCAGCAACACTCACTGTACACAGTATCACAGGACTTATTCATTCAAATGAGCTGCAGTAGCTCTGTCTTTATTTTTCCTTACGCAAATGTGTCTCCAGGTCAATTTCACTTTCACACTGTGTGCAAGTGGAATAAAAAACAAACCAGGAATGACAACTGGTGACTTTTACCAGCCACCGCTTTTATGTAAATGCTGAAGAGAAAATTGCATGGCAGAAGTAAGTTGTGGGCAAAGGTTGGCTATCTGGTGAGTTGCAAGGTCATGGGTGAAACCAGGAAAAACCGAAAGTCAGGAAAGCTGAGGGTCCAGGGAGCTGCCCGAGATCCCCTTGCTGGGTGTCATGGGGAGAAACCCTTGGAGACACCTTACCTCCTTTCTACCATGCAATCCACAAAACCACCGTTAACCCTTACACCGCCAACGTTGCATTTCTGCAACCATGTGGCTCACCGCCGACGTTGCCGAAAGTGACCAACTAGGATTACCCAACACCCGATACTCTCACTCTCTAATCCAGACCTAACTCTGGATACTCTCACTCTCCAATCCAGACCTGCCACATTCTGAAAATGAAAAAGAGGGGCAAGGATCTGATGGTTTTTTTTCAATGTAATGTAATGTAATGTAATGTAAAAGGATATTTATAGAGTGCTTTACCTCGCAAGAGCCCAAAGCCCAATGAGCAGGAAAGTACTCCAGAAAGCATAGAAATGCATGAATTCTTATCCCATTATTAATGCATTCAACAACAAATTTTCAAGTTAAAACTTGATCAATCAGCCTTGCAGCATAAAATGATGAAAAGCTAAAAAACAACAACTGTGTATTCATTTTCATGCTTATGTTTTGTAAATTTGAGACAAACACACATACTGACATCACAGAGAGAGTGAAACAGAGAGATAGGGAGAGCTATTATGTAGATTTCAAGTAGTTCACAGAAATATAAAATGCCAAACTTCCCCAAGTAATGTGAAGTGAAACCAAAAAAATCAAATAATCCACGAACAGAACAAAATTCAAATGCAACAAAATATTAAATCTCAATAAATCCAAACAAATTCACCATGGGTAGTTGTTTATGTAAATGAGTTAAAATTATACTCAAAGAAAAATAGATGAACGAACTGACAGGCAGAAAGATTGACACCTAGTTAAACACATAGACAGAGAGAGAGAGAGAGAGAGAGAGAGAGAGAGAGAGAGACAACAGACAGACAGGCAGAGGCTGAGAGAGCACACAAACGATTTAAGAAATTCATTTCAAGCAAAATTTGAAATTAGTACTTTCCAGTACTCAGTCATAGGACTCTAGTTCTAACTCAGTAGTTCTGCCCAGAGTGCTACTGTTATCTACATTAGCCATACAGCAAAACCTTTTCACCAAACGTGCACCTATGCATTGAATATAAAATGGTATTCTATTTCTTTTACCATAATGATTATTCTTCCCCTCAGCATACCATCCCTTATTAAACATAATGCATATGTCCTGATTTAATCTAATCTATTTCAAATGTCACCTGTAATATCTGATTATAATCCAATCAACTAACTAGATTATTAAAACAAAGTGTAAAGCATTCTGTATTCTGAATCTGGAACCTTCTGTTTCCCTTGAACAACTTTGCCTGTAACTAACCTAATACCAACTTTATGCCAGCCAGCATACCCACCCCCACACACAAACAACATATGTGCACACACTTGTGTGTGTGTGTGTGTGTATGTGTTTGTGTGTGTGTATGTGTGAAAGAGAGAGAGCAATTAGTGTAAATGTCGCCTGACATCATTAGTGGGATATAAAAGGGGTAGGAGAATAAAACTCTGCTAGACAAAAAAAAACCCAAATTCTTCTTGTTCTTATCTGCATGGTTTGACACTGACATGGGCAAGTTGTGTTTAGCAATGAACGCCGTTGAGAGAAGTTCGGCCTGCGTGATGGCGACTGTGTTGGATGTAGTCTTCTCCGCAGTGGTCATCTTCGGGGAAGATTCCACACCTTTGGTGTGGTCCGCTTGGTTTTTGGTATTCGTGTGCTTAGCCAGTGCGTGAGCACCCTCAGAGCTTAAAGCAATATCTGCTCTGCACAACATGCAGAATGCATAGTTTGCTCCTTTCACCGACTTGGCAAAAGCTGGATAAACACTCTTACAGTCCTCGGTCCATTTCTCATTGTGTTTTTTGTTCCCCTTTTCAGTCACAAGATCACTTTCATCTAGTCGTTCCACCATCTTCAAAGGAAGTGATCACGCTTTGGCTATTTCTGACCAATCAAAATTCAGCGATTAATTCCCATTGAGACAATAATCTTGACCGGGTTATGGTGTGCCCAGATAGTAATGTACATATTTGCACAGGCTTGTGCAGAAGAGAAACACAAAATTATTACTTGACAGCTTTCAAAATATTTGAGTTTCAGCTATTGCAATCGGAGAGTGGGTTGAAGCCCAAAAAAGCGGAGTTTACCTGACGTGTTCACCTGATGGTACTTGTAGCGATGATGATAGTGACAAAACACCGAGCTACACTCGGAGATGTTGCTCATGGCAGCAACTTGGTCAGTAAGTTTTACCAAGAATAAAGACGGATCATATTGAAGAGTTGCAATAGATGTTGTTCCTCCTGGGAACATGCATAGGTCAGCGGGTGGTAAAACAGTCAGGATGGGACACAATCCCTGCACAACTACACTACTTTATGAATTACGCTCCTTCGGATTCTGTCCTCAGCTCTATGACTGGAGCTAACAGTTTTCATTCCCATTTCATCAGGTCTGTCTATAGGGTTTTCAGCACTTCTTACATAGTGACCCTACAAATGACCCTATGTGGACCATAAATGATGAAGAACATCTGCTCTCCCATTTTTAAATTATCTTGCTGATACCGATAGAAGTGAAAACAGTACACTATGTTACAGCATGAGGCAGCAGCGAGGGATAAAACAAAAAGGCGGCGGCTGTCCTACATGGGATACTTGCCTTGTCCAGGTCAGACTGCAGCTGTGTCACCACTACCTCCAGCTCTTTGACACGCTGCTCTGGGCTGGATGACAGTGATAACCACGAGGCTGTTGACAGCCTGCCACGACACATGTTACATCTTCATTAGCAGTGCACACATGATCAAGTGTGGGCTTTTCTCTTTACGGGTTTTTGTCTCAGTTGATCTTTATGGTTTATATGGCTTTATCAACGACAATTATGCAGTGAAACCTATCGGTAAAAAGCTTTCTCCTCTTGCAAACTTGTTTCATTGGAACAATTTTTGTCTTCGTCTTGATTACCATCCAATAAAGAGGTAACACCCCATCCTTCAAGGGCAACGGGATGTTGCTTTCCAGACATTCCACTATGCAGTAAGAGACAGAGAGCAAGAGAAGTCAACTTGTTGAACATCTCCAGTGACAGCACTTTCAATGATAATTCTGTACTGATAAAATGGCGTTTCACTGGCTGTGGTTAGTTTTCCTTCTTACTGTTGCTATTCAGCACAGTATTTCTCTCTTTTACAGCCATTATGACCAAGATGTTTTGTCCAGATTCCTTTAACATACCTTTATTTCCTGCCACCATTAACAAAGCAATATTTTTCTCATCTGCTGCCACTATGATGGCAATATTATTGTTCTATTGCCATAATATGACAGTATTTTTGTCTATCTGCCTTTACCCTGCAGCCGACGAAAGGGAGATGTTGTCTTTGGGAGAGGGGGACGAGGTGGTGGAGGAGCCTCATCATCACTCTCCTCCCTGCGATGGTTGGAGTGCTGGGCAGTGGAGGAGGTGGAGGGGGGCGTTCATCACCTGGAACGAAGATATAGGCAAGGCCATTGTTCCTGTGCTTATGGAAACAATATACCTATGTCTTGTAGACTATGCCTGTGTTGCACTCTCAATGTCTTATGAGTTGTGTTCTCTTTACACCTTACTCTTGTTTATGTCTTACGGTGTGTATATCTTACTTTCCAAGTCCATTCTTTTGACTCTCTGTATGTCTCAACCCTCTTGTATATATGACTTACTGTCTAGATTCTATCTTTCTATGGCTGATCTGTCTGTCTGTGCTATATCTGTCCAACTCGCAATGTCTTACTACTTATTAATAAAATCCACTTATCTTGTGCTTATCTTTGGAGTATTTTTTGGTTTCTTACAATGACCATGTGTCTTGCTCAACAGCTTTGTCTCGCACTTTCTACAGACACATGTTTTACTCTCAAGACAAATGATTTATTCTCTATGTGTCCTACCTTCTTCAGGGCTTAAAACAGGAGGAGGAAAAAACCACTGAAACTAGGGGGGTCCGGGGGCATGCTCCCCCGGGAATTTTTTTTAAAAAACCGAGTGTAAATCTATGCCTTTTCGCGGTTTCTGGACATAATTTCAAGAGTTATTTAGTGCATAAAAATTGCTGTAAACACATAATTATTACAGGAAGATATATTTAGGACATGGGGAGAAGGGGTTAAACACATAATAAAATGAACACTCCCCCTTTAACTTGTGTTTTACAGGTGTTCACCAACTATAGTCTTTGGATGAAATCTCACTTCTGGGGTTGCTCAATAAGTTTCACTTTTCAGGTTTAAATGATCACACAATATCAAATTTGAAGTTGGTGCACACAAAGTCAGTAACTGCATCAAACACTTTAAAGTTCAGTCTCATATAACAGAGATCAACTTGTGGAATCAGCACATTTTGAAAGTCACAATATCCAAATTTTGATAAATGAGAAACTTGTGGAATCAGCACATACTGAAAGTCAAATTTTGAAGTTCCTAAATTATAATAAACACTGAAATACAGGATTTCACAAGGACACACACACACACATACAGCTTTGTCATTTGGGTGTTTGGGTGGTGGAGGCATTAAAGAAACATAGCAAGGAACTCTGTTTCTTCTTGCTGCTTGCATTGTCTGCACTGTCTTTGCCATCCACCTTCTTGCTTACTTGAATTTCAACCCTATCTTTGTCTGCTGTTTCCTTGCTTTCTCCCGTCTGGCTTTCACACTCTACAATTTTTATTTCATTCTCATCCACCTTCTTGCTGACAACTTGACTTTGATTAGTTTGAACCCTATCTTTTTCCTTGCTACCTCCCGCCTGGCTTGCACTCTCCACATTTTCTATATCACCCTCTTTTTTCCCCACAGGATTGCAATGTTCTATCCTGGCACGTTTTACTGCTGCTAAAGTGTCTTCAGTGATCTTTCTTGTAGTTCCACTCAGCGCCTTGACGTTTGACACGTGCTTCGCTGAACGAATGTGATCCTCAAGAGCTTTCTTCCCGCGACCACCGTAACACTTCCCTTAAGCACAGTTTGCACCAAGCTAAACCTGGTGCAATAACTTTGCGAAGAAAGTCTCCAATGACTTCTTCGTCAACTTTCTGAAGCGTCCACTCCCATTTCCACTTGTTTTTAATTGCAGATTCGTCAAAAGATCGACCCGCATGAACAATGTCTGCGCGCTCCGCCATTTTGTTTTTTCCGGAAGTCCGACCGGAAACTTCTTCCAAGAATAATCAGGGGCCATAACTTGTGCGCAGTTGCTATGAACGCTTGCAAGCCGATCACGGATACCTTGCTCCTGTCAGTTTTTTTGTTTTGTTTTTGTTTTTATTTTGACAAACCGAAATCGCGGAATTCCGCCCAGACGCGGAACGTTTTAAGCCCTGATGACTGTATCCTTCTCTCTAAGAGACTTGTGAATGAGCATTTCCTTTCTTTCACTATTTCATAAAACAATAAACATCTTCCAATCTACCACTATGTTTTACAAGATTATGTTTCTTACTGTACAACTATGACATACACTGATTTCAAATTCACACTTTTACTGTATTTTCCTGTTTTTTCCCCATACTTTTAACTGGTGTTCATTACAGGGATGTGGGTGTGTGGAAACACTGTGATGATTGTGCATGCTCAGCTCAAAACTGGGCATTTTGGTGAATATAATACCTATCAGCCTGAACAAAGATAATTTACCAGTTTCACCAACAAGGCTGTTTAGTTAGCCAAGACACAAGAACCACAACATCTTCCAACACATGAATGCTGTTTGTTTCAGCACGTTACCTTTGTGTTACACTTGTGGCTACTTTGGTACAAAAGTACTCTAAGACAGATGCTTAGAAAGCAAAATAAGTTTTTAGAAATGAAAAAAAGAAAAAAGAAAAGAGGCACTGTCTGCAGTACTCATGTAACACAAATGTAATCTTGTCAAGTGATACCACTAAAGCATCTTCTGTATTATTAACAACAAAGAAACCAGCATTTACCTACGGCGAAAATTCACAATACTTGAACAGCATCGCCTTTCCTAAAGTGCCAGACTGCAAGAAAACTGTCGTACCTCTCTCTCCCTCCCTTTCCAATCACTGCCAGCTCTGATCCATTTCACAGAGCTTAAAACGCATACTCTCTCTCTCCCTCTCTCTCCGTCTGTCTTACGCTTTTTTCACACAGTTCAGTCCCTTGACACACTACTGGTGCACCAAAACTGTCCTGTATTGGTACACTGTTCCTTTTCAACTTATCAGTATTTACAGCATCACAAGTTCATACAACCAGTGCTAATGACTGTGCCCTACTCTCTCTGATGGTGTTTAAACAATATGTGTTACTATCAATGATTATATTTCTTACTCTACGACGGTGTGCTATTCTGTATGAAAATGCGTCTTACTCTCTATGGTCATGTCATACTTTCTTATGACTGTCTTACTCTTTATGGCCATGTGTTTTACTCTCTAGGACTGTCTGACTTTCTATGGCCATGTCTTACTCTTTATGGCCATGTGTTTTACTCTCTAGGACTGTCTGACTTTCTATGGCCTTGTATTATTCTCTATGGCTATGTGTCTAACTCTCTATGGCCACATGTCTTATTCTTTATGAATCTTTCACTCTATAGCCATGTGTCTTTGTATGTCTGAATGTCTTTTTCTCTATGGCCATGTGTCCTGCTTTCTATGACCAAGTGTCTTACTCTTTATGATTACGTATTATTCTATATGGTCTTGTGTTTTACTCTCTGGGGCCACATGCCTTATTTTCAATATCAGTCTTACCATATGTCTTCTTTCATGGCCATGTATTTTTCTCCCTGTATGTATTACTCTTCATGGCCATACGTCTTACTCTCTATGGCTATATGTCTTATCTTTAAGACAGGATCTCCCTTTTTCTATGTGTGTAACTCTCTATGTCTAGGGACTTAACTCTGTATCTGTCTTACAATGTCTTAATCTTTCAGATTAACACTGCGCCTTCACTCAATGTATCTTGCTCCCTCAGGCTTGTGTGTCTTCCTCTCTCTACTTCAGTGCCTTACTTTCTATTGCTTTGGTGGCCACATGAACCAGATCTGTCCAGTCTAGACTCATGGCGTCAGGAAGAGATCTGCCGTCAGGTAACTTTCTCCCTCGAGGTCGCCCCATGTCAGCCACTGCTCTCGGGGACAACCTGTGAACATGCATAGTTTCGTCTTATTCACAAGTTATTCTTCACATACTGCTTTCAATTAATCCTACAATACTGCTTCACTACTTCATTCAAATACAACACTGAAGTGATACAGGTAAATATGCAGACCAGCACAGACAGGAAGATGGCAATCTCCACTATATTCAGACTAGAGACTGGAGCTTTCGTCAGCACAGTGATTAGTACATAGGACATGACAGTATGGCAAGGTATAAATAAACACACAGCATTTTGCTGCTGGCTGCCATCTAGAGAGGACTGCTTTGTACACTGATGTGTGTATCATTTATGACATAAAAAAGACAGTTGTTGAAAATATAAAAAAAGACAGTTGTTGAAAATTCTCTTATCCGTTTCCTATTTCAAAAGAAATATTAGTTACTCTGCAACCTGTTGCGTCTTTATTTGTATTTTGCCTTGTTTGTAGCACTTCTGCAATCTGTGTCAGTCTCCTAGTCCTAGGATCGCAAATTTTGCTTCCATAGGGAACAGTTAAAGGCACACAACTCAAAACCAATGCTGTTGTTGTTTGTACCAGTCACTAAGCTTGCACACATTGTCACTGTAAGCTGACACTGTCCATTTTCTAACTAATCTAGAGCTGAAATGAAATCTTAAATATAGCAGAGTTACATAACAGTAAAGTGCAAAAAAATGAAAGGTCAGTTTTGTTCCCAAGTAAACAAATCGGTTGTTTTTGAGTAAAAACTTCTCTCACGAGCCACAGCATACATTTTACAAGTTGCAGTAGGTTCTGAGGTGCCAACCTCGAACATCTTTTCAAAGAAAAATTCAAGAGAAATTTGTCAGTTTAAACTACCGTTTGTTGGTATTATTCTCCATTGTATCAACAAAACTTGTCAGTATAAATTACCGTTTGTTGATGTAATTCTCCACTGTATCAACGAATACCTAAAGCAAACTAAAATGCACATAGTCACAAATTTTGTCAAATTCATGACAAAGATGTGACTTAAAACAAGCCAAAACAAAACCCCGAAAATATGGCAACACACATCATCGAGGCTGCCATGAGATATTTCAGAATCTAGTTCACTGACACAGAGTACCTAGCATACACTGAACCAGCTTTCAAAGGCTGAATGCACACACATTTTAAACAATTTCTGTTCATACAAGTCCTTGAAAATGGATGTTTCAGCATGGGACAGCCTTCTTTCGGATGACCGCCCTCACCCAGCCACAGCACTGACAAAGCAAAAGTGAAGGGGGACAATTCAACAAGCAGTTGCTGCAAACACAGGCGAGTGGCTAGTAATGGAGTGTGTTTCTGAAGCTATGTCCACTCAACAGTATCAGTGAAGCTGTCAGTTGTATTTGCTTCAATTCAGTAGACATTCATGGGAACTCTTCAACTGAAAATCAATTCAGTGACTCTAAATGGGTTGACTGACACCTTTGCATGTTGCTACTTTTCCATCTAAAGCTGCTGCAACAAAAACTTGCTTCAGGCCTCATATTACAACTGTACAGATTGCAACCTCTTGTGAGCAAAACAAATAATCCACACGTTTCCCTTAGGTCTACGTCATGTGACACTGTTATTGTGGAAAAACATGTTTTCCAAAGGGGAGCAACTGATTTCCACCGATGGTTATTCTGAATTATTTTGTTTTTAAGGAATATCACTCACAAAAAGTGCCTACAGCAAATTCTTAGCATCAAGCAGTCACACTGTATCCCTGACCGATGCACTAATGAATTGTCATTGAGATACTACTGTTTGCTCTATGGTCCCTCTATCTTGGAGTGTTCAATGACATGACAGGCAGAGCGAGCGACCATGGAATAAATTGATCAAACAAAGGTTTAATAAGCTACCGTTTAAAGCTGGCCTTTCCTATTCTAATCTGCCATTTGATTTTTACCACACAACACAGTTCCATGACTCCCATGTGACACTGAGATCTTGAAACCACCAAAGGAACAAAAGCCAACATCAACAGTAAGCAGTGATGCTGGGAAGTTCAAGGCAAACAACTTATTAACAGAAGTGCAAGCTCCATTCAACATGACCCACATGATCCACTCACCGTTCTGAGGCAGTTTTGTCTGATCCTGAACCACCCTCAGCTAATTTGGGCACTGTAGTTGTGAAGATGAGGTCAGTGCCGATACTGAGGTCATTACTAGGGGCAAGATCATTGGCTGAGGCACCGACACTGCCCTTTGTACTGTGCAAACTCTCATCTGAGTATGTGCGCTGAAGCCTGCGACTGCGTCGGTTAGCAGGTGGTTTGGACTGAAAGAGAAGATGGTTTGTCATTAACACTAGAACTTGTTCTGATTACAATGAACTTGCACTGGGCAAAACTATTCACCTTACCATGAAAAGCTTCATTTAATGTTCAATCCCTCTAACAATGAAGATAATAAATAAGACTGTCTGAAAATTAGTTGGCCAGAATATGTCACTATAGGATGCAGGTATGTTCCTACACTCAGAAGATTCAACAAAACACTACTGGTATGAAGAGGACACTTTACATTCTTACCGACAGAGATGCCAGATCACTCTCAGAAATGTCCGGATCAATCAGTCGTTTCAGTTCTTCCTGGAAGTTGACATGTGATGTGCCAGACATGGATCCCCCTGCTCCTCGTTGTTGGCCTGTCATGCCTGACCGATGACGTGTGTTGAGAGATTCTTCAGATGACATACCCGAAAGGTTTCTGTGATACATAACAACACATTTCAAATAACGACTTTTCTGCAAATACGTATCTGTAGTGTTTTGTACTCTTCTCCTGTTACAACAATGCAAGCTGATCTCCTTGTAAAAGTGTGAATCATCAGAGTCCAATGCCATCTTTTTCAAAATTCCTGTCTGCAACACTTTTCTTAACCTTTCAACACAGATTTTCTTTGTCTCAACATCAACTTCCCTTTTGATCAATTCCTTTGTACACAGCACTGTTCTAGCTGCATACTTGATTGATCATGATCTCCTGTCTGATTTAAAAGATTAGCAGTTCAACCACCACTCACAGTCTAGTCTAGAGGACAGTCAGTCTGATCTTTGAATCTAAATCACCTGACAACAAGCACTACTCTTATTTCCAGGCCACCAAGAAATACTGATTCACAAGATTTTTAAGTAAAAATGTATGGCAAACTGATATCCCTGAAACTGAATTCAGTCTCTGATTCTGCTTTAAGTCTTATCTCTTTGTTTTGAAGACTTCAGCATCAAAGCCTCTTCTTTTCATTCTTTTAAGCACGGGCAACAACCGAAATGAAGTTTAAAGAATAAAAGTTGCTGCCTGAAAGTTGCTGAACTTGATAGAATTAATATTTACAACAAATGCAAAGCCTGTTACATCTTTTAACACTTGGCACAATGTTTTCATGCTACTGCAGTCGATATACACTGTTTAGTTTAATGTAGTTTAGTTTTATTATCAAGTATAGTATATTTTTATTATCAAGTATAGTTTATTTTTATTATGACAGTGCAGTCAACTGCAGAGGACCTTTTTAGTGTGGTCACCATACTGGGATAAAAGATCACATCCTTCAAAGGAAACAAACAAAAAACTTAACCATTGAGATCTTTAAGGCAGTTAAGACTAAGCTGGCTATTCTAATTAATTTTTCCCTTCCAGTGCATTAAAAAAGTTAAGAAATAATGAAATGCATCTAAATGCAACAACAAAAAATTTTAAAAGTCATGTGGTTTTAAAGCAAACACTGCAGCATAGACAGATGGAGCTATAAAAACAACACAGACATGAAAAATACTGTTTTAAGAGAAGTCAGTTCTGCTTTTGACATTGTCTTGCTTCTTTTTCTTTAGTTAAAAAAAAAAATTACATATGTACATAAAACTATACCAAAATTCTATAAGGACTGAACAGAGATTTTTGAACCCATGAACATGTTTAAATTAGATCAAGGACTGCTACTTATGCACTATGTGCGCCAGGAGAGGGGTGAGGGAACATACTTGCTGGAAGAGCGAGGGCTGCTGTTGTTACTGCTCATGGGAGATGTATCCAAGTGTTTCTTGCTGGCATACGCCTTGCGCAGCTGAGATGATTCCTTCCGTCTAGGAAACGTGTCATCTGAAGTCACATCAATTCTTTATCTAATACTGATTTTTTTTAAAATTTGACATCACACCAGCAATACATACACGGATATATCACTTCTTGTTCATTGTATGCCAATATGCTTTATGATCTGCACACAACTTAAACTGAATTGATTTTCACTCTAACAGAATGAGTGTTGAAAGGTCACAGGAAAACAACGGTAACATTTTTTGGTTGTTATAAAAAAATTTTAACTGTCTTTTCCAATGGTGTGTGAGTTGAATGAGTGTGTGTGTGTAGTAGTAGTAGTACTTTCATTTTACGTCTTTTCATAAAATTACGTAATATGAGACGAAAGAGATTAAGAGGGAAGAGAGGAAGGGAGAAAGAGAGAGAAAGTGTGTGTGGGTGTGTGCTTACATTCGTGCATGCATGCACGTGAGTGTGTGTGTATGTGTGTGTGTGCAGGTGTGTGGTATGTACATGTAATCACACAAAGACTGCCAACATCATATCAAATATCTAACTGGACTATGAAACAAACAAGAAGTAACTTTAAAAGAAGATTAATATTGGAAAAAACATCCGTCACACACATTCCTGATAAACATGGTAAGTAAGCCTTGTGAGGCACACACTCAAATAAAACATGGCCTCTTGATATGTTTGTTTTGCCACATATACATTTTGTTGAAGCATTATATTTAATTCTATGACCATCTAGTTTTAGTCGATAAAATGCTGAAACAATATTTCTGTATTGATACATATAACGAATCTGCAGATTTTAAATGCTTTTGACATAATCAGTATTGAAAAGTTGACTATTTTGTGTTTTGACATATAACTAAAGTTCTTAGTACTATTTTTAGAACAGTCCCAAGCCTTTTGTCTAACATGTGATGACTCTCCTGTAAAGTGAAGGCTACAGTAAATTGTTGCGAACACATTTCAGTTCTCCCTATTTTTTTCACAAATCTGTCAGCAAGTTAATTACCTAAGACTTCAGAGTGAAAGAATCCAAAAGAAAGTTAAGTCAATTCCTTTACATATCAAGTTAAGAATTAAATGACAAATTTCTTTTAAATTAAAATTATCTTAATTCAATTTGCAAAACTTAATGGATTGTAACACTGACATTGAATCTACGCAGAACAACACTTGGAAAATTGTCTGTGGTAAGTCAGTTAGCGATGTCAAGGCCATCAGTATAGCTATCATTAATAAATTAAAAATAAAGCAATGAATATAGATCTATATTTTCCAATGGAACACGATTTTTCTTCTTTCAATGATGGAATAACAAAAGCACACCCAGCTTCTTTATTTTGTTGTTACTGAGCCATCTGTAAACACCATAAGATGGTAAGGGTATTTGTTTTCCAATTGCTAAATATGATAAGATCTAAGGTTGATCAGTTTTGTTTGCAACACTGTGATCAAGATCGAACTTGGCTCCGTTTCTTTCCCATTTTGGAATGGTATCTGTATAAGACGTCTTTGCCAGTGATTCAATATTCACGTCAGTTTCATTCAACAAATTTACAGTAAAAGAACCAATAGTGGATAATGAAGATATCATTTTTACTCTTTTTGGATAATGGAACTCTTTCATTCACACCTTCCATGCTCAAACATTTCCTAACACATTTTGTGACTGTGAGTTTCCTACATTCATTTAATGGTTAACCCTCTTGCATTTGCATTTTCCAGCCCAAAACTGGTCCTAGTATTTGTATTTTTTGGGAAATTTAACCTAAAACTCACCTACTGCCTTTGAAAGGCTGTAGTGGACAAAGTTTCCACTGCAGCACTGTCAAATTTAATATGCAAGATCTTAATGCATAATATTTCATAATGCTGAGATGTCACATGTTTGGGATGCATGTTGATGTCACTGTCACCCTGTTTGTCACAAAACAATGGGACATCAAACGTTGACAATGTTACTATGATACACCAGACAGACATTAACACTGTCAGCATGCAATTGTTAGTAGGGTGGTCTACCTCAACTTGTAAACAGCAGTCCTGGTTCAGTAAATCCAATTCAGGGTGTCACAAAGGGTCACATGATTGTCACACACTCAAACATGTGACTAGGTAAATTTACAGTTTTTGTTTTTCATCCTAAAAAGTTTGTCACTAATGAATAATTAGTAACACCAGTACATATAAACAGTCACAGAAAGAAGTAAATTCCACTCTTTACACTCTAATGTGGAGTCTGGTCTCACACACAGCAGAAAGATAAGTGTCACCATTGTCACATATCACCCAAAAAACACTATTCTTGATCCATGGTTTCTACCATATTTGCCGCATGGTAGTCATGGAAACAGTCATTGAGCTGGCAGAGAGGGACATCACAGAAAGAACACTTGGAGGAGGTCTCAGGCTGCTGGCCTTTGGCTGTCTTGTGACCCATGTTGACCCAATGACGACAGGTTCGCTTTCTTCCTTCAATTTTCACCCGTTTCTGGTGGTCATTGTTTCTTTTGCAACTGGGGCCTCTGCTACGTTTTACCGTCTTCCAGCACTCTTCTACCTGCTGGTAAAGCCAGCACGGAGCTGTTCTGACCATCTTTCAGCACTCTTCTACCTGCTGGTAAAGCCAGCACAGTGCTGTTCTGACCATCTTTCAGCTTTCCTACCTGCTGGTAAAGCCAGCACGGTGCTGTTCTGACCATCTTCCAGCACTCTTCTACCTGCTGGTAAAGCCAGCACGGAGCTGTTCTGACCATCTTCCAGCACTTTCCTACCTGCTGGTACACCCAGCACGGAGCTGTTCTGTCATGTCAGCCCTGATCCACGGAGGGAGGAGCTCACTCACGCTGGCTCTGCGACTAAGCAATTACTGTCGTCAGTAGGGGGTTTAGTAGGTGGTGTCCTGTGTATGTTAGATCAGAACAGGTGCCACTGAACACCATCGAAGAAGTGACTCGGCAGCAGTGCAGTGTCTCCTCCAGTGGGTTGCCTCTTGACGACTTGACATTGACTGCCCCTCTGTGGATTGCTGGTGCCGGGGCTGTGGCGGGACCGACGGGCTGTGGCTGTGGACAGGGTGTCTGAATGAGCGGCGTGGGTGCACTGCTTCTGAGGTGGTGCAGAGGTTGGGACAGCAAAAAAAAAAAAAATGTACAGGTGTCGGTTTTGCCCATAGTACTCTGAAGCCATTTTATCAACTACTTATGTCCAAGGGGTACATGAATGTTTGTGTGGCTGTGTTTGCCTGTGTAGATGTCAAAGTTGATGCAGTTGCCGTGTCAGCGTCGCACATCTCCCATACCTTTATGCCCCACTTCGTCAGTTTGGCCTGCATGTACTGCTTGAAAATTACTTTGCCTTTGAAACGATCATGGCTTCATCGACAGAAAGGTCATGGCCTGGCTTTAAGTTTTTCTTGAACATGGGCATAATGAAGTCAAGGAAGGTCCGTATCTTGTACATGGGTCGTAGTCAGGACTGTTGCAGCCAGACGTGTTCTGTGTGTCTCCAGGTGGAGATACTGGTTCAACTGGAGAAATCTTATTTTTGACATCACCCCGCTGACCCACAGCTCGCTAAATCGAAGTCAGTCGACCAGTAGCACCAGAGTCTTGGCAGATGGGTTTTATTCCCATTATGATAAGCACAGTTAAGTATGCACACATCTCCGCAGGTGTCGTTTCCTGCTAAAGTGGGTCAGATTGTCCCGCTTTGCGATTTGCTGCCTGGCGTGCAGGTTCGTCTGTCAGCAGCTACAGTAAAAACAACTGCGGCAGGAAGAGAAAAAAAAAAATCCCGAGGTGTAGCTGTGTCTGGCAAACATGGTCTGGCCAGTCTCCTCCTCGAAAGGCTGAACCATGGGTGCAGAAGTTGCCGGTCCCAGTGGTCATAAACGCAGACAAAGGAACATCATCATCTTCCTCACTTTCTTCGTCGTCTTCTCCCTTTTCTTCCTCTCCCACATCACTTTCATTTAACTCTGTCTTTCATATCTTTCCACTTCTTGTAGTATCTCATCAAACTCCTCTTTTGTAAATCCAAACAATCCCCGTCAGTAGAAGCACAAGCAGATGCCATTTTCAGAAACAAGGCGATGCCACCTGCAGCAATGGAATGCGGTCAATTCACGACCCTAGTCTTTGTGAATGAATCGTTCCCCATACCCCACACTACTGCTAAGATTTCAATGGACCCTCTTAGGGATGCCCATTTATTTTTGGCCAACCTTGACTTAAAACGAGGTCACAGTGTGAGTGAAAGTAACACGGCACGTGCAGCCGGTTCCAGCCGTAACGAACACCAGGGGAGACAAACACAGCGGCCAGATACGGGCGAAACGAATGCAAGAGGGTTAAACAATGATTTCTCTGTATGTTCCAATAGTAGATGCACGCACTAGGACTCCCAGGCATAATTTTCAAGCTTTGCTGTCAATACTATGCAATGTTTGTAACAAACGCTTGGGCGCACTACAGAAAGTCTCTTGAGCATATGATAACTTAGAGTGGATTAGTGACATAGATAAGTGCTTTAACATCTTTACATCCTGACACCAGCTTTGTTTGCTCAATTTCTTAAGAAAATTTAAGCTCTTTTTTGCATTGTTTAAGAGATAATTAATATGAACATTTCATCTTTTTTTTTTTTTTTTTTTTTCTGTCCCAACCTCTGCGCTACCTCAGAGGCAGTGCACCCACGCCGCTCATTCCGATACCCTGTCCACAGCCATAGCCCGGCTGGCCCCGCCGCAGCCCCGGCACCAGCAATCCACAGGGAGCAGTCAATGTCAAGTCGTCAAGAGGCAACCCACCGGAGGAGACACTGCACTGCTGCCGAGTCACTTCGGTGGTGTTCAGTGGCGCCTGTTCTGATCTAACATACGCAGGACACCACCTACTAAGCCCCCTACTAACGACAATAATTGCTTAGTCGCGGAGCCGGCGTGAGTGAGCTCTCCCTCCGGAGGGCACCACCACGTCCGTCCAACGACAGCCCCCATTAAATCGCCGATGAACATTTCATCTTAGCTTGGATGCGAAATGTACACTATGAATTTTACCATGCGAACATATTCAAGTGCTTTCCCATCAAGCTGAAAAGATGGCAAATCAGTGTGATCATCTCCATTGTTGAATAAAACCATATATGTTTTTTTCATGGGAAAGTTTCAGACCATTCGTAAATAATACCTGCTAAAATTATCGAGATAAGATAAGATAATGTTGCTTATAGCCCAGCCGACCGCAAAGGGCCACATCAGGGCTGTCACCACGTTAAAATCAACTCACCAGTCATTTAAAAAAAAAAAAAAGAAAAAAAAAAGAAAAAAAAAAATAGAAAAGAAAAAAAAACCTTTCATACATCTCTCTAAATGACATCGTCTAGAAACGTACCAGAAACTTCGTTAAAAATCTTTCTTCCGTAAAATCTTAAATCAGATGAAAAATGTTAATCTCTCTCAAAAACTCAAGGATCAAATCAGGCGGGACATCCCTGAACAGGATCTTCATGGACTCCGCTGTAAAATGTTTGTGTCTCACATCGTGCAAGTCCCAACACTCTAAAAGAACATGTTTCATTGTGAGTGGCGCATGACATGGAATGCACCACGGAGCTTCTTCACTCTTTAAAAGGTAAGAATGGGTAAAATACGAATGGCCGGTGTGCAGCCAGCACAGAACCGTTTCCTCTTTACGACCTCCCGAAGTAGATGGGAGGAAGTCCTTAAGTTTTGGACGGATCTGAAAGAGTTTGTTATTCGTCTGTGTGTTCCAATCCTCCTGCCAGAGGTCTCTCACATAATCGTTAATTTTGGGTTTCACATCTGAGCAGGGGATATAAATGTTGGACAATTTCTCTCTTGTGGCGTTCTTGGCTAAACGATCAACCATTTCGTTCCCGCCGATGCCAACATGACCAGGAACCCAAGCAAGAGTAATGTTGTAACCGTCCGCTTTCAACGCGCTAAAAAGTTCAAAGAAAAGTAAAAGTTCTGGATGCTGAAGGTTGCGGCCAGCTATGGCCTCCAAAGCTGACAGCGAATCCAACAGAACGAGAAAGTCGCTCTTCGAAGATTGTGAGATTATCTTCAAAGCCAGAACCAGAGCAGTAAGTTCAGCGGAATAGACAGAAGCATCTGAATGTATATGTTCCAACAGTATCTGAGAAGGAGCCCAGGGCAGTAGGCTGCAGAGGCCACTCCATCTTCAGACTTGGAACCGTCAGTGAAAACTTTTTGATAGGATGGGAATTTGGAACAGAGGTCAGCATACAATGCCTTGTACGCCAGAGAGCTGGTAGACTCTTTGCGAAAAGCTGCAAGATCAAAACGAATCTCTGGTGTGAAAAAGGTCCACGGAGGTTGATCGGAAACTTGGAAAAAATCGGATACTACTCCTAGGTCTAGACCTGCATTCCGCACGTGAGGCTGCATACGAAGACCAAACGGCGGAATACATTTAGGGTTGTTTTCAAACTTACTTTGGAACGGAGGGTCAAAGACACAGTCATAGGCAGGGTTTTCTGGTTCTGAGAACAGTTGGATATAATAATTCAAAGACAGTTTTCAGCCTGCAGTTGGACAGTGAAGGTTCACCTGCCTCTGCGTATAGGCTGTACACAGGGGTGGTGCGGAATGCTCCAAGACAGAGACGAAGCCCTTGATGGTGGATAGGGTCCAAGAGTTTGAGGTAAGACGATCTTGCAGAGCCGTACACAGCACAACCGTAGTCCAGTTTGGAACGGACCAAGGCTCTGTAGAGGTGCAGCAAAAATTTCTTATCAGCGCCCCAGTCAGAGTGCGCTACGACCCGCAGAATATTCAGTGCTTTCTGGCAAGCAGTTTTGAGGTTTTTCATGTGGCTGAGAAAGTTAAGTTTCTGGTCAAAAATAACCCTAGAAATTTGGCCTCTTTGACAGCTGGAATGGGCGATTTCCCTACTTGAAGTTCAGGATCTGGAAAAAACTGACGGAAATTATGGAAGTGAATACACTGCGTCTTTGTTGGAAAAAAGGTGAAACAGTTTTCATCCGCCCACTGATGGATTTTATCAACGCAAAGCTGGAGCCTGCGCTGGACACTCGGGTACAGGCTTCCAGTTGCGTAGACAGCAAAATCATCCACAAACAATGAGCAGTCTGAACCCTGCTGAACTGATTTCACAATGTTGTTGATTTTGATGCTAAAGAGGGCCGGAGACAGTATGCTCCCCTGTGGAACACCCAACTCCTGCTCGTGGACATCAGAGAGAGTGGTGCCAACCCGGACCTGAAACTGTCGTTCTGCCAAAAAATTTTGAATGAAAAGCGGAAGATGACCTCGAAAACCCAGATCATGGAGATCATGAAGTATCCCCGACTTCCAGGTGGTATCGTAGGCCTTCTCCAAGTCAAAGAAAATTGCCACTGCATGCTGTCTGTTCAAAAAGGCGTTCCGAAGTGTAGATTCCAGACGAATCAAATGGTCAACTGTAGTCCGATGTTTGCGGAAACCACACTGTTCTTTCGCCAAAAGGCCATCGGTTTCCAGTTTCCACATGAGCCTAGCATTGATCATTTTCTCCATCAATTTACAGACACAGCTGGTCAAAGCTATGGGACGGTAGTTTGATGGGTTAGAAAGATCTTTTCCAGGTTTGGGGATGGGAATAATGAGGGCTTTTCGCCAAGAGGGTGGAAAGAAACCTGTAGTCCACACATGGTTGTATACCTGTAGCAGTATGTTCAGACCTTCTTGCGGAAGATGTTTCAACAGTTGATAATGGATTTCATCTATACCTGGAGAAGAATCGCTGCAAGAGAGTAAGGCAGATTTCAGTTCGTTGAACGTGAAAGGAAGATTGTAGTCTTCCATGTTGTCTGACGAAAAGTTGCAGGGTGATTTTTCTTTAAGGGCTTTGTTTTTGACAAAAGTGGCTGATTTGTTAGAAGAGGAGGAATTCTTTTCAATGGTTGAAGCAAGCAGATTAGCAACTGCTTTTTTCTCCGTTATTAAAGAGTCCGAAAACTTGAGATGGTTCACAGTGGGACAGGTGTTCTTCCCTTTGATTTTCTTAATGATGCTCCACACTTTTTTCTTGGAAGTTTTCGATGTCAGCCTGGAGCAGAAGCTTCTCCAGGACTGACGTTTACTGATTTTAAAAGTGTGTCTCGATTTGGCACGGAGTTTCTGATGGGCTCGAGCGTTGGGACCCGAAGGTCGTTGGTATACCCGACGCTGAGCCCGTTTTCGAACTTTGGAAATTTGTTGGCAGTCTGAATCGAACCAGGGTGTTTTTGGCATTTGGAGTTTGTCGGAAGACACTGTGTTAGTCAGAGATTCTGCTGGGTCTGGACTCTGAAGAAATCAGTGTCCTGGAATTCCTTAGAAATTTAGTGGCTGCAAATAGATCCCAGTTTGCTTTCTTATAATTTAGATGCTGAGAGACAGAGACGTGTTCAGTTATTACGGGTTGTAAAAAGACAGGGAAATGGTCACTTCCATGCAGATCGTCATGGACAGACCACTCATAGTCCAGGACCAGCGAGGGGTCACAAATCGACAAATCTAAACACGAAAGTGAACCTGTGGAAGAGTGGAGGTAAGTTGCAGATCCGTCGTTCAGACAAAACAAATCCAAATCCGAAAGGACATCCTCAATAAGCAGACCCCTGGATGACATACTGACACTACCCCAAAGAGGATTGTGACCGTTAAAGTCACCAACAGCAAAAAAGGTCGAGGAAGTTCTCCTATCAGACTGACAAGGTCCTGAGGACAAACCGGGACAGAAGGTGGAAGATAAAGGGAACAGATTGTCACAGTCTTGTGGAGAGTGACTCTCGCAGCTACAGCCTGAAGGGAGGTAGACAGAGCGACAGGACTATACAGCAAAGTTTTGTGTATGAGAAGGGCAACACCGCCCGACAGTCCCAACGTGGATGGTTGTGCAGGTTTTGAAAGAATATTAAAGCCAGAAAGAGTGAAGGTCTTCTGGCTTTGAATTTGAGTTTCCTGAAGAGCCACGACGGAAGGTTTTATAGATTGACACAGAAGCTGCAGCTCCTCGAAGTTGGAATTTAGTCCACGGATATTCCAATGGAATACTGTACTATCCATGGTGCAGAGGGCGAAAAGGAGAGAGATCAGGTCATCTCCTCCTCAACGTCTGCTTCTAAAGGTGTAAATTTATTTGAGAGTTGTACCGGACTGTTTGCATCTTCAGACCTGCTGGCAGACTTGCCAACAGGTGAAGAAGGTCTGGATTTGGGAGACGGTGGAGGTTTCTTCCTCATCTCCACCATCTCCACACTGGATTGAACTCCCTTGCCCGCACGGGCACTGGACAGAGGAGTTCGAGGTGGGACTGCTGGTTTTTTAATCTGCCCAGCAGCAGATGTTGTAGACTGCTGGGCAGTCTGAGGGGTGGCGGATTTTTTGCCTCCACCAGGGGCATTCACTTTGGGTTGGGAGGTGGTGGACCTGCTTCCACCAGAGTTGACAATTCTTCCTTGCAATGTCTTAGAAAACGTGAAGTCATCAGTCTGGCAGCAGACTGACCGAGTGGGAACTGTGGGAACTGTCTTTACGGCCGAAGCATAAGAAGAAGCTGTTGGCGTTTTGACTGCCCACAACCTGTTTGCGGGTCTCAAAAAAGGAGATTTTCTTTTCTGTTTTGACTCTTTGTATTGTGGATTCCTGAATCCAAAGAGGACAGTTTCTTGAAGAGGAGGGATGGTCGCCACCGCAGTTAGCACAATGTGCCGGATCTTTACACGGCCCATCATGGGTTGCCTTGCAGCAAACACCGCACACCTCTGCCCAGAACAGCTGTCTCTGACATGGCCAAACCTCTGGCATCTGAAGCACCTCAACGGGGACGGAACATACAGCTGAACTCGGACGTTCAGGTAAACCAACTTTGATGACCGGAGGCAGCACAGGGTTGCAGAATGTCAGAAAGAGGGTGTTGGTGGCCACTCTTTCTGCACCTTTTTTTACCGTCACCTGCACACCTCCGTCACACCCTGGGACGCCAGTTCCGTCTTGATCTCTGCCTCTGAGACACCTGTTAAATCTCGGCAGCGAATCACTCCTTTCGACGAATTAAACTGTTTATGGGGAGTCACCCTGATCTCCCTGTCCACGAGCTTTGTTGCCCTCAGCAGCTGTTCGGATTGTTTTTTTGATCTACATTGAATCAGAAACGAGCCATTCCTCAACCTTTTGATGGATTGAGGGTCACCTGCTAAACCTTGAAAGCCTTCTGTATGGCGAAAGGACTCAGAGCTGAAATGGGTCTTTCCTGCTCCGTCCTTCCATCACGAGCCAGGAAGCCCAGAAACCTGTCCTCTGTCTTACCTCTGTATCTGAATCGCTATCTGAATAAAGATCCCCTGAAATAGGGGATGTTGCCTTCCTCTTCTTTTTGGGGGGGATGTTTTTAGAAAAAGCCATATTTATTTTATTATGTTTCATCTCTCCCTTACCCACCCACCTTGGAGTCCAACTAAGGGGCCAGGGGCCAAGAAACCAATGTCTTGACCCCTTCCAGGCTTCAGGAGAGACATACGACAAACAGAAACCACCAACCCCATCCCCCTGATCATGCTCAACTCCCGGGAACAGAGAGCTGAGCACTGCAGGGGTTCAGATGGCCAGCAGGGGAACTGCCTGTCTTGACCCAGCCCCAAGAAAGGGAGCCGATTAGTACACCCGGGCCAAAGTGTACTCCCTGTCTAGGAGAGGTCCGAGCCAAAGTGATGTGTTGAGAGCACCGGCCTCCTCAAGCACTGGCCCTCTCAATCACCAGGATCTCATCCCCCTCCGACACAGGTCGCACCGCACGGCAAACGCGGCGGATCTTAAGGAGACCACAGAGAGAAAAGGAGTGTGGAAAAGAAGACTTGAAGGGGAGACGAAGATAGAAAAGGGCCAAATAAGAAAGGCAGAAAACAAGAAAAGGAGAAAGGCGGGTTACTCTTAGTCAGGATCCTCACCCTTAGCCTATCTGACATGGGAAGCCCTACCAGGGGCATCAACTCCTTACCACGTTACGCTTAGGCCAGGCAGCATCTCGACTTCACAGGCCTAGAAGCAGTTTGAAAAAAACCAGCCTATCTCCAAGTATTGATGCCCCGCCAGCAAAGCCTAAGGGATCACTGGACCGCGCAAGCCCTCCGACCACGACAAGGTCGCAACCCCCGGAGGGTAAAATTATCGAGCTCCACCTGATAAAAGTTTTCTGTAGTAATTTGTTGATCTTTTTGGTGTGTTTTTCCTTACCCAGGCATTAATCCACATGCACAGATCATCGGCATACTGCACAACTATGGCATTTTTAGTCACAAGTTTTGGGAGATCACACAGCAATATAATAAATAACAAAGGCACTATAATTTAGTTAAAAAAATTCCATAAATTTTCCAAAATGAGAGGTCTGTAACTGTTAATGTCTGTGGCAGACTTACCATGTTTTACAATCGGAATAATAACCGACAGTTTCCGAATGACTGGCTTAGTACCATCTGTCCAAATCTTTTGGAACATTTTTAATTAAAAGTGAAGAAAGTTTTCTGGTAGATGTTTTAGCATTTCATTTGAAATAACATCTAAGCCAAATGATGACATTTTCTTACCCATTGCGCATATGGAATCCTTCAACTCTTTTGAGGTTATGGATGCATTTGTGTACTGATCATTCTTTGAAACTGCTTTATCATAAAGTATTGATCTGATTTATTTTTGCCGATGATGTTTGCATTCTTGTGTGTGTAAAGTGTGCGTGCACGTGTGAGGGCGTACATATGTGCATGCATACATGCAGGCGCACATGTATATATACATGCATGGATGAATGTTGAGCATGTGTATATGTGTGTTTCGTGTGTGCCCACCAGCATGTCAGGTGAAGAAGGCAGACAGACAGACAGGCCAGACCCCTCTTCCACACAACAATGATGCAGCAGCCAGACAATACTTACCTCTGTGAACAGGAGCAGGAGGTAAGTCCTGCTTACCACTCCCTCCCGCACCACTGGTCAACGACAGCAAAGAAGAGGAGGAGGCAGACCCATGATAAGCCCCGCCAGTCTCTCCAATCTCAACCAATCCTGAACCACTGGAGGTGGGGGTGTGGGCAGGGTGGGCAGGTGGAGGGGCAGGGTGTGCATTAGGTGGTGCTTCCTGCCCAGCAGGTACTTGGTGTTCTGCGTCTGTTTCAGCAGCTCCAGGGCAATGTTGCCAGTGGCTGGCATGCTGCTGGATGCGTAGTCCATGGTAGCAAACTGCCGTCGTGGACCTGCAGTACCCAAACATTGTTACTACACCAGAATACACTGTATCACAGTCACAGCTCCCATTGAGAAAAAGTAAAAATCCATGAAATCCTACAGAGTCCATGGCCAAAGAACACCCACCCTTCCACCATTTGGGGAAACTTTCATTTAAAATAGTGCAATCTGTCCTCACCAGCGCCACTTGTTTATATTGCTTTTGTCTATCTTGTCTGCTCTTGCGAAGACGTTTACACCAGATTCCAGACCTCAGTGTCTGCTAGAATATTGAAAAAGCAACCAATGCTCTGTGAGCTCCACTACCACTATTTTCTTACTTCCCCTTCTGCCATCCTCCTCTTCCCCCTCTCCCTCCCTTACCAAAAAAAGTCTTTTTCATCAATTTCTCATCTTTGGATTTCTCTGAAATCCAGAAATTTGTAAAGGGAGGGATTCATACTCAGAGTAAAACAAGGTAAGATAGGTAAGATAATGTTGCTTATAGCCCAGCCGACGCAAAGGGCCACATCAGGGCTGTCACCACGTGAAAATCAACTCACCAGTCATTAAAAAAAAAAAAAAAAAAAAAAAAAAAAAAAAAAAAAAAAAACAACCTTTCACACATCTCTTTAAATGACATCGTCTAGAAACATACCAGAATCTTCGTTAAAAATCTTTCTTCCGTAAAATCTTAAATCAGATGAAAAATGTTAATCTCTCTCAAAAATTCAAGGATCACGTCAGGCGGGACATCCCTGAACAGGATCTTCATGGACTCCGCTGTAAAATGTTTGTGTCTCACATCGTGCAAGTCCCAACACTCTAAAAGAACATGTTTCATTGTGAGTGGCGCATGACATGGAATGCACCACGGAGCTTCTTCACTCTTTAAAAGGTAAGAATGGGTAAAATAGAATGGCCGGTGTGCAGCCGGCACAGAACCGTTTCCTCTTTACGACCTCCCGACGTAGATGGGAGGAAGTCCTTAAGGTTTGGACGGATCTGAAAGAGTTTGTTATTCGTCTGTGTGTTCCAATCCTCCTGCCAGAGGTCTCTCACATAATCGTTAATTTTGGGTTTCACATCTGAGCAGGGGATATAAATGTTGGATAGTTTTTCTCTTGTGGTGTTCTTGGCTAAACGATCAACCATTTCGTTCCCGCCGATGCCAACATGACCAGGAACCCAAGCAAGAGTAATGTTGTAACCGTCCGCCTTCAACTTGCTAAAAAGTTCAAAGAAATGTAAAAGTTCTGGATGCTGAAGGTTGCGGCCAGCTATGGCCTCCAAAGCTGACAGCGAATCCGACAGAACCAGAAAGTCCCTCTTCGAAGAATGTGAGATTATCTTCAAAGCCAGAACCAGAGCAGCAAGTTCAGCAGAATAGACAGAGAGTAAAACAAGGCATGGTGTGCTCATGTGCATTCTGCTAAGCAGTTTCATGTTTCTGCAACATAAGAATTAAGTCTTCATGCACTAACAACAAGGAAGGACACACACACACACACACACACACACACACATACACACACATACACACTTACAGAGAACAGAATAAAGAAAATGGGACATGTACCCACAAAACCACCACAATGGCAGGGATAAATTGGCACCATTCTACAACCACCTTTTCACTCTTCTTTAAAACAACGAAAGTATGACAACTGATACACTGGTCACATGTGGGGAAGGTTAAAGGGGAAAGGGCAATGACCTGGGTAGTTGGAGTGCTGGGACACAGAGCTGTACAGGTTGTCACTGCCTGTCAGATAAGCACTGGAGGCCGAGGCCTCCATGTTGAGGTAGTTGCTCCCCTCTCCTCGCCTCAATGCTGCCTGCAACCATCATACACACTCTTCTATCACTGCATCCAGGGATAAAAGGATTTTCCACCTCCTGGCACAGGGTTTCATTCGACATGTTTTACACACTTCATTTTAAAATCAACAAAAACACTGAGTAAACAATTCACTGCCATTTTTTTTCCTTTCTTTGCTTTAATAGATCCATAAAAACACTGACACTAATTCCTTAAATATCCATGTGAACAGATACACACTGACACTAATTCTTTAAATATCCATGTGAACAGTTACACACCAATTCCTTAAATATCCATGTGAACAGATACACACTGACACTAATTCTTTAAACATCCATGTGAACAGTTACACATGAATTCCTTAAATATCCATGTGAACAGATACATACTGACACTACCTCCTTAAATATCCATGTTAACAGTTACACAGTGACACTAATTTTTTAAATATCCATGTGAACAGTTACACGCTGACACTACTTCTTTAAATATCCATGTGAACAGTTACAAAAGTACTACTCATATACGATGCATGATTCATCTAACTTTTTTTTGTCTTTAACTTCAAAGATTCATAAAAGAAAAATATAAATAATTAAATGCTAATAGCTCTATGTGAAGTACACACACACACACACAGGAACACTCATATACAATGTATGATTTATCAACATCCACCACTGAATATAGCTATTTTAATGGCAGGATTAAAAATGGTCACATGCACAAAAACCAAACCAATGATGTGCCTCAGAATTAAAGCTGAGAAACGAAGAAGAAATCACTATGTTTTGCATGATTTCTTTATGTTCAAAGAGTATAAAATACACTTTTATTATCAAACACTGAATAATCCACAAGACAGATCAGTTCTGTAAACTCTATAAAAGATCCATTACCTGAAGCCACATTTCACCTTAACCAATAAAACTGACAATAAATACCTGAGCTTGTCGACCTGACGAAGACAGGCCTCTTCTGCTGTTACCTGTAACACACACACACACACACACACAGTGATTATTTATGCACAGCAGCCCTGGCAAGGACTAGACCACATGACACACTCTACTCCAGAAACAAAGTTCACACACATAAACAGAACAACACAGCCACAGAAACACTTCACAAGTCTGAAGGAAGAGATGAGGTTTAGAGAAGAAGAGGAGAGGAGGGAAAGAGGTTGTGCTGATCCAGCAAGAAAGAGACAAACGACGACAGGGCAGACAGGAACAAAGACAGAGATCTATTGCTCATACATATTTTGTGCATCAACTTTCCATGACAAGTGACTGACTGACCTAGCGAGTTGGGCTGGCATACTGCTGTCTATGCATGTCATATACATCGTATTGTTTACAGACCAGCTAACAATTAGGGCTGTATTATAACCAAAGGCACCTCAACCAGAACTATAATGGTCTCAGTAATATAAATAATGAAGACATTATCTCTTGAAAAACTGAGGAGCTCAATGCCTTACAAAAAACTATTAAAAAAAAAAAAAAAAAAGGACAGACATACACAATCTTAAAAAAAAAAGAAGAAAAAAAAAGGTCAGACCTACACAATCCACCAGCATGTTGACAGACCTACACAATCTACCAGCATGTTGATAGATAAGATAAGATAATGTTGCTTATAGCCCAGCCGACCGCAAAGGGCCACATCAGCATGTTGATAGACCAACACAATTTCACAACATGTTGACAGACCTATACAATCTACCAGCAAGTTGACAGACCTGCACAATCCACCAGCATGTTGACAGACCTATACAATCTACCAGCATGTTGACAGACCTGCACAATCCACCAGCATGTTGACAGACCTGCACAATCTACCAGCATGTTGACAGACCTGCACAATCTACCAGCATGTTGACAGACCTGCACAATCCACCAGCATGTTGACAGACCTGCACAATCCACCAGCATGTTGACAGACCTACACAATCCACCAGCATGTTGACAGACCAACACAATCTACCAATGTGTTGACAGACCAACACAATCTACCAGCATGTTGAAAGACCAATGCAATCTACCAGCAAGTTGACAGACCTACACAATCTACCAGCATGTTGACAGACCAACACAATCTACCAGCATGCTGACAGACCAACACAATCCACCAGCATGCTTACAGACCAACACAATCCACCAGCATGTTGACAGACCTACACAATCCACCAGCATGTTGACAGACCAACACAATTTCACAACATGTTGACAGACCAACACAATCTACCAACGTGTTGACAGACCTACACAATCCACCAGCATGTTCACAGACCTACACAAACTACCAATGTGTTGACAGACCTACACAATCCACCAGCATGTTCACAGACCTACACAATCTACCTACAAGTTGACAGATCTACACAATCTACCAGCAAGTTGAAAGTCCTACACAATCTACCAGCAAGTTGACAGACCTACACAATCTACCTACAAGTTGACAGATCTACACAATCTACCAGCAAGTTGAAAGTCCTACACAATCTACCAGCAAGTTGACAGACCTACACAATCTACCAGCAAGTTGACAGATCTACACAATCTACCAGCAAGTTGAAAGTCCTACACAATCTACCAGCAAGTTGACAGATACCTGCAAGTTGACAGATCTACACAATCTACCAGCAAGTTGAAAGTCCTACACAATCTACCAGCAAGTTGACAGACCTACACAATCTACCTGCAAGTTGACAGATCTACACAATCTACCAGCAAGTTGAAAGTCCTACACAATCTACCAGCAAGTTGACAGACCTACACAATCTACCTGCAAGCCGACAGACCTACACAATGTACACCACCTCAGAAGTCATGATGCGAGTTCAGTTTGGACAGCATTCTGCAGGCAACCACAGCCAACGTATATTGAAATCTAAGCATTCATTCCTGACTTCCAGTTCCACAAGTGTAACACACACACACACACACACACACCTCTCTCTCTCTCCACACACACACACACACACAGTGTAACAGATCATGTTAACAGTATCTGTTGAGGAAGTCTAAACAATTTACAAAAATGTATGGCATACCGCACATCAGTTGAGTGATATATCCGAACTTATCACGCTGTTAGTGAGAGCACATATGCAGACCGAGTTTCCAGGCTTTGATACAGTGCAACCACCAAAGCTTTAATCCGGTGAATGGCCAATTTATTCTTTCTTGGACGAGGTCCAATGGGTTACGAATATGAACAAGGGAATACACAATTCCTGGCAGCAGTAAGCTTGACCTTAAAGAATGTAAATATCATGGTGCCAAAAACCAGAAGCATACTAAGTGAGTATTGCCAAGTCTGACTTTAGCTGAAAATTTGTTGTGTGGACTGTTGAACACGTCTCACATTTCATCTGTCCCACATGCACTCTGAGGTCCACAAAGCAAGCTGGAGGTCAGTTTTGTGCTCAGTTAAATATACGGATCAAATACAGTAAAAGAAGTTACAAGTTAATGAAGAAGGCACACTGTGTAAACTGAATGTTATTCTGTTTTTATGGTAAGATCCCTTGCTATTCATAGCCCTCAACTTGTTTCATACGTTTTGGCTGTATTTGGGTTAAAACATTACATCTGTCACTGCAGCCTGAGATATGAATCAATTCTGTCAACTGGCTGACTGCTGTTGCCATTATCACACCTTTCATGCATAAGCAATAATTTCATCAAATCCAGAACAAGATTCAGAAAACAGAATTTGTCAGAACACTAATCAAATCAACTTCTACCAAGCACTCTCTGTCATTTCTTTGGACGTCTTGGCCTCACTCACCATGCACCAAGATATACTAAGTCTTGCAGTTAAGAAATGCAGCTCAGATCTGTACTGTTTGGTGTCTGATTCACTCAGCAGGTGTGTTTGTGTGCCATGGTGCACATTTTAGACAGTGGCTCAGTCTGACTACGTTCCCAATGTCTGCTGCTCATGGACATTTTCAGCCCCCCCCCCCCCCCCCCCCCCCCCACCCCCCAGTTCCTGGCCACGCACAAGTCATGACAGACTGCTGCAGGTGGAGAAACCTAAACCAACAGTGAACAGCAGCCCCATGCACTGTCCTTTGCTGTTCAACACAGCTGCTCCTCACAGGGAAAGTCTTTTTCTTCCCCTTCACCTCTCACCACCTGTTTACCTGTAACGTCATTCCAGTTGTCGACACTTCCATTACAGTGTGTTTCCAGCCATTAACATCCTTGTTGATTTTGGAATGGGAAAAAACATTCCTGTGGAGTGGTTTGCTTCTGGGTCCATTGCTCACCCAAGCCCCCATTCACCCCATGTCTCCTCTCCAGTGTGCCTCAGTTCAGGTCAGTGCCTCAGTTCAGGTCACAGAGTAAAGACACAGCGCACCAATGGGCTTATTTTCATGCTTATCAACACAAACCAAGCACAGATTCCTTTCCTACAACAGCCCTCCATGACAGTACCCCAGCACACTTCAGTTAAGAGGGGTTATTACAGTTCAACTCTTTCCTGTTACCGAAAAAATACACTAAAACCAATCATTGTTATATTCAGTCTGGTGACAAACTCCACTTGTTTGCTTTGTTTTGGTTTTACACTTACTCTCTTCAGCTGCTCCACGTCTGTGTGGTTACAAGGGATCTTCAACCTCTCCACTATACTATGTAGACTGTCACTACTGTTTAGTCAAGGGACACGTCAGAGCCAACACCACCCAGAGCTGTGGAGCCCCCTCCCTTTCCCTCGCTTTAAAGCTCCCTGCAGGCCCTACACACACACACACACAGAATGACAAGCCTAACACAGTGGCAGCAGTGGAGTGGTACAGAACTGAGACAACTGTGTGACATAGCGTGACCCCTTTGACATATGTATACCCTCCACCCATCCTCTCCACACCTACTCTTCTTTCCAGCAAATTTCACCACACCCCTCTCCTGCTGACTGCAGATTAGTAGACAAGCTATTTATCTGCCTCTCTACCGCCCCCCACTCCTCTAACTCTACCTCCTTCCCCAGTCCCTTACTCTCTTATTCACAGTCACTCTCATCTCTATGGGAGCATTCAAAGTGTTGTTTACACTGGTGGCAGCAACAGTGGTGGGAAAGGAGGGGACTGGCAAAGCACAATATGAACACACATGGCTTTGTGGGCAGACAGAAAACCTATCGTGGGTATGATTATATAATGCAGCACTGACAGAGAGGTGTGCATGCAGTGCATACATTATGTGTATGTGCTTGAAAGTCAAGTGTGCGTGTGCGTGTGTGTGTGTGTGTGTGCTGTTGAACAGAGTGCAGCCCAGTCAGAGCTGTTTCCTTGGCAGACAGACATCAACACCTGCTTTTTCTTTGTTTCTCTGTCTCTGTACATTCTGGTTCACTCACTCACTCTCTCTCTCTCTCAATACAGAACCATGGAATACCTTCTTGCCATAGGTTCATTTGCAAAGGTTCTGTCAGTGTTCTTATCCCCAAGTTTACATGACAACTTCAAGTATAGGTTTCAGTGACCAGCTACATTTTCAACATCTGTCAAGCACAGGAGGGTCTGAAACTGATGTCTCAGCACTGTGTGCTAGCGAATGGAAGGGTGGACTGTTTCAAACTCTAAGACAATGTATGTGCAAACTTGCCATAACCTGGTACCCAACTAATCAGCATGCCCACAATTCAGCCACATACACTGAAGACTATTCAGATTAAAAAAAAAAAAATTCTAAAAAGCAGCAGGATACCTGAAGGATGTTGGGGATCATGGATATTGCTCCTCTGTCATCTGATTATAATACATGTGTCTTTACAAACCAACATCCGAGTTGTCTCTTTACAATGTGTCTCTTTACATGCTCACATACACCTGCACTGTCTGTTTATGCTGGGTCAACATCCCCACACATACATCTATGTTATCGCTTTGCTATGTCCGCACGCACACACACACACACACACACACACACACACACACACACACACCCTGTAAGATCTACTTACACTGTCAACATCCACACACACACATCTGTGTCATCTATTTACATTATCAACTTCTATATGCATGCACATACACCTGTGTTACCTATTAACTATTATCCACACATACATCTGTGTCAACTGTTTACACTGTCTTAACATCTATACACATACACCAGTCATCTATTTACAGAATGTCAACATCCTCACATTCTCCTGATTCATCTATTTACACAGTGTCAACATCTATACATATAAATCTCTTCCTCATATTTGAACTGTGTCACTATCCTTAAATATGCATCTGTGTAATCTATTTCCATGACATCAACATCTACACAAACACCCCCCCCCCTCCCCTCTGTATCATAAGTTTACACTGTGTCAACATCCACATACATACACCTGTGTTCCACATACATACACCTGTGTTATCTATTTACACTGTATCAGCATCCACACAACACACACCTTGGGCTACCTATTTACACCATGCCAACATCCATTTACATCCATTTTGCATTAACACTGTATCGACATCCACACTCATACACATGTGTCATCTATTTACAGAATGTAACATCAGTACACATACACCTGTGTTATCTCTTTACACCGAGTCACCATAAACACATTTGTTTTGTTTCTGTACACTGTGTCAACATGCTGGTCTTTATCTCTTAATTTTCTGTCAATATTTTGACACACCTGTGTTGTCTGTCTACACTGGATAAACACTAGTGTTCCAAATGCTTTGAAGTGTGAGGAGGTTTTGTTCTTTCTGTCTCTGTATCTCTTACGGAAGTACAAGGGGGTATAAAGATTTTCAACTCAAACGTAGAAATGAATTAAAACATCTGTAACAATCTAAATAAATGAAACAACACAAGAAAATTTGAATATTTTTGGACTTCAAGAATCACACAATGGTACATGATTCAGCATGGTCTGTTACGCACATCAGGAGAAATAAAAGCAACAAGATAACTCCAAAGCACATGATAAACAGCGCCTCTTGTTATTTTCTCTCTCTTTACACTGTGTCAAGACCAACTCACACCAGTGTTGTCTCTTTACACCGTGTTCACACCCATGCACACAACTATTCTTTACACCCTGTCAACACCCATTAACACATTTGTTTCTTTACACTGTGTCAATGTTCACATCCACCTATTTTGACTCTCTACACCCACACACCTGTGTTGTCTCTAAACATCGTGTCAACAAACACATGTACTGTCTTTTTACAGTGTGTTACTAACATACACTCACACCTGTGTTACCTCTTTACACTGTCAGCACCTGCACAAACCTATATTGACAAGTCAACATCGACACACATCTGTACTGGTCTTTTTACACTGTAACTACCCACTTGCACCTTTGTTGTTTTTTAACACTACGCCACTACCCATAAACACCTGGGTTGATTCTTTACTGTGTATCAACACCCTGCACTATCTCTGTTGGCTGTATCAACTATCACACACACACACACATACACGCACACACACCTGTGTTGGCTCTTTACACTGTGTCAACACCTACACACACTTCTTTTGTCTTTTTACATTGTGTCAGCACCCACACACATCTGTGTTGTCTCTTTTACACTGTGTCAACACCTGTCTTGTCTCTTAATACTGTGTAAACACCTGCACACACCTGTGTTGTCTCTTTACATTGTGTCACCCCCCACACACACCAGTCTTCTTACTCTGTGCCAATACCCACACCTGTGTTGTCTCTTTACATGCTCACACACCTGTGTGATAACTCTTCACACGAGGTCAATACCAACAAACAGCTTTGCTTCTTCACACGAGGTCAATACCAACAAACAGCTTTGCTATCTCTTTACACTGGTCACAGTTGTGTCCTGCATTAAAACATGGCTTTTTTCTGACAGAGGCTCTTCCACACTTCCCCAACATTTCCTCAGAACATTGCGTCTTCCTCAGGATCACCTTTCTTCTTCTCTACTCCTCCCGTCTGATTTGATAAAACTTGCTAGAGAGGGTTGTATGCAAAGACATGGGCTAGGGGCCGGGACAACCTCACGCTAGCCTCTCTCTATCCTGTTATTAGTGGAAGCCCAATGCTAAGAACTGTGCGTGATGAGCTGTCACCAGGAAGAGAAGAGCCAAGCAGTGTGAGGACAAGTAAGAACAATGGCTTCTTGGCAACAGACCATGATCATAAGCAGTCTGGTGCCAACAGAAATGCCTTAGAAAAGCTGGTCATACAGCTCTCCGCACAAGTCACATTCACCTCTCTCGGTGATAAAGGTGTGCTATGTGTGTAAGGTTGACATATGTTCATACATGAGAGTGACCATGAGCGTGTATGCGCACATATGTGGGTTTCCTATCCCTAAAGGTTAAGTATACAAAGGGACCAGTGCGATGGAGAGAGGGTGATGGTGGAGCGTCGAGTATGTGGTGGTAGTGGGTGCATATTTACTCTAGCCCTTTGCCCAGGTGATGGTGGAGCGTGGAGTATGTGGTGGTAGTGGGTGCATATTTACTCTAGCCCTTTGCCCAGGTGATGGTGGAGCGTGGAGTATGTGGTGGTAGTGGGTGCATATTTACTCTAGCCCTTTGCCCAGGTGATGGTGGAGCGTGGAGTATGTGGTGGTAGTGGGTGCATATTTACTCTAGCCCTTTGCCCAGGTGATGGTGGAGCGTGGAGTATGTGGTGGTAGTGGGTGCATATTTACTCTAGCCCTTTGCCCAGGTGATGGTGGAGCGTGGAGTATGTGGTGGTAGTGGGTGCATATTTACTCTAGCCCTTTGCCCAGGTGATGGTGGAGCGTGGAGTATGTGGTGGTAGTGGGTGCATATTTACTCTAGCCCTTTGCCCGGGGGATGGTGGAGGGTGATGGTGGAGGGTGATGGTGGAGCGTGGAGTATGTGGTGGTAGTGGGTGCATATTTACTCTAGCCCTTTGCCCAGGTGATGGTGGAGCGTGGAGTATGTGGTGGTAGTGGGTGCATATTTACTCTATCCCTTTGCCCGGGGGATGGTGGAGGGTGATGGTGGAGGGTGATGGTGGAGGGTGATGGTGGAGCGTGGAGTATGTGGTGGTAGTGGGTGCATGTTTACTCCAGCCCTTTGCCCTGGTCTAAACATTTCTGTGCTCCAATGCTAGGCCAGCAAGATACCACAGTGTGCCACTGACATGCTCACTGACACCAGACAGGTGACTGAAACAGCTGACACTCAGCTAACAAACACAGCTGACATACTCCTCTGACATATTCCACTGATAAGTGAATTAAGTACAGCTGACATACTCCACTGACAAGTCAATCAGAAATATATAGCTTACATACTCCAGTGACAGATGATTCAGACACAGCAGACACACTCCACTGAGAGATCAACACAGCTGACACACTCTACTGAGAGATAAACACAGCTGACACACTCCACTGAGAGATCAACACAGCTGACACACTCCACTGAGAGATAAACACAGCTGACACACTCCACTGAGAGATAAACACAGCTGACAAACTCCAATGAGAGATAAACACAGCTGACAAACTCCACTGAGAGATAAACACAGCTGACACATTCTACTGACAATTTAAATACAGCTAACACGCTCCGTTGACAGAAAAGTTAAATTCAGGTGACAGATTTGCCCACTGTGGCTGCTAAACAGAGACAACAAATAATCCTGCTGAGGCCACAAAATACAGATGACAGATTATCCCACTGTGGCCGTAAAATACTGATGACAGATTATCCTGCTGTGGCCGCAGACACAGATGACAGATTGATCTGATGAAATTGCAAATATGTATGCTGACTGAACCCATCGTATAGGCATGGAAAATATTCAAAATCATAGATGGACAAAACCTCACGACATGCTGGGTGCAATGCAGCCTACTTCCTTTACACTTTAATTTCCGATTTCAAACTTACAAAATTGTTCTTTTTATCATTAACAGCTTTTTGTCTTTTTACATAGAAAAAAAAAAGATTGCCAGCATTTGTGTTTTATCGGGGTACAGAAAAATTAATATCTGCTTAGCCAGCTTAACTGGAGATAACCTAAGTTACTGACTAGGCTCTGAAACTGATTCATTCTTCAACATCAATCTACACTGACTTTTTGGAGTCAAAAACTGTATAATTGACATGAAACTCCTTACATGATAGATAATATTCCTGTAGTTACCAAGGTAAACTCAGATTATGCTGATGATGATTTTGAGCTTTTGTTTTAGACATATAAGTGAGTATTTGTTGGCTCTGAACTTCTATGACAGATTCTTTCAAACAGCCTGTCCTTTCAACCACACACAGAAATGAAAACTATCCACACATCTAAGAATCCACAAGTATACAAACAGCAAACAAAAAAAAGTATACAGCAAGAAATGAAGGGCTCTGTCATCCCTAGAGGGAAGACCTCAAACAGTATTGTATTTCATCAAACTATAACCTTTATGGACAGCAGTCCTTGGCCCACATCTTGAAAAGATCTTTACTGCTCTCATAAAAAAACTTGAACAACCCAGTTCACAGTGCTCTGAGAGGGACACATATTTCACATCGCCATCCTTGTCCAGACACACACAAACACACACATGCACACCTGACTTAAGGTGGTAATAATTGAATGAACCGTGACGAAATGAGACATAGACAGGAGCAGGGCAGAGAGAAACTGAAAGATAGGTGGAGGGCGGGGGAAAACAGGGAGACAGGCGAGAGCTGAAGGGAAGGAAGCAGGGAGGTAAGTGGGAGGAGGGCAGAACTAAACAGACAGGTCATAGCAGAGTGGAGGAACACAGGAAGACAGGTGGAAGGAGGGAACAGAGAAACAGGGAGATAGGTGACAGCACAGCAGAGACAACAGAGCAGAGGGAAACAGAAAGACAGTTGGGTGGAAGGCAGGAGGAAACAGTGAGACATGTTGGCGGGCAAGGAAATCTGACAAACAGTAGGTGCAGATATTAAGGTAACTAGAAGACAGGTGGCAGGAGGATAGAGGGAAGCATAGAAATTGGTGTGAGCAGAGCAGAGGGAACAGATAGACAGGTGGGCAGAGAGCAGAGGGAAACAGGGAGATAGGTGGGAGCAGAGCAGAGGGAACAGATAGACAGGTGGGTAGAGAGCAGAGGGAAACAGGGAGATAGGTGGGAGCATAGCAGAGGGAACAGACAGACAGGTGGGCAGAGAGCAGAGGGAAACAGGGAGATAGGTGGGAGAAGAGCAGAGGGAACAGACAGACAGGTGGGCAGAGAGCAGAGGGAAACAGGGAGATAGGTGGGAGCAGAGCAGAGGGAACAGATAGACAGGTGGGCAGAGAGTAGAGGGAAACAGGGAGATATATTGGGAGCAGAGCAGAGGGAACAGATAGACAGGTGGGCAGAGAGCAGAGGGAAACAGGGAGATAGGTGGGAGCAGAGCAGAGGGAACAGATAAGGAGATAATGCTGCTTATAGCCCAGCCGACCGCAAAGGGCCACATCAGGGCTGTAAGGGAACAGATAGACAGGTGGGCAGAGAGTAGAGGGAAACAGGGAGATATATTGGGAGCAGAGCAGAGGGAACAGATAGACAGGTGGGCAGAGAGTAGAGGGAAACAGGGAGATATATTGGGAGCAGAGCAGAGAGAACAGATAGACAGGTGGGCAGAGAGTAGAGGGAAACAGATAGATGGGAGCAGAGCAGAGGGAACAGATAGACAGGTGGGCAGAGAGCAGAGGGAAACAGGGAGATATATTGGGAGCAGAGCAGAGGGAACAGATAGACAGGTGGGCAGAGAGTAGAGGGAAACAGGGAGATACATGGGAGCAGAGCAGAGAGAACAGATAGACAGGTGGGCAGAGAGTAGAGGGAAACAGATAGGTGGGAGCAGAGCAGAGGGAAACAGGCAGATAGATGAGAGTAGAGCAGAGGGAACAGATAGGTAGGCAGTGAGCAGAGGGAACAGATAGGTAGGCAGTGAGCAGAGGGAAACAGATAGGTAGGAGCAGAGCAGAGGGAAACAGGGAGATAGGTGGGAGCAGAGCAGAGGGAACAGATAGGTAGGCAGTGAGCAGAGGGAAACAGATAGGTGGGAGCAGAGCAGAGGGAAACAGGCAGATAGGTGGGAGCAGAGCAGAGGGAACAGATAGGTGGGAGTAGAGCAGAGGGAACAGATAGGTAGGCAGTGAGCAGAGGGAAACAGATAGGTGGGAGCAGAGCAGAGGGAAACAGGCAGATAGGTGGGAGCAGAGCAGAGGGAGCAGATAGGTAGGCAGTGAGCAGAGGGAACAGATAGGTAGGCAGTGAGCAGAGGGAAACAGATAGGTGGGAGCAGAGCAGAGGGAAACAGGCAGATAGGTGGGAGCAGAGCAGAGGGAACAGATAGGTAGGCAGTGAGCAGAGGGAAACAGATAGGTGGGAGCAGAGCAGAGGGAAACAGGGGGATAAGTAGGAGCAGAGCAGAGGGAAACAGATAGGTGGGAGCAGAGCAGAGGGAACAGATAGGTAGGAGCAGAGCAGAGGGAAACAGATAGGTGGGAGCAGAGCAGAGGGAAACAGGGAGATAGGTGGGAGCAGAGCAGAGGGAAACAGATAGGTGGGTGCAGAGCAGAGGGAAACAGATAGGTGGGTGCAGAGCAGAGGGAAACAGATAGGTGGGTGCAGAGCAGAGGGAAACAGATAGGTGGGAGCAGAGCAGAGGGAAACAGGGGGAGAGGTGGGTGTCACGGTCAAAAATAAACACAACCAAATTCGTGGTCAATCGCCACCAGCCCAGTCGGACTTAAGCCGAACTCAAATATTCTAGGCGTCAGGCAGACGGGCCCATGTGTCGGATCCAGCCAATTAAGCATAGGGGAGAGGTTCCACGGAGACGGTCTGTCTAGCCAGACGGACTAAGTAGCTGACCGACGCCTCGATGTCTGGTCAAACGAGTCTCGACGCCCGGATCAGACTCATCTGGCCAATTTGAGCACGGCGAGAGGCTAATCCTAATCTTCCTCGTAGACAGTCCGAGTGGCTGACCAACGTCTCAACAGGTTGGCCGACCTATTGCAACGTCTGGGCCAGACTGATCTAGGCAATTTACGACGTCGCCGGAAAGGGAGAGGGAGAAGGTAGTATGTGGTGGGGGGTGAAATCAAGCTAATCAATTAAATGACCAATTGACCACCACAGAGAGTAAGGCGTGTAGGCGTGACTGTCATGATTTGAATATCCAATGGAATTAGAGGGAGATAACTTCGGGTACGAGGTGGTAAAAATACTGACCAATGGTACTGGCCCTTGGACACGGAGTTAGGGCATAAAGTAATGCGTGAGTGAGAGAGAGGGAAGAACGAACAGAGAGACAGAGAGAGAGAGAGGTTCTGGGTGTAGGTCTGCTCGAGAGAGAAGCAGAGAGATGAGGGGAGGAGAGAAGAGAACCAAGTTGAGAGATTAGCACGAGATAGTCTGCAGAGGAAGGACTAAAGAGAGATGTGGAGAGAGAGAGTTGCTAACTAATGAAGAGAAAAGAAAGAAAAAAAGGAAAAGAAAAGCAACCATGTCCATTTGATAGAGCAGACTAGGAAGAGAGAGAAGGTGCAATCGTTAATGCAGGAAGAAAGAAAGGAGAACAGATCGATGTTGATAGTCACTGTTCCATCTAAACCGGGGGTTCGACCTCATACTTGGCCAGCCCCAAATTTCATCGGCAGTCCAACCTGACCAACGCCAGCGGCCCTGACCTGACCAGTGCCAGCAGTCCAGCTTGACCGTGCCAGCAGTCTAACCTGACCAATGCCAGCAGTTGTGTCGTGTTGTGAAAGTGACAGGAAAAGAAAAAAAAAAAGAAAAGAAAAAGACAGTGATTCGTGAATATTAAGATCACCTGGCCAGGTAAAGTAGAAATCTGTTTAAAACCCGGGTTAGTTAATGATGTCTTAGATAAAATGATTTTGTGAAGTTCAGGAAAGAGAGAATGTTTTATTTTTTGATTCCATATGAAATGATGTTTCGTTCTATGATCATGTGTAGAAAAAGTATAGATTTTAAACTAGTGGTTTGATGTGACGAATGCTGATAATGAATGAGATTGTAAGCAAGCTGCGAGTGTGTTTGGGCTGTGCGCTAGTCCTTCCTCCACTGACATCCCCCGAGGTTGACAGGGGAGCAGAGCAGAGGGAACAGATAGGTGGAGCAGAGCAGGGGGAAACAGATAGGTGGGAGCAAGCAGAGGGAAAACAGATGGTGGGAGCAAGCAGAGGGAAACAGGGGGATAGGTGGGAGCAGAGCAGAGCAGAGGGAAACAGGGAGATAGGTGGGAGTAGAGCAGAGGGAAACAGATAGGTAGCAGAAGCAGGGGGAAACAGGGAGATAGGTGGGAGCAGAGCATAGGGAAACAGGGAGATGGGTGGAGCAGAGCAGAGGAAACAGGGAGATAGGTGGGAGCAGAGCAGAGGAAACAGGGAGATAGGTGGGAGCAGAGCAGAGCAGAGGGAAACAGGGAGATAGGTAGGAGCAGAGCAGAGGGAAACAGGAGATAGGTGGGAGCAGAGCAGAGGGAACAGATAGGTGGGGCAGAGCAGGGGGAAAAACAGATAGGTGGGAGCAGAGTAGAGGGAAACAGGGAGATAGGTGGAGCAGAGCAGAGGGAAACAGATAGGTGGGAGCAGAGCAGAGGGAAACAGATGGGTGGGAGCAGAGTAGAAGGAACAGATAGGTGGGAGCAGAGCAAGGGAAACAGGGAGATGGGTTTGGGAGCAGAGTAGAGGGAAACAGATAGGTGGAGCAGAGAGGGGGAAACAGGGAATAGGTGGGAGCAGAGTAGAGGGAACAGATAGGTGGGAGCAGAGCAAGGGAAACGGGGAGATAGGTGGGAGCAGAGTAGAGGGAAACAGATAGGTGGGAAAGCAGAGCAGAGGGAAAAAAGGGAGATAGGTGGGAGCAGAGCAAGGGAAACAGTTTAGGTGGGAGCAGAGCAGAGGGAAACAGGGAGATAGGTGGGAGCAGAGCAGAGGGAAACAGGGAGATAGGTGGGGCAGAGCAGAGGGAAACAGATGGGTGGAGCAGAGCAGAGGGAAACAGGGGGATAAGTAGGAGCAGAGAAAGGGGGAAAACCAATGGGTGGGAGCATTGCAGAGGGAACAGATAGGTGGGAGCAGAGAAAGAGGGAAACAGGGGAGAGGTGGGAGCAGAGCAAGGGAAACAGGGAGATAGGTGGAGCAGAGCAGAGGGAAACAGGGGATAAGTAGGAGCAGAGCAGGGGGAAACAGATAGGTGGGAGCAGAGCAGAGGAAACAGATAGGTGGGGAGCATTGCAGAGGGAACAGATAGGTGGGAGCATTGCAGAGGAACAGATAGGTGGGAGCAAGAGCAGAGGGAAACAGGGGATAGGTGGGAGCAGAGCAGAGGGAAACAGTAGGTGGGAGCAGAGCAGAGGGAAACAGGGGATAAGTAGGAGCAGAGCAGAGGGAAACAGATGGGTGGGAGCATTGCAGAAGGAACAGATAGGTGGGGAGCAGAGCAGAGGAAACAGGGGGATAGGTGGGAGCAGAGCAGAGGGAACCAGATAGGTGGGAGCAGAGCAGAGGGAAACAGGGGGATAGGTGGGAGCAGAGAAAGGGAAACAGATAGGTGGGCAGTGAGCAGAGGGAAACAGATAGTGGGAGCAGAGCAGAGGGAAACAGAAAAGGTGGGCAGTGAGCAGAGGGAAACAGATAGGTGGGAGCAGAGCAGAGGGAGATAGGTGGGAGCAGGGGCAAGGGAAACGGGGAGATAGGTGGGAGCAGAGCAGAGGGAAACAGGGAGATAGGTGGGAGCAGAGCAAGGGGAAACAGGAGATAGGTGGGAGCAGAGCAGAGGGAAACAGGGAGATAGGTGGAGCAAGAAGAGGGAAACAGGAGATAGGTGGGAGCAGAGTACAGGGAAACAGGGAGATAGGTGGGAGCAGAGCAGAGCAGAGGAAACTGGGAGATAGGTAGAGCAGAGTACAGGGAAAACAGGGAGATAGGTAGGAGCAGAGCAGAGGGAAACAGGGAGATAGGTGGGAGCAGAGTACGGGGAAACGGGGAGATAGGTGGGAGCAGAGCAGAGCAGGGGGAAAAACAGGGGATAGGTGGGAGCAGAGCGAGCAGAGGGAAACAGGGAGATAGGTTAGGAGCAGAGCAGGGGGAAACAGGGAGTTTAGGTGGGAGCAGAACAGAGGGAAACAGGAGATAGGTAGGAGCAGAGCAGAGGGAAACAGGGAGATAAGTAGGAGCAGAGCAAGCAGAGGGAAACAGGGAGATAGGAGGAGCAGAGCAGGGGGAAACAGGGAGATAGCTAGGAGCAGAGCAGGGGGAAACAGGGAAAATAGGTGGAGCAGAGCAGAGGGAAACAGGGAGATAGGTAGGAGCAGAGCAGGGGGAAAAACAGGGAGAAAGTAGGAGCAAGCAGAGGGAAACAGGAGATAGCTAGGAGAAAGAGTAGAGGAAACAGGGAGATAGGTAGAAGCAGAGTAGAGGGAAACAGGAGATAGGTGGGAGCAGAGCTAGGGAAAGATAGGTGGGAGCAGAGCAGGGGGAGCCGGAATAGCTCAGTTGGTAGATCGCCGGACCGTAATCTTGGTGTTCCTGGGGTTGCGGGTTCGAACCTCCGCCGGGGGCGTTTCGGACAGGGGATTTTTCCCTCGGAGTTAACATTGGTTCTGACTCTATTTCCCATACAGTCCTTCGAATGAGACTATAAACCGAGGTTCCGTGTTGGTGAACGCACGCATAACATCTTGCACACGCGTAAAATCCCATCACCAACTTTTGGAAGAGTAGACCAGTTTGGCCGTTGGAAATGGATGACACGTTACACTTTAGCATGCACCCTGCGTGAAAAAAGGGAAAGAATAAAGGGAAGTAAGCAAAATGAGTGATCGATATTGAACGATACTGACTGGATGACACGGGAAACGACTGAATGAAGCGCCGGCTGGCAGCTCTTCAGGTCAGCACTACCCAGGTAAAGGCAGCCCGTGTGTAAACGAGTGTTGAAATTGTTTAAAACGCTTTGGGGCTTGGTCTCTAGCCGAGAATAGGCGCTATATAAGTATTCATTATCATCATCATCAAGAGGAAACAGATAGGTAGGAGCAGAGCAGAGGGGAAAAAGGAGATAGGGGGAGCAGAGCAGAGGGAAACAGGGAGATAGGTGGGAGCAGAGCATAGGGAAACAGGGAGATAGGTGGGAGCAGAGCAAGGGAAACAGGGAGATAGGTGGGAGCAGAGCATTAGGGGAAACAGGGAAAAATAGGTGGGGAGCAAGGGGGCATAGGGGAAAGGGAACAGGGATAGGTGGGAGCAGAGCAAGGGAACAGATAGGTGGGAGCAGAGCAGAGGGAAACAGATAGGTGGGCAGTGAGCAAGGGAAACGGGTAGGTGGGCAGGAGCAGAGGGAAACAGGGAGATAGGTGGAGCAGAGAGAGGAAACAAAATAGGTGGGAGCAAGCAGAGGGAAACAGAAAGGTGGGCAGGGGCAGAGGAAACGGAATAGGTGGGGGCAGAGCAGAGGGAAACAGGGAGAAGGTGGGAGCAGAGCAGAGGGAAACAGGGAGATAGGTGGGGCAGAAACAGAGGGGAAAAAGGGAGATAGGTGGGAGCAGAGCAGAGGGAAACAGGGGATAAGTGGAGCAGAGCAGAGGGAAACAGAAGGTGGGAGCAGAGCAGAGGGGGAACAGTAGGTGGAGCAGAGCAGAAGGGAAACAAGGGAAAGATAGTGGGAGCAGAGCAGAGGGAAACAGGGGGATAGGTGGGAAACAGAGCAGAGGGAAACAAGATAGGTGGAGCAGAGCAGAGGGAAACAGGGGGATAAGAGGAGCAGAGCAGAGGGAAACAGAGTGGGAGATTTCAGAAGGAAAGTAGGGGAGCAGAGCAAGGAAACAGGGAAGGTGGGAGCAGAGCAGAGAAACAGATAGTGGGGGCAGAAAGGGAAACAGGGGATAGGTAGGAGCAGAGGAACAGATAGGTGGGCAGGAGAGAGGGAAAAAGATAGGTGGAGCAGAGCAGAGGGAAACAGATAGGTGGGGGAGCAGAGAAAAAAGGGAAACAGAGGGAGATAGGTGGAGCAGAGAAGGAAAAAGGGAGATAGGTGGGAGCAGAGTAGAGGGAAACAGGGAAAGGTGGGAGCAGAGCAGAGGAAACAAGATAAAGGGGGCAAGAGAGAGGAAACAAGGGATAGGTAGGGGGCAGAGAAAAGGGGAAACAGGGAAAAGGGGAGCAGAGTAAGGGAAACAGGGAGAAAAGGTGGGGGCAGAGCAGAAAGGGGAAAAAGGGAGATAGGTAGGAGCAGAGTAAGGAAAACAGGGAGATGGTAGGAGCAGAGCAGAGGGAAACAGGAGATAGGGGGGAGCAAGAAGGGAAACGGGAGATAGGTGGGGGCAAGCAAGCAGAGGGAAACAGGGGATAGGTAGGAGCAGAGCAGAGGGAAACAGGGAGATAGGTAGGAGCAGACGAGGGAAACAGGGATTAGGTGGGGGCAGAACAGAGGGAAACAGGGAGATAGGTAGGAGCAGAGCAAAAGGGAAACGGGAGAAATAGGAGGGAGCAGAGCAGAGGGGAAAAAGGGGATAGGTGGAGCAGAGCAGAGGGAAACAGGGATAGGTAGGGCAGAGCAGAGGGAAACAGGGGATAGGTGGGGGCAGAGCAGAGGGAAACAGGGGGATAGGTAGGGGGCAGAGCAGAGGAAACGGGAGATAAGTGGGAGCAGAGCAGAGGGAAACAGGGAGATAGGGTAGGAGCAGAGAAGGGAAACAGGGAGATAGGGAGAAACAGAGAGAGGGAAAAGGGAGATAGGTGGGGGCAGAGCGAGGGAACAGATAGGTGGAGCAGAGCAAAGGGGGGAAACTGGGAGATGGGATCAACGGCGGGTGCGGTCGTGGAGAGACAGAGAAACAGGGGTAAGGATTTTTGGGTAACATGGCGATTATTCCCCAACAGCCCGAAGGAAAACGGAGTGGTGGAAGACCAGAACATTGAGGGAAACCCCTAAATTTGAGGTAGACCCGAGGGGAGTGGATGGAGAAGTTTAACTAGCATGCGGGGAAACAGGAAGAAGGAAAGGGGAAAAAAGGGGAAAAGGGAGATAAGGTGAGGAGCAAGGGAAAGTGGAACGCGCGGAGTCAGTAGACAGAGGCAGAGGGAAAACAGGGGGAGAATTTTGAGTTTGGAGCAGAAAGCCAAATATTCACAATTCAGAGGGGAAAAAGAAGGAAGAGCAAACAGAGGGAAACGGGAGATAGGTGGGGGCAGAGCAGAAGGAAAGGGAGAAGGGGAGCGGGGCAGGGAAACAGGGAGATAGGTGGGCAAGAGAAGGGAAAACAGGGAGATAGGGGAGCAAGCATAGAACAGAAGGGGAACAGAGCGAGAACAGATAGGTGGGCAAGTGACAGAGGGAAACGGATGAGAGGAGAAGCAGAGGGAAAACAGGGAGAAGTGAGAGGGGCAAGAGGAAACAGATAGGTGGAAAAGGCAGAGGGAAACAGGGTAGGTGGCAGTGGAGAGGAAACAAAGTCAGAGCAAGGAAACAGGGAAAGTGGGGCAAGCAGAGGAAACAGGAGATAGGTGGAGCAACAGAGGGAAACAGGGAAAAAGGTGGGAGCAGAGCAAGGGAAACAGGAGATTAGTTGGAGAAAGACAGAGGAAACAGGAGAAGGTTTGGGGGCAGGAGCAGAGGAAACAGGGGAGATAAGTGGGGCAGAGCAAGGGAAACAGGGATAGGTGGAGCAAGAGAGGGAAAAAGGGGAAAAGGTAGGGCAAGAAGAAACAGGAATAGTAGGACAGAGCAGAGGGAAACAGGGAATAGTAGGGAGCAAGGGAAAGGGAAACAGAAGAATAGGGGACGGGGAGGGGCAGACGAAACGGAATAGGTGGAAGAGAAAACAGGAATAGTAGGAGCAGAGAGAGGGACCAAGGAAAGTGGGGGCAGGTAAGGGAAAAAGGGAGATAGGTAGGGCAGAGAAAAAAAAGAAACTGGTGGCAGGATGAGGGAACAGGAGATAGGTGGGGGCAGGGGAAAAAGAAAAAAGTGGGGAAGAGAAAGGAACAGGGGGAGTGGACAAAAGAAAGAGGGAAAAGGGGACAGGCAGAGCAGAGTAGAGGAAACAGAGAAAGCAGGAGTGGGAAACAAGAACAGGGAATGGGGTGGGAAACAGGATGGTAGAACAGAGTAAGGGAAACAGGGAAGGAAGAGCAGAGGAGAGGGAAACTGGGAGAAGTAGGGGCAAGAAGGGAAAGGGAGAAGGAGGGGCAAGCAGAGGGAAACAATAGTAGGAGCTAGGGGAAAGGGAGATGGTGGGAAAGCAGAGGGAAACTGGGAAAAGGAGAGGCAGGCAGAGGGAAAAGGGAGATAGGGGAGAGAGAAAGAAACAGGGGAAAGGGGACAGGCAGAGGAAAAAAGGGGATTGAGGAGCAGGGAAAGGAACAGGGCAGGGGGGGGCAGAACAAGGAAAAGGGGTAGGTGGGGCGAGGAGGAAACAGGGGAGTGGACAGAGCAGAGGAAACAGGTAGGACAACATAGGGAAACAGGGCGATAGGCAGGAGAGAAGAAGGAAACTGGAGAAGGAGAGGCAAAGGGAAACTGGGATGGGGGGGAAACAGAGGGAAAAGGGAGATAGGTGGGAACAGAGGAAAGGGGAAGGGGACAGAGCAGAGGAAACAGGGCGAAGGCGGAAACAGAGGAGGGAACAGGGCGGATAAAGGGAAAAAGGCAGGGCAGAGGGAATGGGAAAAAGGGGGAGAGGCAGAGGGAAACTGGGAAGGGCAGAGGGGGAACTGGGAAAAGAGGGAGAGAGGGGGAAAAAAATATAGGAGAGACGGGCAGGAGGAGAGGACTGGGAAACAGAGGGGTAGGAGGGAACAGAGAAACAGGGAGAAAGGAGGACGAGGGGGAAAAAAGGGGTGGGAAAGGGGAAACAAGGGGGAAAAAGGGAGAAGGTGGGACAACAGAGGGACACGGGCGGTGGAGGGGAGGGAAACAAGAGACAGGGGGGAAAAGAGATGGGAAACAGGGAGGGTGGGGAGAGGGAAACATAGAGACAGGCGGGAGGAACTGGGACAAGGTGAGAGAGGGAAAATAAAGAAGACAGCGGAGGGGGGGGACTGGGAAAAGAAGGGGTAAGGGGAAACAAAAGGAAAGGGGAGGAGGGTGGAAACAAAAAAAAAACAGGCAAGAAAAACGGGCAGAAGGAACGGGAAACAGAAGGGAGACCAGAGGGAGAAGGGAAATATGAACAGGGGGAAAGGGGGGACGTGAAACAGAGGAAATGAGAGGAGAAAAATTTGAGAAAGGGCAAAGGGGGACTGGGAAAAGAGGGTGAGAGGGGAAAAAAACAGGACGGGGAACCCGGGAAAAAGGGGAAAAAGGGGCAATAATAGACAAGGGGAAAGGGAAAGAAACAGAGGGGTGGAAAACAAGAGAAGGGCAGAAGATAGTGAATGGGAGAACAGAAAGGGGAAAACAGAAAAAGGGGAAAAATAGAGACAGGGCCAAAAGAAAGGGAATGGGAAAAAACAAAAAAGGGGGGGGAGGAACATGAGACAGGGTAAAGGGGCAGGGGAAACAGAGGGTTGGGAGAGAAAAGGGGGAAGGAAACATAGAAAACAGGCAGCAGGGGACTGGACAGAGGGTGGATTAGGGAAGGAACATAGGAAAAACAGGGGAAAAGGAGGGGGACTGGGAAACAAAAAGGGGGAAAAAGAGGGAAACATTGGGGAGGGAGGGGAGGAAAAGGGAGGGGCAAGGAAAACAGGAGAGGATGGGACGGGGAGTGGAGAGAAACAAGAAACAGGGCAGGAAGAAAGGACTGGAAACAGGGGGGGGTGAAAAGGGAAAACAGGAAGTACAGGGCAGGGGGACTGGAAAACAGAGCGGGTGGAAGAAAGGGGAAACATAGAAAACAGGGCAAAGAGGGGGACTGGGAAACAGATGAAAAGGGAGGGAAACATAGAGACAGGGCAGGGAAGGGGGCTGGGAAACAGAGGGGAGAAGGGGAAACAGAACAGGGCAAGGACTGGGAAACAGAGGGGAGAGGAAAAGGAAACAAGAGACAGGGCAGAGGGGACTGGGAAACAGAGGGGTGAGAGAGGGAAACAGAGAGACAGGGCAGAGGGACTGGGAAACAGAGGGGTGAGAGAGGGAAACATAGAGACAGGGCAGAGGGGGACTGGGAAAAAGAGGGGGGAGAGAGGAAAAAAAGAGACAGGGCAGAGGGGGACTGGGAAACAGAGGGTGAGAGAGGGAAACATAAGAAAAGGGCAAGGGGACTGGGAAACAGAGGGGTGAGAGAGGGAAACATAGAGACAGGGCAGAGGGGATTGGGAAACAGAGGGTGAGAGAGGGAAACATAGAGACAGGGGAGAGGGGACTGGGAACAGAGGGTGAGAGAGGGAAACATAGAGACAGGGCAGAAAGGGGATTGGGAAACAGAGGGGTGAGAGAGGGAAACATAGAGACAGGGCAGAAAGGACTGGAAACAGAGGGGTGAGAGAGGGAAACATAGAGACAGGGCAGAGGGGACTGGGAAACAGAGGGGTGAGAGAGGGAAACATAGAGACAGGGCAAAGGGGGGCTGGGGAAACAGAGGGGTAGAGAGGGAAAAAATAGAGACAGGGCAGAGGGGGACTGGGAAACAGAGGGGTGAGAGAGGGAAAATAAGACAGGGGAGAGGGGGACTGGGGAAAAAGAGGGGTGAGAGAGGGAAACATATAGACAGGGGAGAGGGGACTGGGAAAACAGAGGGGGGAGAGAGGGAAACAAGAGACAGGGCAGAGGGACTGGGAAACAGAGGGGTGAGAGAGGGAAACATAGAGACAGGGCAAGAGGGGCTGGGAAACAAGGGTGAAGAGGGAAACATAGAGACAGGGCAAGGGGACTGGGGAAAAAGAGGGGTGAGAGAGGGAAACATAGAGACAGGCACAGGGGGACTGGGAAACAGAGGGGTGAGAGAGGAAACATAGAGACGGGGCAGAGGGGGACTGGAAACAGGGGGGTGAGGAGGAAACAAGAGACAGGGAGAGGACTGGGAAACAGAGGGGGAGAGAGGGAAAATAGAGACAGGGCAGAAAAGGACGGGGAAAAAAGGGGGTAAAGGGGGGGGAAACATAGAGCAGGGAGGGGGACGGGAAACAGGGGTAAAGGAGGGAAACAAGAGACAGGGCGAGGGACGGAAACAAGCAGACATCCCTACCCAAAAATTTGTTTTCGGGGACAAGAAAGAACAAAATCAGGGAAAAAATTTGTGAAACAGGGAAAAGGACAGGTCAAGACAAAAACACTATCGACATGCTTGTCCGACTCAATGTGACGTCTAAAATCATCCCCTGCCTTTTCCCCACGGAGAATTCGCAAACACAGCGGGCAGAATAAAAAGGGAAATCTCCTTTTTTTCCCTTGTTTAAGAAAAGGGCCCCACTTTTCGTGAAGTCCCCTTGAAACACACGCGCGTTCAGGGCCTGTTCTTCTTAGCTGACCGTAAAATCGAATCAAATCAACTCGTGTTACACGAACTCCTTCGCGCCATGTTGCCCCTTCTACTCGGAAAGGAAAAGAGGAATGTTTTTTTGCGCATGCGCTTCCGTCTAGCAACGAAATTTCTGGGTCAGTTTTTCGCTAAAAAGCACGGGACGATAGAACGGCTTTTGTACCCATATTTTTTTTTTTTTTTTTTTTAAAATTTTGTTTTCCCCCCGGGGAAAAAAAATCCGGGATTCCGGACGGGCTTTTTAAAACAACTTTTCCCCGGGCAAATCCCGGGGTGTACAGGGGCGGAGGGAGTCTTAGAGGGGGGAGGAGGGAAACAAAAGCAGGGCAGAGGGGACTGGGGAAACAAGGGGTTTAAAAGGGAAACAAGAGACAGGGGAGAAAGGGCTGGGGGAAACAGAGGGGGGAGAAGGGAAACAGAGAGACAGGGCAAGGGGGCGGGAAACAGAGGGGCGAGAGAGGGAAACATAAAGACAGGGCAGAGGACTGGGAAACAGAGGGGTGAGAGAGGGAAACATAGAGACAGGGCAGAGGGGGACTGGGAAACAGAGAGGTGAGAGAGGGAAACAGAGACAGGGCAGAGGGGACTGGGAAACAGAGGGGTGAGAGAGGGAAACATATAGACAGGGCAGAGGGGGACTGGGAAACAGAGGGGTGAGAGAGGGAAACATAGAGACAGCGCAGAGAAGGACTGGGAAACAGAGGGGTGAGAGAGGGAAACATAGAGACACGGCAGAGGCAGACTGGGAAACAGAGGGGTGAGAGAGGGAAACATAGAGACAGGGCAGAGGGGGGCTGGGAAACAGAGGGTTGAGAGAGGGAAACATAGAGACAGGGCAATAAGGGGACTGGGAAACAGAGGGTTTGAGAGAGGGAAACATAGAGACAGGGCAGAGGGGGACTGGGAAACAGAGGGGTGAGAGAGGGAAACATAGAGACAGGGCAGAGAAGGACTGGGAAACAGAGGGGTGAGAGAGGGAAACATAGAGACAGGGCAGAGGACTGGGAAACAGAGGGGTGAGAGAGGGAAACATAGAGACAGGGCAGAGAAGGACTGGGAAACAGAGGGGTGAGAGAGGGAAACATAGAGACAGGGCAGAGGACTGGGAAACAGAGGGGTGAGAGAGGGAAACATAGAGACAGGGCAGAGAAGGACTGGGAAACAGAGGTGTGAGAGAGGGAAACATAGAGACAGGGCAGAGAAGGACTGGGAAACAGAGGGGCGAGAGAGGGAAACATAGAGACAGGGCAGAGGGGGACTGGGAAACAGAGGGGTGAGAGAGGGAAACATAGAGACAGGGCACAGGGGGACTGGGAAACAGAGGGGTGAGAGAGGGAAACATAGAGACAGGGCAGAGGGGGACTGGGAAACAGAGGGGTGAGAGAGGGAAACATAGAGACAGGGCAGAGGGGGACTGGGAAACAGAGGTGTGAGAGAGGGAAACATAGAGACAGCGCAGAGAAGGACTGGGAAACAGAGGGGTGAGAGAGGGAAACATAGAGACAGAGCAGAGGACTGTGAAACAGAGGGGAGAGGACAGATGGAAACAGAGAGACAGGGGAGGGATGCAGACCTATGAATTACGGCTGATTTGTTGAGTATAGTAATAAACCCCAACTTCATGGTCCCTTTACTGTGACATTTATGGATATGTGCTTGACTGACTGATAGCCTGCCTGACATACATTGTGAAGACAGGCAGACTGAAATAACAGATTATGCGATGAATGATCAACAGGTACACAAAGAAAGCAGATAACACAAAGTAACTAACATGTAGAGAGACACAGCGAATAACACACAGCATGACTGACAAAGATAGCAGATTACACTCCGGGCAACTAACACTTACAGACAGACAGGTATACCAATCACACACTAAGTGACTAATGGACACAAACAGCTGATAGCACATTATGTGGCGAATAGACAGAGACAGCAGATACCACTCAGAGAGCAACTAACAGGCAGACAGCAACAACAGATAGCACACAATGTGGCTAACATACAGAGACAGTAGATAACACTCTCAGAAACTAACAGACAGAGACAGTAGATAACACTCTCAGAAACTAACAGGCAGACAGCAACCAACAATAGCACACAATGTGGCTAACATACAGAGACAGTAAGATAAGATAAGATAAGATAATGTTGCTTAAGCCCAGCCGACCGCAAAGGGCCATATCAGGGCTGTCACCACGTTAAAAATCAACTCACCAGTCTTTTAAAATTTTTTTAAAAAACCAACTTTCACACATCTTGTTAAATGACATCGTCTACAAACGCACCAGAAACTTTGTTAAAAATCTTTCTGCCGTAAAATCTTAAATCAGATAAAAAATGTTAATCTCTCTCAAAAACTCAAGGATCACGTCAGGCGGGACATCCCTGAACAGGATCTTCATGGACTCCGCCGTAAAATGTTTGTGTCTCACATCGTGCAAGTCCCAACACTCTAAAAGTACATGTTTCATTGTGAGTGGCGCATGACATGGATGCACCACGGAGCTTCTTCACTCTTTAAAAGGTAAGAATGGGTAAAATACGAAATGCCGGTGTGCAGCCCAGCACAGAACCGTTTCCTCTTACGACCTCCCGATGTGGATGGGAGGAAGTCCTTAAGGTTTGGACGGATCTGAAAGAGTTTGTTACTCGTCTGTGTGTTCCAATCCTCCTGCCAGAGGTCTCTCACATAATCGTTAATTTTGGGTTTCACGTCTGAGCAGGGGATATAAATGTTGGACAGTTTCTCTCTTGTGGCGTTCTTGGCTAAACGATCAACCATTTCGTTCCCGCCGATGCCAACATGACCAGGAACCCAAGCAAGAGTAATGTTGTAACCGTCCGCCTTCAAGTTGCTAAAAAGTTAAAAAAAAACAGAGACAGTAGATAACACTCTCAGAAACTAACAGACAGAGACAGTAGATAACACTCTCAGCAACTAACAGGCAGACAGCAACAGCAAATAGCACACAATGTGGCTAATATACAGAGACAGTAGATAACACTCTCAGAAACTAACAGACAGAAACAGCAGATAACATATTGAGTACTAAGATGAAAAAAACACACAGAAACAGCACATGGTGTGTCTGACTAATAGAGACAGCAGATAACACTTAAAGCAACTTACAAACTGAATTACCACATAGCATAATGTGTGATTAAAAAACGAGAGAGAGACATCATACATCACTCAAGTGACTATCAACTGATAACGGGAGTCTAGGGTGAAACTATTCAATCTTTTTAAAATCTAAAATGCACAGATCCAGGCAGGACACATGGGCAGTGCCCCTGTTGGGGTTGGGGGCTGGGGTGGGGCGGATTCAGGATGGCAGCTGAAGCTGGAGAAAATTTGCAATTGAAAGAGAAATTGAACTTATTTTCAAGCAAATAAGAGCACTTTTCAGGACAAGCATTTTGCCTCTGTGAGGCTAGATAAAACAGTGTAATTTTAGGTGAATTTTATAAGAATTAAAAGACAGATATCACATGGATGTTAAACATAAACACATGGCACAATGTTAAACACAAATCAATAGATCCATTAAAGAAACAGATAAGAACAAAGATTCCAATAGATAAATAATTCTGAGAGAAATGGGGAGGTGGGGTGGAAATGGTGAAGGTGGGGAGGAGAGAGAGAGAGAGAGAGAGAGAGAGAGAGAGAGAGAGAGAGAGAGAGAGAGAGAGGAGAGAGAGAGAGAGCAACTCAACAACAGACAGATGTCAATACGAATCAGTTTTAACTTTAGATTTCAGGGGTGTTCATGGTTTTGAGCATGCTCCTTGAGCTGTTTCTTCCCACTTGACCCATACTACAGCTCTGCACTGTAAACCGTACACTAAGTGACAAATACAAACCAGCATGATTAAGCTTCTCACACCACTGTTGGTGCAGAGTACTGTTGGCGTTCATTTAGCCTTTCCCAACTCCATTTATTCTTTGCAATCAAGTCAATTGTGGACACAGTTGCCTTCCAACACTCCATACATGTTTTATCAAGCCAATTGACTACTGTAGGCACATCTATGCGATGCTGTGATCTATCACTGTCCACTCACAGAGAACTATCTCCTGGGTCTACAGAGCACAGGCTGAACTTCCAGCACTCGTTTTCTTTTTGGTTCTCAGAGTCCAGGCGATCGTTTGTGAGGTTTCAGAAATCTACCCCCCCCCCCCCCCCCCCCCCCACAAAAAAAAAAAAAAAAAAGAAGAGGAGGAAGAAGAAGAATGTAATAAAAATTTAAAAAAATCTTCTGTCTGGGCAAAAAGTCTCAAAACCTGAATTTGTCACCAAAAGAAGGAAGTTTCATCCACGTAGAGTGCATGGACAGGGAGACACACAGACAGCTGATAACACACAGAGGGTGAAGAACACATGAACAGGAGGCAGCGGAGTGATAATTCACAGAGAAGCCAACAGGCAAACAAAGCAGTCAGTTCAAACAGTGCACAGACAGTGACAACATACAACACAAAGTGTTTAACAAGGAGATGGGATAGGATTAAATACACACAACCGATAACACACAGAGTGACAGAGGATGGTAACACATGCAGCAGATAATGCACAGTATCAGACAGGATGATAATGCATACAGCAGACACAATTTCTGACATAATTCCAAAGAGTCAGACAGACATGAAAATGAGGTCGTAGATGAAACTGTGTTGACAGACAAACAGGCTATCTGAAAGCAACATGCAATGTTCTGACCCCACAGACAAAGAAACACAGCAACTACTTTGAATCTAGGAAGTGATGCACACTGTGACTGGGACATATCTATATTAAGGTAAGAGATATACTGTCTGGGAAAGTATACAGTGGTGATATACACCTGACTTAGTCTAGATACTTGAAGGCAAATACAGCAAGTAACACAGATTCAGTGAAAGTCCATGCACAGACAAGAAAGATGTTCAAGCTGAGATGATGTACAAACAGCACAGGAATTTGCTCCCTTCTCCCAAAACAGAAAATTTGTTAAAGTGCCAGAAAGTTCAAAACTTGTAGGAGAGGATTCAAATTTCTACAGTATATGTTACTTTCTGTTACCCTATTTAAAAAGCCTCCCTTGGAGTCCTCTCACCAATTGATGCCCTACAACAAAAACAAATCTCACTGGTTCTTCTTTTTGCACAGAATCAATTTTTTTCTTTTTTTAAATTCTCTCACTGTCTGTGTGAATGCATTCAACATACCAGTACCAGTGCGCCAACCGAGTTGCTTGAAAAAGGGGATCAAAATCATCAACTAAGGTTCTGCTAACCTGAAGTAACTGTGTCACTTTTCACAACCTCTGCTGTGGACTTGTGCTTCAAGCACATCAGGTGATCATTGACAGCCACAAAGCCATGAAAGCTGAACTTCATGTCAGAGGGACACAAGAGTACAGTACGAGCAACTATCCATGACCAGTTTACAGACATCATCCCCAATTCATGAACCAGCCATTCTTGACCAGCCATTCACACTTCTAAGCATTCTTCAATATCTTGTTGTCAAGAAATCTTTTCAGATTTACTCACTGATTATCAAAATGCACAAACACACAAAGGTTAACCCAAATGTGAGAACTGAGAAAACAAACAGACAGCAAAGATAGGTTCATGCTGGACATGTTTTGAACATAACAAGACACAAATACAGAGACACAGAAAAATAAGTAGGAGGAGATGGATGGGGTATAATGTGAATATCACAAGACCTGACAAAGACACATTGTAAACATCACAGAACACACACAAGCTTCAAATTCAGAGGAATTAACTATCCCTGATACACACAAGTTCAATGCCCACAAACATGACTTACTGGACAAAGAAAAGTCCGAGCTGTCGTGAGAAGCGCTGCGAGAGTGCGGCTCATCTCCTGAGCTCAGATGGCCATCATGACTAGATCCATACAGTTCCGACTCTTGCCTGCAGTGACTGTACAAGGAGGACCCCCTTCCATCATCCGAGCCTCTCCCTGAAGACAGTGTGGAGTCAGAGTACCCATGGGAAGTAGAGACCGTGATGCTGCTTTGGCGACCTCCGCTCTGATCATAGTAGCCGGAACCAGCGGCTGTGGCAGCGGGTATGGAACTGGTGATGGTGTTGTGTGTTGGTGGAAGGGGGATTAGAGGAATGCGGGGTGGAGGTGGGGGTGCTGATGCTGCTGCGGCTACCTGCCATGGATGGCCGGCCATCCCCTCTGAAAGAAAGCAACACTACATGCTTCATAAAGTAAGATGACACATCTGTTGTGCCCCTTGCTTAAATGGGACCCTGCACAGTTCACAAAAGCCACCTAGAAAGATGATAAAGTCAGACAGACACTGGCTGACATGCTGGGTCTGTTACAGGTCAGTTGTATGGTCAGTAAGGAGGCTGAGGAATGCTTTACAGAGAAGTCATCGTCAGTTTTCTGTATCTTGGCATCATATATAATTATTCAAAGCTTTTTCCCCATCATAAATAATCATAATACTATCAAAATACCTTTTCATAAATCACTTTGCCCGAAATAAGAAAACTACAACTTGTCACTTTTCTGTATCTTGGCATCATTTATACTCAAAGCTTTTCCCCCTTCATAAACAATCAATTTACTATCAAAATACCTTTTCTTAAATCACTTTGCCTGAAATAAGAAAATTACAACTGAACTTTTCAAGCTTCAAAATCCATAATGTAAACACCATCTCTTTCTTCATTTTAAAAAATCAAACACTGAATCATAAAAATGAATACAAAATAAACAATATCCACCAAGAAAAGACAAGAAAGAATCAATTATACTAAATCTGCATTTTTCCCTCTTGCCAACACACACACACACACACATGCACACGCACACACACACATGTACATGTACTTTCATAGATTCATGCACACATGTTTGTCTGGCCATTAAAAGAGAGAGAGAGAGAGAGCAGAGAGAAAGAGGGGTGTGTGTGTGTGTGTGGGGGGGGGGGGGGGGGGGGGGGGGGGGTAGGTGTGTGTGGGCATGATGAGAGATCTGATTCTGGTTATGATAATGTGTAGCATCCTAACTTTCCTGAACAGTAAAGTGCTGTTTTTTTAATACTGTATTCTTTTTCTTGGCAACTTTGAGAAACTATTGCCATGACTGGTTCATACACACCAAACATTCATGCATGGACATCATAACACCATAATACAAAACATGATGACCTCAAGGGAGACATGACATCTTCCCAATCTCCCAATTACCTAAGGTTCACAAAAAACATGCAACAGCCCCTGGGATGATGCATGCGACAGGAACCATTCAATGAGATATATTTGGGGGAAAAAGGTAAAAATCTTGTCATTCACAAAAAAACTGATTGGTGTTTGTATTTTCAATGAGGATGTTAAGGAGGAGGAAAATTTCATAATTTGAAATAGCACTGCTCAACAGTGTGAATTCACAAAGATTGCAACACCACCCACAAAGACTAACAAATATTGACAAAGACTGAAACAATCCCTAACAAAGACTAAAATCCAAAGACAAAGACTGGAACAATCTCTAACAAAGGTTAAAAACCACTTACAAGACTGAAACAATCCAGAGTGAAGACTAACAACCACGGACAAATACTAAAACAACCCCTAACAAAGACTGAAACAATCCCTAACAAAGACTGAAACAATCCCGAGTGAAGACTAACAACCACGGACAAATACTAAAACAACCCCCTACAAAGACTGAAACAATCCCTAACAAAGACTGAAACAATCCCGAACAAAGACTTACAACCACTGACAAAGACTGAAACAATTCCTAACAAACTAAAAATCTCCTGCAAAAGACTGAAGCAATCCTAAAGAAAAACAAACAACTGCTAACAAAGACTGAAACAATCCCCATAACTCAGATGGTACAGTACCAGATCCTAAGGACCTTGTGTTCAGAGGTCAAATCTCTGCCAAGCTGTATCAATGCAGGGGGATTTTTCTCATGGAGTTAACATTGGTTCTGACTCAATTTCCTTAAAAAAATCTGTAGAATAGGACTATAAAACAAAACGTTCTGTACATGAATGCACGCATAACATTTTGTGCACACATAAAATCCATCGCTAATTTTTGTACGAGAAAGCCAGTTTTGCCAGGGATAAGTATATACACTGCATGCACCTTCTGTGAAAATGAAAAACTGTGTCACCGATATACTGAATGACATGAGAAATAACAGAATGAAGCCCGAGCTGGCAGCTGTTCAGTCAGTTCCACCCAGGTAGTCATCTTACTGTGTAAACGATTGCATGGATTCTAAATCACCAAGAACTTGGTCTTTCTCTGAGGATTGGCACAACGTAAGAACTCGCAAAAGGAGTAGTGATAATACTACTAAAGACAAACCATCAATCACAAAGACAAATAATCCCCAACAATGACATAAAAAAGGCATCATAAAAACAGTAACAACACTGACAGACTGTAATACCCATCACAAAGACTGTACTGCCCCCTTCAGTGACATCTCCATCACATAGACTACAAGACCTCCCTCACAGACTACGACACCAGCATAATATAGACTGTAATACCTCTATCACAGACTGTAACTACCCCCCCCCCCCCCCCCCCCCCCCCCCCCCCAATCTAACTTAGACTGTAACACACATTCAAATAGACTGTGACACCCCTATCATGGACTGCAACATCCTCTCCACACAAACCGTAACACCCCCTCACATACTGTAACATTCCCTCATGCAGACTGTAACACTCCTTACATACACTGTAACAACCCCTCACACTGACTGCAACATCTCTCATATAGACAGTCACACTCCTTACATAGACGTAACACCCTCTCAGACTGACTAACATTCCCTCATGAACAGATGTGCCCCGGTGAAGAAGTGGGCAGGGAAAGAAACCATGAACACAGACTCCAATATACTCTACACGTCACTCTTTAAAAAAATTTTAAAAAGGCATTACTCTTAAAAAACAAATTAACAGCAACAACAAAAAGAATGCAAAGTTCCACTAATATCAACAATGCTAGCCCCTTGTTCACTGACATTTCCAGACCAATCAACAAAAGTCCATCTTCAAAACACTTTCATCCAACCCTTTGTCATTAAAGCAACAACATTGTATGTTTAAACCCAACATTTACTTCCATTTTGAACTTCCACTCTACACAGTTCCTTTTATGTTTTTTTTTAAAGCAGGACATTATCACCAATCCCTAAAACCTAAACTATGAACAGATGCCCCTGGGGAACAGGGCAGGGTCACTATTACGAAACCTTTAATAATACATCCCCACAAGTAAACTCTTAAAAGTCCTTATGAGACAGGATTGGGGATGAGGGATGGGAGGGGGAGTGGTAAGGCATTTTCAAGAGATCCTCTTCAACAGCTTCTCCGCAGGTTCCCTTTGAACAATGACTACAATCTGCAGACATCAGATTATTTCATAATCAACCAAGTATGCAAGAGTATGCTGAAATGAATCAGGATGACAGATATGAGGCATCAGACATAAACTACGATGTGCTACAAAGATCTACATCTGCTTGGTGCGCCTAAAAGAATCACACATGCAGATCTAGAGCAACTAGTACAATAACCCACACCTACACAACATGGCAGTATGTGCAGCTGTAACAAATGCATACAAATCAAAAACAGTACAAGTGTTTAAACACAATATTCCAAACTATAGACCTAAGGCAGCAGTATCTACAATGGCCTGTACATGAGTCTCGGTCAAAAAAGATAAGAAAACAAAAGACACGACCACTTGTATATCTTTGTTTTTAATGCAATCTATCATGCTATTCCAACTGTTTTCTATCACAATGTGAAAAACACGGTTGGCCAATACAACTGTAACCCCACTTACCAACAGAAAACAGTTCCAGACACAGACATTTCACCACATCAAATCGAAGTGAAAGGAGTATGTTTACAGATTGTTGCGTAGCTGCTGCATTTAAAAAAAAAATTATTTGCTCGATTTCACTGTAAGGGTAGAAAAACACCTGTTGAGTCATGCCCAAATTCACAAACACAACAACCCCAAAACGTAAGGTAGATAGAGAAGACACAAAATGATGTAGCTGAATTTACTCAGATTCCACAAGGCCGAGACAAGCAGGGTTAAAAGAGTAAAAAATCCCCCATGTCACATACAGCAAATGCATGCGCTCCATGCACATAACTGGCTGAAAGGTGATGTGGACTGTTGGTGTGGCAAACAATTGCACACACCAAGAAGCCTATGTTTTTGTATTCATGACATCAACAAGCACATTCATCAACATTCCAGACAGAAAACAGAGATAAAGAAACAGTATTATTTAAGTAAACTTTTCAGTGATTAACCATTGCAATGGTAGTTCTCCACTGCCATATGCTCCTCCAGTGCTTACAATTGTTGCTGATGCACAATTTTGGCTTTTTTCAATTTCATTTTTATCTATCCTGATTTAAGCATAATAGCCAATTGCTAAACATAAACAGGAGTGGCAAATCAAGAACTTTGCACTCAGTACACTTTTATGTACTTTTTGGCTAATGCCACAATGCCAACAGTTTGTGATTAGAATCAAACTGATCAAAACAAACCACATAACAGAGGATAGTCCTATTTACATTTGTTTGGTTATTATGAACACACCAAAACACTGGAATGGTTAAAAAAAAAAATTTTAAGTCTTACCTTGAGAAGATGGGGACAAAAATTGTTGACATGAAATCCAAACAAACAATTAATTAATAATCACAGTAGTTCAAACTCAGGAGCCACAAGACACAGACGGAAGCTTGATTTTAACTGAAAAAATCCCACTTCTCACTTACCAATCAATGTATGGTTCACCATGGAAACATCATCCACAAGTATTTGCACTGATACCAGTTCGTTTTCAGCTAAATGTTATCACCATCCAATTAAATTTTTAAAAGTTCAAATCCTAACATTGAGGTCAAGTTTGAAATTCACTATTTTTTCAATGATTTCAGGATTTCAGAAATGAGTTCTGAAACACACATTCCTGGAAAATTCTGGAGAGTCGGCACTATTCTATACTTTATCAGCTACTGCTGATCCTGAACTGACCTTCATTCACTTGTCTATGTATCCCACTCGCTAACAAATACAGCTATCAATTGAAAAACAAACACTAGAAATTCTAGCATTTGTACAACTGACCATCACTGGTGAACAAGTTTTTCTCGTCTGAAAAAGTATGTATATAAAATGGATAAAAACTTTCAGCTTTGGTCTATGACTCAGTTATGGAAGTCATATAAAGAGCAGATTGACAGCATGACCAGAAGTCAGATAAATTCAGGATTTTGTATCTGCCACAGTCTCACATTTATTGGGTGTTCTCAGGATTTTGTATCTGCTACGGTCTCACATTTCTTGGGTGTTCTCAGGATTTTGCATCTGCCACGGTCTCACATTTCTTGGGTGTTCTCAGGATTTTGTATCTGCTACGGTCTCACATTTATTGGGTGTTCTCAGGATTTTGTATCTGCCACAGTCTCACATTCCTTGGGTGTTCTCAGGATTTTGTATCTGCCACTTTCTCACATTTCTTGGGTGTTCTCAGGATTTTGTATCTGCCACGGTCTCACATTTCTTGGATGTTCTCAGGATTTTGTATCTGCCAGTCTCACATTCCTTGGGTGTTCTGCCATTTCCCTTTTTGCCTTCCATATGTTTGTTTGTCCCACTTACACCTGAACCATCCACCTTTCCCCACCACATTCCCTGAACCAAAATACCGAGAGCACAACAACACTAGACTACCTTCTATGGACATCAAGGCAACACATTACAGCATGACTGGAACATACATCTTCATCATGGTTAATATGACTGCTCATGCATATATAAACATGCACACACCCACATAAACACACACATACACACATATAAACACACACACACACACACACACAGTGCAGGCTGCAGAGGTGTGTGTCCTCACATGCACACACCCACGTACACACACACACACACACTGAGTGCAGGCTGCGGAGGTGTGTGTCCTCACATGGGAGTCATAGCTAAGCCACAGACAAAAAGCCAACACAAACAGGTGTAAACAAGGGTAGGGAGAGGTGAGGGCCAAACCAAACGGCAGCAAGGCAACATTCATTCTGCAACTCAATACCTAGCATAGGTGAGCGGCAGCTGCGGCAGGCTGAGACATGGCCGCTGATTGGCCAACGGATGATGATAAAGAGAGTGCAATTGGTCGGGATAGAAGAAGGGGGTGTGCATAGACACCAGGGAGGTGAAGGGGAGGTGGGTGTTGAAACTGATCAACCCCCTGTCATAGTCACACACAGATGCGCAAACACGCACACACGCGCACGCACACACACACACACACACACACACACACCCACCATACATACCAACAGAGGTTACCACCCTTGTCATGATAAAACAATACAAATCACCATCTTAGTTCAATTCACCCACTCAATCACATCCAAACACATACACACACACATGCGCGCACACGCACACACACACACACACACACACAAAACATGCACAAACCACACACACAAAATCTTCAAGTTTACTTTCAGTGAAAGAATTCACACCCAAAAAAATCCACAGACGCTTGACACACTAACACATACACTGGAGAGATGGGCAAGAGAGCAGAGACTGCAAGCTCTAAACACTGCCTGAGATGTTCTCCCATTAGCCACAGTGTAATAGCCCACACAAGCTTAAAACACCACACTGTCCCTCACATACACAAAGATCAACAACATAAACACGTAATACTGAATAACATTAATTTACAGAGAATACTATGTAATTACATGTTCCTATTATCATGATTAAGCATAAAGAAAAAAAAGTCATACAGAAAGATGATCTTAACAAAGGACACTGCTAACAAAAAAACCACAACTGCATGAAGCAGATAAAACATGAAAAAAATCAAGAGGTGTGAGGTGTATAACAGTAAAACAAAATGCTCAACAAGAAGTCTGCAGGAAGGAAGAAAAGGACAGAGAACGGCCATAGGAAGCAAGCACCTCAAACATAAACACCCGCTGCTTGCTAGCCCATGAACAGACTACAGAAGACAAGACCAATGGCTTGAAGCAACACCCCAACGTACTAAGACACATGACAAAGCAGTATGGTGAATAACTAGACACAGGCACAACCAACATTCAGAGTGGCCTCACCTTGGAGTGCCGTCCTCCAGAGGGGGCACGACCACCACTTTCACCACAGCGGATGTGCGCAGCAAGTCAACAATCTGGTCGTGGGTGAGGGTGATGGTGGCCACTTTGCAGATCTCCACAAGTCGGCTGCCCTTGCGTAGCCCCACCTCCCAGGCAAAGCCATAGGGCTCAACATCTGTCACGATGCCTTCTGACTGGATGTGGAATCCCAGCTGACCCAGGCCATTCCGCTTCAGCACCAGCTTCATGGTCTATAATACAGCAGTGTACGTGAAAGACATTTCTCTTCTTCACTTCTCATATCTCTAGAATCAATACCATGATTTCTTCCATGGCCATATTAAGTCACATGATAAACTGCCAAATACCCATATCTGCAAGGGTACATTATTTTCCAAACTGGAGGGAGTGTCACAGACCTTTCAATAACCAGAGATGGAGAGTGGGGGGAATGGAGTACTGATGTTAGCAACAAGTTGAAAGTCTAACAACAATGCCGTCATATATCATACTGAAATATAGATCACACATGCACACACACGCACGCACACACGCACGCACACACACACACACACACACACACACACACACACAATGCACACACACACGCACACACACACACACACACACACATACACACACACACACACAGAGTTAAAACTATTATTTTTTTCCTGCCTCTTCTCTGTGCCCTGCCCATGGCACTACTTTCATGCAGCTCCTTTAGGCCACCACTTACAAAACCATACCCAGAATCATCCTGTTGCAGTTCCAGTGGGGCAGCCCAATGGAATCAATGCCATGTCATTATGAGGCAACTCACCAGGGGAGACTACTTCAGAGATGTTTAGTGGTGCCTGTATGGAATTCGACATATGGAAACCACCTCCAAAAAACTCCTATTGCAACAATGACTACTTCGTAGCAGAGCCAGTGTGTCTGAGAGTCTTCCTCTGGAAGGTGCCAGCATGTCCATCAAATATTAGCGCCCATGAACTTGACCTTACCACTGACAAAAGCTAATCATGGACATGGAATTAAGTCATGATGCATTCATGGCGTAAACGTTCACAGAACATGAGCTTATTTCTAATTATGATCAATAAGGATGAAAATGAGGAACAAGATGCTGTGTCATTCCTTTCTGGTCTGAGACTATAAGAAAGGGCTGTATTGTACACTAACTTTCACAGAAAATCCTGGCATGAAATTTGACTGACTGGTTCCAGTCTTCACAATTAAGCCTGTAGCACATTCAACTCTGTAATGAAACCAGTTTTGAAATTAGTAATGAAACCAGTTTTGAAATGAGTAATGAAACCAGTTTTGACATTAGTAATGCATACGAGTCTTTCCTGAGATCAATATTTGCAGACATTCACTGCCTCCTTTATCCACTCTCATTATTCCTTGTTTCTGTAAAAAATAAATCATGATCAATTCTCTGTTTGATGGCAGAATCTACCAGCATTTTCTGTCAGGAAGATATGGTCACCTTACACTTGGAAGTTACTTGTAATCAATTTCCAAACAATTCGAAGACGTAATTCTAATCAAGCAACAAAAAGCACAACACAAAAGCAACGCCACTGGCGACTTACTACTATTCCCCTGAGATTCATACCATAATTTTCAAGCCAAACAGCAGTCTCCTGTTAGTTAGAGATGATAGGTGAAACCTTTGACCAAGGCCACATTTAAAGAAGACAAACAGATAAATAAGCAAAAAAAGGAGTCAAATGGTTGCAGACACAAAGAGATATCTGCAGACCATGCCTCACCTCTAGGCCTTGTGAGAAAGTCACCACAATGACAGACACAAAGAGATATCTGCAGACCATGCCTCACCTCTAGGCCTTGTGAGAAAGTCACCACAATGACTGACACAAAGAAGCATTTACAAACTCTGCCTTACGTCTACACCTTGGCGAGGCAGCAGTTAAATAGTGATGAACACAAAGAAGTATCTATAGACTAAGCCCTACCTCTGTGCCTTGTACGACAGCAATCATTGTGACTCACACACAGAGGTACCTTCAGACCCTGCTTTACCTCTGTGCACTGTGAGACATCAAATAAAGAGTGACTGACACAGAGGTATTTTTAGACTCTGCCTCACTTCTGCATTTTGTCAGACAGCAGTCACACAGTGACAGACACAAAGAGGTACCTCCAGACCCTGCCTTTACTCTGCACCTTGTCAGACAGCAGTGACGGACACAAAGAGGTACCTCCAGACCCTGCCTTTACTCTGCACCTTGTCAGACAGCAGTGACAGACACAAAGAGGTACCTCCAGACCCTGCCTTTACTCTGCACCTTGTCAGACAGCAGTGACAGACACAAAGGAATCTACAGACCATGCCTTACCTCGGTGCCTTGTGAGATAACAGTCAAAAATGAAGCAGACACAAGGAGGTAGCTGCACACCCTGACTCACCTCTGTGCCTTGTGAGACAGCGGTCAAGCGTGTGATGATCTCTGTCATCTCTTCCATATCCCCACTCAATGGCCGCAGCAAAATGCACTCCCCCTGACCAAAGTACAGTCGTATACTGCACAAAGACAAGTGCATACATCAGTTCCACTTCTCCCTCTCCCTCTCTCACATACAGACGCAATTGTCCTCTATTCAGCAGTCAAAGTTATGCAATCAAAACCAATCAAAAACCAGTGAATGCAGCTTTGCTAAAATTGTTAAGATACCCTGATCCACAAAGATCCAAAATAACATGAAACAAGTAGACATAAATTCCAATGAAAGATTCTACACCAAAGAATTACAATAAGGTAAGTCCTCTAATTCTGAATTTCTTCCCAACTCTTGCTGCTATCACAGAGATATGCAGGCTACTGTGATGGTAAGTGAAGGTTCACACAGTCCTCACCTACACAATATTTTGGGCATCAACAAAGACATGTATTCTCTGATGTCACTATCCAGCATGTCGATGTCACTCACAGTCATGGGTTTTTTATGTGGGATTTTTGTGTGGATGTGTGAGAATAATGTTTTCGGCATTTTTAATCTGTTAGATATACTCCTAGCTCTGACAAGGATAGCTTTCTCTTGAGTCAGCTCAGCTGTTTTGCTGACAACACTTTCACAGACATGTTTAACTCTTGACTTCCCATACCGCACCGTTCCGCAACTGCCGCACAGTCCCAAACCGCACCACACCGCAACAACCGACATGCCTTATTTGGAGCCGTTGTTATGGAAGCGAGAACTCTCTAATGCAGAGAGGAAGGTTTAACGACATCCGGAAAGCGTTCGCCTTCCGCCCGCAGTTTTCAGCCTAGCTGTTTACATTGCGATTTTGAAGAAGTTTTTTCACGAAGGTTTTTTCCCAAGATTTTCTGGTCAAGATGGCGTCTTTCCAACATATCGACAACGATGTTTTCGATGAATTTATCGAAGATTTGTGCAACCAGCATGCGCTAGGGCTTGGAGATGATCAGCAGAGTGATGCGAGTGTCGGAACTGGAGTTAGTTCAGTTCACACGAGTGATTGCCTGACGTACAATCGGAAATTTCAGATGAAGATTCGCCACCTGTGCTTACCTGTGTACGCTGTCATTATTATCCAATATGAAGCTCATCATCCTACTCCTTGTGTGCAGAACATGAACATTGACCACATGTGACTTTATTTCTGTGGTTATACTGTGACTTTGTGAACAGAACTGTGCAAAATACTGTACAAGGAACTGTGCAATTTATATTTTCTGTGCTTGGATTCTTACCTGTATATTACGTCATTACAAGACTACATAAAGGTCAGTTAACATTTTTCTTTGACTTGTATTGTTTCTATGGTCATGTGTGTGACTGTCTGTCTGCATTGTTTTACAAACAAACACACCACACATTGATTTTTCCAACCTTTATTGAACACACCTGACATTTTTTAATTATTCTGTAATTAATTACCATACTGACATTCAAAATTTTTTGGGGGTACATTTGACCGCTTCAGTATAAAAAATAACATCACTTCCATAAAACTTCCAAATTTCAAAGCAGTCAATCAACAAACAAGAAAGATATAATTATTTTAATGACCATACTCATTTTTAGCTCATTTCTAGCCAATCCTTATGGGCTAGAGGACTGAGAACACACTGTTTCTTATGGGAAGTCAAGAGTTAATATCTCTGGCTTCAAATATTTGTTGCAGTGGTTGCCTATGAATGACTTGCCATGATAGGCCTGATGGTGGATTTTTTGCTGATGCGGGGCAATATCTACATGCTGGGTGACAGGACCAGACAAGCGTGGAAGATCAAGCTGTGATTTGCTGTCTTCTATTTCTTCTTCTTTCTCATTAACCTGCTCCATCAGTTGTTGTTGCTCTTGCTGGAAAACACTCAGAGGTGTTCTGTCATCTTCAGGCTCATTAAATACCAGTCTTGATTCTAGTTGCCTTTTGTCCTCACAACGAACCCAGCAAAACAGCAAGAGTAGCAGAAACAACAAAAAGAGAACTTCCTGTTCTTTTTCTTGTCTTCCAAAGATAACAAAAATTGTATATTTTTTCCTTAAAACAAATACCAACAACAACAACAACAATGATCGCCATAATTTTTAAGCATGATTGACCTGTGGAAATGAAGATGACTCTCTCTCTCTCACACACACACATACATGCACACACAAACATACATACAGGTACATGCAAATCAATAAATTGGAGACAGAACAAGCAAGTTAACACACATCCACATGTACACACTCGCATACATACCTGCCCATGCACATATATAAATGGGGAGTTTTTCTTATACTCCCTGTTTGGCTAGTATACTTACCATGTCAGACCATAGCATACAACGGCAGTTAGTCAGCTCTGCCAGGCCGAAGATTTTGTGGCAATGCAGTAATAAGATAGTCACGTGACGCCTACCCTACTTCCGCCATGCGCAGAAGGCCGAGGTGAGCTTGTTTACCTCATTCTTCTGAGGCCACACCAAGGTAACCCCGAGAACCTTGGCGCTAGAGGGGAAGGAGGGCGGGCATTAGAGTCTGACATGGTAAGTATACTAGACAAACAGGGAATATAAGAAAAACTCCCCATTTTGGCGTCATATACTTTACCATGTCAGACCATAGCAGAATATAAAGGAATCGGAGGAGGGCAGTGCCCTAATGGTTCTTGGGGTTAGATGGCAGAACGGAAATAGATGCATTAGCCGCCACAAAAGAGATCCCTTTAGAACCATCAGCCCGGGTCATTCGGATATCCCTCAAGTAGAAGTTTATGAAGGGGTTTTCCAAACGCCAGAAGGCTACCTCCAATAGATGGCGCACGGGGACAGAATGCTGGAACGCCGCAGAGGTGGCCAGCGCTCTGACCTCATGAGCTCGGGGGGCTATGGCCGGGAGGTCCTTAAATGCCTGGGCGTAGGCAGATCTGACCGTCCTGGACAGCCATCTGGAGATGGTGCCCGCCGAGATGTTCTTAGGATTATTTGGGTTAATGGAGATGAGGTGTCTCTGGGATGCGCGCCTGGGGCGCGCGCATTCCCAGTAGTATCTAAGGCACCTGGACGGGCACAGGTCCATGTCCCCCCCCCCCCCCCCCCCCCTCCGATCTCGACTGCCGAGGATATCCGCGAGTGAGCGGATGACGAGGGAGGGGGAGGAAGAGCCCGGTTCCTGGTTCTTAGCTAAGAATTCAGGGAGGAATTTCAGGGAGACTGAGCCGTCCCTGTGAAAGGCCACGTCTCAGGGGTCTCCGCTGAGGGCATGGATTTCGCTTCGCCGTCTGGCCGAAGCCAGGGCGAGGAGAAATGTGGTCTTCATAGAAAGGAGGTCAAAGGGGATGGTGGCAATGGGCTCGAAGGGAGGTTTCCTAAGAGCATCAAGAACAATGAAGAGGTCCCAAAGGGGAACACGCCTAGGGGACTGGGCCTCCCGTAGGGCCACCCCCCTGGAGATCTCTCTGAGGAGAAAATCATTCTCAAAAGATGGTCCGCCTAGTTGGCGGATAGTGGTGCATATGGCTGATCGGTAACCCCGGATGGAGCTAGCCGATAGCTTACGCGCCGAGGCTAAGTGAGATAAGAAGTTGCCTAGCTGGATGTTAGAAGGGGAATCATGGGGAACGGAGTTGTCCGAGCACCAGGAGACCTATCTCTCCCAGCGGTAGTCATAGAGGGACTCGGTGCTAGGTCTACGCGAGGCCGAGGCTAAATCTCGCAGGTCCTGCGAGGCTCCAGCCCCCGCGAGGATGTCTAGGACGGACCGGGATCTGTCCGAGTGGGAGACGGGGGTAGATGCTAGCACCCGGGCGGACAAAGCAGCCAGGCGTGGAGTCGGAGCATCTGGGGGTTGGAGTGAGGGCGTCTGGAACGGGGTTGCCTGAGCATGTCCCACCTGGGAGTTAACTGCAGAGGGGGAACATGGGAGAGGGCTTTTAGGTCCGGAAACCAGGACTGGGTCGGCCACCATGGGGTTATGAGGATCAGCCGGGTCTCTCCAGTCTCACCTTCCTGATCACTTTGTGGAGGATCGGGAAGGGGGGAAAGGCGTAGGCTATGAGACCCGACCATGACAGGGACAGGGCGTCGATCGCATGAGCCTGGGGGTCAGGCACAGGGGAGACATATACTGGCAGACGATGGTTGAACCGGGTGGCAAACAGGTCGACCATCGGCTTGAACCAATGATCCCAGACCGAAGCTAGGGTTAGCATATTGAGGGTCCATTCTGTTTGTAGGAGAGATTTGGACCGGCTGAGGGAGTCTGCCAGGATATTGCGTGTGCCCGCTATGTGTCGCGCTCGAAGCGTGACGCAGTGTGCCAGACACCAACGCAGGAGAGCCTCTGTCCGGAGGGAGAGGCTGATTTGAACATGCCCAGTGACGATCACATGATCCTTGACCCCCATGCGCTGGTCACAGGCACCAACACCAGTCCAGAATCTCTGGGACCAGGTTGCGGTGGATCTGGAAGACAGTCGCAGACAGTTTCAGACCTTTCTTTCCCACCAACAACTCCGCAATGGTCCTCTATTGCACATTGCCACATGCTGTGTTGTGTGCACAGCCATGAAACATTCCAAGCAATCCTAAAGGGACGGGCACGGGGGTTCTTGCCCAGCTCTGCGCAGAGTGCTTATTGCAAGTATTAACACAACTGGGCGCGCTGTCGTCAAGCACGTTCTGAGCGCGAACTCAGAACCGAGTGAAGTGTAAATGGCCTCTCTTTCTCAGTGGGATAAGGATGCATGTGTGAGTTGCATGCATGTGTGAGCTATACAGCTCCTACTGCTGTCTCTTTGCAGAACAAGGCACTCTGTGTGTTCCAAAGGTCTGCTGGTTTGCTTAGAAGATGCTATATAACTTAATTTTCTTGTACCCTCTGCTTACACACCGCCTCCGAACTTTTGAAAAAGCAAGAATGCGTTTGCATGCACACACACACACACACACATATTTTTGCAGCAAATAGTTATACCCAGTGTGTTTACCCATTTATAGTGTGTGTGTGTGTGTGTGTGTGTGTGTGTGTGTGTGTGTGTGTGTGTGTGTGTGTGTGTGTGTTTGCGTGTGCGTGTGTACGTGTGTGTAAGATGAAAAAGAATCAAAAGACTGTTTGATTTTGTACTTTATTACAGAAGAAATACAGGGATAGAATTGTTCGCAAAAAAAAAAAAAAAAAAATCACCTATTAGTTTGATGCAAAACTTGAGACTTGGGTCATGTCATGTGCATGCAGCTGCTGAAGCTAGTTGCATTAAATTTGCATTGTCAGTTATATTAAGCATTTCAGAACAAACAACTCTTAAATGTTTCTGAACAGACTTTTTTGTTGCTGTAGTCTGAGCAGAGGCATGTATCAAACTTGTGTACTAGTTAAGTATGGAAAATAAACTATCCAGAAAGCGCTGACGTGAGTTATTTTTGCACGATTTTGTGTGTGTTGTCATTGTTTTAATTCTGCGTGACCATTTGCGTACAATCTTTCATGAAATGCCTTCGTTATCTGCGGGAAAATAAACCTAGTTGAGTTTGATGTCAATAGAATTGTCTGGAATTTGCCAATACAGCCGTCTCAGGAGCGCATAAATATTACATTATTCACGACAACCACTGATTATCAAACCGACAACCCCAATTGTAACAGCTGCTCAACAATGCCGAACACACTGCTGCCAGACCTCTTACTCATAGAAAGAAGGTTTGGAGTATCTATAAACAGTGAGACAGACCAATTTGACCACCATACAGTGATCCAGACCAGTTTTAACCCCATACAGTAGGACAGACCAGTTTGACCACCATACAGTGATCCAGACCATTTTAACCCCATACAGTAGGACAGACCAGTTTGACCACCTTACAGTGATCCAGACCAGTTTTAAACCCCATACAGTAGGACAGACCAGTTTGACCACCATACAGTGATCCAGACAAGTTTTAACCCCATACAGTAGGACAGACCAGTTTGACCACCTTACAGTGATCCAGACCAGTTTTAACCCCATACAGTAGGACAGACCAGTTAGACCACCAACAGTAGAGCAGACCAGTTTGACCACCATACAGTAGGACAGACCATTTGACCACCATACAGTGATCCAGACCAGTTTTAACCCCATACAGTAGGACAGACCAGTTTGACCACCTTACAGTGATCCAGACCAGTTTTAACCCCATACAGTAGGACAGACCAGTTTGACCACCATACAGTGATCCAGACAAGTTTTAACCCCATACAGTAGGACAGACCAGTTTGACCACCTTACAGTGATCCAGACCAGTTTTAACCCCATACAGTAGACAGACCAGTTTGACCACCATACAGTAGGACAGACCAGTTTGACCACCATACAGTGATCCAGACCATTTTTAACCCCATACAGTAGGACAGACCAGTCTGACTACCACACAGTAGGCCAGACCAGTTTGACCACCTTACAGTGATCCAGACCAGTTTTAACCCCATACAGTAGGACAGACCAGTTTTGACCACCTTACAGTGATCCAGACCAGTTTTAAACCCCATACAGTAGGACAGACCAGTTTGACCACCATACAGTAAGCAGACCAGTTTGACCACCATACAGTAGGACAGACCAGTTTGACCACCATACAGTGATCCAGACCAGTTTTAACCCCATACAGTAGGACAGACCAGTATGACTACCATACAGTAGGACAGACCAGTTTGACCACCATACAGTGAGCCAGACCAGTTTTAACCCCATACAGTAGGACAGACCAGTTTGACCACCATACAGTGAGCCAGGCCAGTTTTAACCCCATACAGTAGGACAGACCAGTTAGACCACCAATGCGCGAGATGGAGCACTTATACTACCACACAGTAACTAAGCAGCTTACCACCATACACTGAAAGAGACCAGCTGTACTACCAGAGATAGAATGCAGTCAGATCATATAAATAGACAGCAAATAAGACCATCATGCAGACAGTGAGCAGTTAGACCACCATATAGTGAGAAAGAGCAATAAGATCACAATACACTGAGCAGTTACACCACCACATAGAGACAGGGAAGTGGACCGCCACACAGAGACTGAGTAGTGAGGCCACTCTACAGAAAGAGAACAGTCAGACCATCTCACAGAAATAGACAATTACACCGCCACGTGGAAAATGAGCAAGCAGACCATTACACAGAGACAGAGCAGGCAGAACACAAAACAGAGGGTAGAGGGATAGGGATACCTGATCTTGTAGCAAATACATCAATTGAAAAGAGGTTCTTCCAATACAAATTACTTTCAGACCTGATTCATTAGCATCCCTTGACACAAATTCATACCCCATGGCTGTTTCTTTATGTTTGTTTGTTAATTTCAGGGCCTGTAATTGCCATGACTGTTCCTGTGTATTGGCACACTGATAAAAAGCAGATACAGTTAGAAGCTATTTCAAGTGCAAGATTTAGCAGAAGTTATCACTCTTTGGTCAACCACACCAAAATACTACCCTGGTTAAAATCCACAAGCAGAATTACACCCGACCATTTTTCTTTTAAGTCCATCATACTCATCATACTTCCGCCAAATGTGTACAAAATGCAGTGAAATTGTATGGGTCAACAAGTGTGGAATATCCTTTCTTCCTCTGTACCCCGGCTAGAACTCCTGAAGTTCACCATTGGTGCTATTTTTGCATAATTGACCATTTTTAAACTCACTAGCCACAATCCATTTTCTGGGATGTCTATGTGCATGTTTTTCATGTCCATATCATCACCACCGCCGGGAAAGTCTACTTTGAAGGGTGGAATGGCATTTAACATGCATGCAAGATTTTTTCTATACAAGCATTCATGCACAGGACACTGGTTTATATCTCATCTGAAGGACTAAGACGGGATTCGAGTCTGCACAGACATATACTCTGTATAAAGAAAATCTCTTAGAACCAGGCTATCTCAGGAGAGATTTGAACTCTGCATCTTGGTACTGGAATCCAATGCCTTACCGACTAGGCCAACCAGTCCCTGGACAGAATATAATTAAAGATTCCATCTGCTTTTTCCCCCTTATCCTTTCAGACAGAAGATGAAAAGACAAAGGAGAAAACTAAAAAGAAGAGAAAAAGGCAGCATGGAGTCAGACAAAAAGAAAATGGACCTGGGATTTGGCAGACAGACACCGTGTGTACCTGGAGGCCTGTAGGGTCCATCCAATGACAGTACTGCATGGCACAGTAAAGATGACGTCAGTGGACCCTGTGTCAAGCAGCACAATGGTGTCTGCAGCGATGGCCAACACGCTTTCCACTTGCACTGCACTGCCCATGTCCTCCACCTGATGTTGAACACACATGATGACTGACTGACTGAAACCATTCATGGTCCAATTAACCTTGGTTTACAACAGACATACTGAAGAATGAACATGTGGGTAGCAATGGCTACCACACTTTATGTGCACTGCATTTTCCTATCTTTCACCAGCTACCAGTGTGCAAACAGCCACATGCATGGACACACACACACACGTTACCTCATAATAAAAACATGCTGATTTCAGGATTTTGCAAAAGGCAAATCTATTTTCCAGACTTGTTTCTTTTGAAAATTGTTGTAACCATTGCTTATGTCCATGCTGAGATATAAGCACCAATTTTACTCTGTTCACCGATGCTAAACCGTGTCATTCCCGAGTGACTTGGGTGTCTGCCTGAGAACACTGGGTACTGCTGGTATGTTTCTCAAGGCCTGACTTGGGCTTTGGGTCACATTTTGGTCAGGCCTTTGCCTAGAGATGTGGTGCATATACACCAACCGGCCTTTGAAACTAAAACTAATGGAGTTCTACATTTATTTTCCTTCATGGGTGGAAATACAATTCTACATCCACCCTACTTTCAATTTCAAGCTTTCAGATAACAAGAAGAAGAGACAGAGACAGAGAGAAGAAAGAGAGAGACAGAGAGAGAGAGACAAATAGGGAGAACGAGAGAGAGAGAGAGAGAGAGAGAGAGAGAGAGAGAGAGAGAGAGAGAGAGAGAGAGAGACAGAGACAGAGACAGAGAGACAGAGAGCCCAAAGTAAATGTGACAGTGTTTTAAGAATATTTTCATTTCTTGAATGGCAAGAGTGGATGCAAATACAGAAATCAATTATCATTTTTTCAACTGGTTGCTAAATAATGCCTGATACTGGTTATCATTAGGCTTGGCTAACAGAGACTGACACAAACAGGGACCTCTACTAGGCTTTGTCACTGTAACTTGTACTGTGCACTGTTTGATATGAAAATACTTAAGTCTAAACAAAATAAAACTGTTCTGTCACACAGTTTCCTAACCTGCGTGACTTTTCAATTTGTGGATGGCTAGTCTGCTCAATTTTTTTTCTTTTAATTTCTTTACATATACACCCGGCTGAACAACTTTCCACACTAATGACTCAAACTTTCGAACACCAAACATGATGTCAGATTCTGCTGACATCTTGTCTGTTTGGTAACACCTCCACTTGTTTTTGACAATGGTGTCAACTGAAACTTCATCAGAATTTTCTTTCACACGCACCATTTTGAAAACTACATGTCACTATGGATGCAAAGTCCACATAACAGACAACAGTTCTTCCAATTGTAACTGGGAACAAGCGCATTGGCTGAATGGGGTTTCTACCTGCTGAAAGAGCGCTTCTGTTTTCAGCAACCAAAACTCAATTCCTGAATCAAGCAAAAAACCTGTTGCACGAGCTGAAGCACACTTATTTTTTCTTAAAACTTGCATGTCACAGACATTTAAGTTAAATTTTAACAAACACTGATTCTATCTACACATGGAAAAGTTTAACTCATGCTAATGCTCCTATCTTCCTTCTCCTCACCCCTTCCTTCTTTTCATCCTCCCTTCCCCACCCCACCCCCTCTTCCCACTGTCTAAGACATATATGTATCATCTAACACTGCCAAAAGAAAGCAGCAAATATGTACCACCCTGACAGGCAATTACTCTGGTTTTTCGCCTTTTTTTTTTACACACAAAGGGCAGAATCTTGGAGAGAACAATCAACGCACACAGACAAACAAATGGAAGGACAGACAGGGACAGATAGGCAAGCACAGACAAAGGCACACAGTTCATACACAGCAGACATGCCTCATTGTGGCACAGGCAGGAAGACAGGCAGCCAAACAGAGTGACAGGCAGACAGACAGAGAGGCTCCACCTAACCTACCTGAACATTCCAAACAAGGGCACCTTTAGTGTACATGTCTGGCACGACTCTGTGCTTGGTCTTCTCCTTCTTCCGCCCACTGCCAAGTGCAAATTTGCCTGTCCACCACACAAACATATTTCTTCCTCAGAAATGACTTACATGCAGCAGCATCCTCTCATTTAAATGCAACATCTTTTTACTCTACAGAAATGACATCTTCAACAATGATACACCCTTACCTCATTTTAACCAATGACACTTCCCCACCTCACTTTAGAAATAATACTCCCCTGCCTTGCTTTCAGAACAGACACCCCTCTACCTCATTTTAGAAATGACATTCCCCCTCTCATGAGCACATTCCTTCCCTTATCTTCAGAAATGACTCTTTCATACCAGATCTTCAGAAATGACCCTCTCATAACTCATCTTCAGCAATGAAAATCTCCTACCTCATTTAAGAACTAACACTCCCCCACCTCATATTCAGAAATGATCCTCTCTACCTCATCTTCAGAAGTGACATTCCCCTCCCTCATCTGCAGGAATGATGCTCCACTACCTCATCTATGGAAATGACACTCTCCAATCTTATCTTCAGAAATGACATTCCCTTCTCTTCAGAAATGGCTCTTCCTTACCTGATCTTCACAAATGACATTCCCTCACCCCTTATTCAGCGCTGATGCTCACCTTTCCTCTCTTCAGCCTTGACGCTTCCCTACATATTACCTTCTGCAAAGACACTCACCTACCTGATCTTAAGCAATGACACTTCCCTACATATTACCTTCTGCAAAGACACTCTCCTACCTAATCTTAAGCAATGACACTTCCCTACATATTACCTTCTGCAAAGACACTCTCCTACCTGATCTTAAGCAATGACACTTCCCTACATATTACCTTCTGCAAAGACACTCTCCTACCTGATCTTAAGCAATGACACTTCCCTACATATTACCTTCTGCAAAGACACTCTCCTACCTGATCTTAAGCAATGACACTTCCCTACATATTACCTTCTGCAAAGACACTCTCCTACCTAATCTTAAGCAATGACACTTCAATACATATTACCTTCTGCAAAGACACTCTCCTACCTTTCTGGTACGTTTCTAGATTATGTCATTTAAAGAGATGTGTGAAAGGTTTTTGTTTGTTTTTTTGTGTGTTTTTTGGTGGGGGGTTTGTGTGTTTTTTAAATGACTGGTGAGTTGATTTTAACGTGGTGACAGCCCTGATGTGGCCCTTTGCGGTCGGCTGGGCTATAAGCAACATTATCTTATCTTATCTTACTCTCCTACCTAATCTTAAGCAACGACACTTCCCTACCTCACCTTCAGCAATGATGCTCCCCCTTCCTCATCATCTGCAGTAACACTCCCAACCTCATCTTCAGCAGTGACACCCCAATACCTCATCTTCAGCATGCTATCCACCTTCAGAAGTGTCGCCTTCCTACCCATCTTTAGAAATAGTTCACCTGTATGACATCTTCACCAATGACGTTCCCCTACCTCATCTTCAGCCACAACAATCCCAAATGTTATTTTGAACACTGACATTCCCTTAACTCATCTTCAGCATTAACACTCCCTTACTTCATCTTCAGATATGACACTCTGTTACCTTGTCTTCAACAATGACACTCCCAAACATGATCTTCAGCAATGACACTCCCCTATCTCTTCTCTAGCAATGGCACTGCTCGACTGAATCTTCAGCAATGACACTCCCCTACCTCATCTTTAAAAAAAGATACTCTGTTACCTCATGTTAAAAATGACACACCAATACATCCTGTTCAGAAACCACATTCCACAACATCATCTTAAGATATGACACTCCCTGGACCCATCAGATGATGCTTACTCTGTGTGATCTTTAAAAATAAAAAAGCACCTCCTCCGCTCCCCTAACTTTAAATAAATCATTGTCTCATAAATATCATTTATCACCGACACTTCCATTCTTAACTGAACAAAAACAAAGACTTTTTACACCATCAAACCTGGAAACTTATCATTATTTTTACTGAGTACACCAGTTTTTCTGTGTTTTCAACAGGTTTTGGAAACTATCTTCTCACCTCATGTCAAGTGTGGCTGCAAATGACGGTGATATGTGACCCTCCATTCAATATGACTGGAAAATTTCATGCCATGCAGACTACACAGGTATGTTTGCACTCACTTCAAACTTCAGTAAAAGTATACGAGACGTAACATGAATTTTTTTTTTTTTCCACAGTGAGGCCTTTAACTAAGGGGTGAATTCCCATTTTCTGTAATCAAGTAACTGACTACACTGGTCAGTTAAGGGCATCAACAATGCTGAAAACTGACATATACGCAGGAAACTACATCCACTATAAATTTCCAAGCAAATTTTGGTGCAGTTCTGACTTACCCTATTTGTTTGGTAATTTGTTTTTATATTGTATCCAAGTTTCATATGACAACCTAAAAAAAAACAAAACTTTTGTAGTAATTTTCAATTTAAGTTCATCTGTAGATTTCCAAAAATTAACTTGGTAGTTGCCAGAATATTACAAAAAACTTAGTGGTTTAACCCGTTCCCTGCCTGGAACGAGTAACGCTCGTTCAGAAAGCCGCAGAAAGCCAAAAATCGCTACGCCCCGAACGAGAGTGTCTCGTCGTAACTTTGTAACAGAAAGCAGAAAAATCTACTTGGGAGACGACCCTCTAAAATGTTCTCACCTCTTCTACTGGTGTCAAGTAACAGCCTCTTTCGCTTCTCGCGAGCAGCCAGCTGACCACATGTTATGCAAATTGCGAGTTCAGAGGTCACAGCTGATAAGCATATTCAAGATGGCAGCTCAACCTAGCACTTCGTCGACGCGTCCCGTTTTCAAGCGTCACACTGCCCTTGATATTTTAGATGACGTTCTAAAGTATCAAGATAGCGATGAAGAAGACCTTTGAGGATCGGACCCTGATACTAGCGATGAGGAGGAGACGGATGGGAATCAGCACTATCCACTTTTATCGGAGATACATGCTGGTGATAACGTGGCTTCACTGTTCTGTACACAACACAGCAGTAAAGAAAGAGCCGCTAGCGTGGGTGACGAAGCGGAAATTGCCGAACGCGTGCCGTGAACGAGCACTGCACCCCCTCCTTTCTTGACAAACGGGTGGTGGACGTGGTACGGGCTCAGAATGATGGTGAAGGTCCCATGGAAGCGGCCGGGGGCGTGGCATGGGGCGTGGTCAGCAACAGCTGATCAAAGAATGGCGGAAAGAGGTGCACAGCCCTTCAACCTTGCTGTTGTTTTGACTGGGAATTCTGGTCTGCAAGTCAACTGTGCCAATTTTCAGCTGTACAAAGTTCCAGTCTTCAGTTCCTTCATGACCAGAAGCTGGTTTCGAGCAAGTAGCTCTATTTTTCTTTTGTTGTTTTTGTTTTGTTTTTGTTACATGATTCTTCATTCCTTGACTATTCATTTCCTGTATTTCTCTTCTTTGCCCTATTTCCTACTGAAACCACAAAATTATGGCAAATAATGACTGTATGGATAGGTGGGACTGTATGTGTGTGTGTGTGTGTGTGTGTGTGTGTGTGCGCGCGCGTGCGCGCCTAAGCATTATTTATTTCTGTATGCACGTTTTCCATATAAGTTTGTTCATTTTGTAAAACACAGAAGCACTCATCCACAGCAGTTTTTTTTTGTTTTGTATCATTGTGGTGTTTTTACATTCATGTGTGTGTGATACTGTTAGTGTGTGTTTGTGCATATGTGTAATGTGTGTGTGTGTGTGTGTGTGTGTGTGTGTGTGTGTGGTGGAAGCTGTTTGTGTGTATGCATGTGTTGTATATGTATGTGTGTGTGTGTGTGTGTGTGTGTGTGCTCAACTGTGGGTCTGCTTACTGTGTGTGGTGTCGTGTGTGTGTGTGTGTGTGTGTGTGTGTGTGTGTGTGTATGCTTGTGGTGTGTGTTGTGTGTGTGTGGTGTGTGTGTGTGTGTGTGTGTGCTAAAACTCTCACATTGAAAACAAAACAAAAACTGTTTTATCACATGTTATTAGTGTGAACCATCATCATAACAAACAAAACCAATATAGAATGATGTGAAAATGTAGACAAGGGTATAAGCAAGTAATCCACAAAAAATCTAACAAGTAACTCAACAAATGGGTGAATAATGTACATGTTAGTGAACATACCGTGAAAAGCATGATTATGCCCCTTTTTACCCAACAAATAGTACCCCCAATTATGAGCAGATTGTCATCAAGAACAACATTCCTTGGGATTTATATGACTGTCATGTGTTAGTGCTGATGTTGAACAACTAGTCACATCACTTTTTCATTGTTTACACTGATTTTATATGGTGCAATTTGTTTATGTATACTTGAAAACTGTTCTTTTTGTAAAACCACCAATATATGTATCCCTGTCCATCCCCTAATGGCTCACAAAACTACATTATTGTTATATAGCATCAAAGTTTGTGGTATAAGGAAAGAGAAGCCATAAAATCTAAGTCATATGTAAAGAAATACATAAGCAGTGATTGAGGTACTGAGCCTACCCCAAATAGTAAAATTATGCCCCTTTCTAGTAGAATTGGGGTACCCCCAGTAACAGACAGATTGTTACACAGAGGGACATTTATTGACAACAATATGAATCCCAGGTGTTTGTAATGTTGTTGAGCTAACACCAAAAGGTATTTTTGTTGTGTTTAGTGGGTTTTTATATGCTCAATTATTCTAAAACTCTCACATTGAAAACAAAACAAAAACTGTTTTATCACATGTTATTAGTGTGAACCATCATCATAACCAACAAAACCAATGTTGAATGATGTGAAATTGTAGACAAGGGTATAAGTAAGTAATCCACAAAACATCTAACAAATAACTCAACAAATGGATGAGTAATGTACATGTTAGTGAACATCCGCGAAAAGCATGATTATGCCCCTTTTTACCTAAAAAATAGTACCCCCAATTATGAGCAGATTATCATCAAGAACAACATTCCTTGGGATTTATATGACTTTCATGTGTTAGTGCTGATATTCAATAAGTAGTAAGACCACTTTTTCAGTGTTTTGACTCATTCTGTTTGGCGCAATGTGTTTGTGTACACTCGAAAACTGTTTTTTTTTGGTAAAATTTTTATAATTATGCCAATTTCTGCTATACTAATTATCAACATAATCAAGCCATTTTGATAGAACATTGTAGACAAATGCAAAACAACAAAACATGCAAAAAATCAAAGAGATCTGTCAAGAAATAAGTGAGCAGTAACCATTTCATTGAACCTACCCAAAAAAGCTCAATTTTACCACGGCATACAGATTTTAAAATGTGCTATTATACTGTGGCAGTGAAGGGGTTAAGGATAACATGTTTACACGTTAACACAAACAGCTTGCTCTCGACCTATTCAATCCATCGAATAGAAACTATCCCTTAACCCTTACGCCGCCGATGTCGCATTTCTGCGACCAGGTGGCTCACTGCCGACGTCGCCGAAATGCAACAAACTATGGTACCCGACTCCCAATACTCTCACTCTCCTATTTGATCAGATAAAAAGCCAGCTATAAACTTCATAGTTGGGGGATTCCCTGACCTGTGCCTTACAGCCATTTGCTTCAACAAAGCGCTGTTCAGTTAAGTGTTTTTATCGATTTATTCCAATTGTTTTTCCATTCACTATCATGTCACACCCAAGCACTTCAGGTACTCGGCCTCACTGTACATTTACCACAGATCAGGAGGAAACAGTTCTGTTTGTTTCGCTAATGTATAATAATGATACAAATGATAGTCAGCGATGGAAACTATCATGTATTAATGGTTGGAAGTTTTATTCTGAATTTTGATGTGGAGGAGCTAAACGAAAATCCTTTTGATATGTATTCATCTGTTGATAAACAGGAAATCATTTCGATATGTATTTAAACCATCCTTTAATATGAATAATGAATATCTATTTATTAATAAACAAGAGTGTGCGGAAATCATTCCTTGATATGTATTTAAGGGCTGTTACTGTTACTAATGAATAATCTTACGAACAGAAATCATTCTCTGAGATGTAACGATTATGTGAAATGATAAAAACATTCTTGTCTTGATGGAAGAGACATGAAATGATAAAAACATGCTTACCTTGATGAAAGAGATGAAAGGAAATCATTTCTTATATGCAGTGATTAAATTCTTTGTTTATCGTAAAAAGGTCTATGGGGAAATCCTTCCCTCCAATATGTAAAGCATGATTTCGAAAAAGGTCTATGTGGAAATCCTCCCCCCCCCCCCCCCCCCCCCCAATGTGTAGAACATGATTAAAAAAAAAAAGAATGTTCTACTGTGATACTGTACGGAAACTTTGTGGATTTCGCTATGAGTATTTTTCCCCAAGTTCTGGTGAAATATAAAGTAACTGTTGGTTATGAATATGATTAATAACCATGATGAATAATAGCCATGTTATAGTAGGCTAGAGAATCAAGGTATTCAGTTCCCCCTTGTAAAAGTCGTTGTCCTGGTGTGACCGGGAACTGGTTGCCACTGCTAGAGGGTCTGGGGCGTAGCCGGATCTACCCCTATCTCCACCATGCTGGGGGTGTGGGGACGTTGACGTGGGAGTTGACAGTGACCCGACCTGCCACTGCTAGAGGGTCTGGGGCGCAACCGGAGTCTACCCCTGTCTCCACCCTGCTGAGGTGTGGAGAGATCGACATGGGTGTCGACAGTGACACGACGTGCCATCTGTGCCAGAGCCGCTGCTGCTGCCGATCCAGAGCTGCCGCTCTTGAGGTGTTAGAACCTGCATCCTGTTGTGCAAACTGTGCCAGAGCCACCGCTGCTGCCAAGCCAGAGCTGCCGCTCTCGAGATGTTTGAACCAGCGACCTGTTGGGCCAGTCGTACCAGAGCCGTCGCTTCTGCTGTACCAGGGCCGTCACTTTTGTGGTGTCAGAACCAACATCATGTTTGTGTTTGAGGCCGGAGCTCTTGTTGTGTTGGAGCCGTCGCTCCTGTTGAGGACAGGGCCGTCACTCCTGTTGTGGACAGAGCCATCGCTTCAGTCCTGTGTTGGACTCGACTCTGCGAGCTGCTCCTCCTGACTGCGGGAGTCCCAGGAGAGGACTTACTCTACAGCGTTCTTCGCGAGAGACTTGTGACGTCCTAAGAACTGTCGAGTTGGGCTGGATGTGGCCAATAGAATTAGGATAATACATATATATGCCTCATGTGTTGTACGCCTAGAGTTACGGCATACATTAATATTCTGCCTTATTGATATTGCTGTAAACTGCTGTGTTTTTGTGTACTTGTGTGTTGATGGCTTGGGCAGCATAAAAAAAAAGAAAAAGTTGAAATGGGACTTGTTGCCTGGCTGTCTATGTTTCAAATGGTGTGGGTGTGTGTGAATAAAAAATCGTACACGCATCCTAATTTCTGAGATCAGGCAAACGGACACATGCACCAACACATTCGTAACAACATCCATCCACCAGCACGCTTGATGGAACAACATTTTTGGAAAAAAATCAGATGATGACAGCCATCCTGACTGTACTGTCTCTAGCTCTAGGACACAAACAGGGTGGAAGAGAGTGCAGACAAGTTTTCAGTGTAAAACCTGTGAGCTGCCCATGTGCCCCACTGTCAACTTTTGAACTTTTATTACACATGACAAGATTTCTGGAAGACCGCCAGTCAGCTGATCCATGGGCTGGACTAATGCCTCTAAGTTTGCCCAGTCATCTTGTGTACAGCATGGACAGAAGGAATAGGTCATTTGTAGCTGTAGAATACTTTTTTGTCATTCTGTCTGAAAACCAAACCCACAAACTTGACACTTTCTTGTCTAGTGTGCACTGCAATCACCAGTTTTCTGCTACTGAATGGAGTATGTGGATTTTTTCTGTGAGACATTACATACTTTCTGGTCTTCATTTGGCGAGTGGAACATTTTTCCTCCCTTGCTGAGAGTTTGTCGAAATGCTTTCTTCCTTTTTATGTCAAGAAGAAAGGTAACACTCATTTTTTTTTTTTGCATTTGTTTTTGCACTTGAAATTACTAAAAATTTGAAACTGTTGTTGACTAACCATCACTAACATATAATGTCACAAAAACACAATGCATCTCCTCCATTTTCAGAAAAGAAAAAAAAATAGCATGAGAATTGGTTGTTTAGTTTCAGAGATATCCGAGTTTCACACACGCAGTTATGAAATAAGGTTTTTTGAAAAATGGCTGGCGATGGGGATTTATGGAAAACAGAATGTCTGGCAGTGAAAGGTTAACTTTCAGATTTGCCTGTCAAAATATTCAACAGGTTTGGTATGTAGGCGCGTGCGTGTGTGCGCGCACGCCTATGCGTGTGCATGTGTGGGATGAGCGGTTTTTTTTCTTCTTTTTTTTTTCAAATCTATTCATACATTAGACGGTGGGGGCAGGGTTGGTGTTGACATCTTATGGTATGTTTTCATATGTTATTTTCCCTGACAAGCTGGTGTTGACATTAAATAGTATGTTTATGCAAGTTATTTCCCTTGACAAGCAATTGCAAAGGGCAGTCTTTGTATTGTCAACATGCGACTTGTTAAAAAAAAAGGTACAGCCATTGTTTCAAATGTACTTCCAACTCATGTTTATGAATAATAAAACCCTAAAAGAAACAACGACAACAAAATAAAGGACTACACTCGCTATGGTATACACACACTTACTGAGTTTGGATCCAGAATCAAGGGCATTGTTGGAACAAAAATTAGTTGCTAGGTCTTTGAGGTATTCCTGTCTGGTCCGCTGGGCCATAGTTCGAAACTTTTCTGACCTGTGAGCTGCATTCTCTGCATTGATAACTGCACAACACAGCAAAGAACATAGCATAGTACTAATTGTGATACCACAATGAAAATATCATGTAAATGATGACTGCAAAACAATGCAAACAGCAAGTATGGTATTACTGTATGACAGTGAAACTATCAAGTGTCTGATGACTGCTCACCATAGCAAATATCAGTGTGTGGTCTTAATTAATGTAAAACACCAAAAATATGCAAGTAATGACAGCATAATACAACGAACAACAGGGTGTGGTATTAATTACTGTACACCACCAAAAAAACACCCAACCGATAATTACATAGCCCTGCAAACAAGAAGGTATGGTCTTGTTACTGTGCAACACTAAAAATACACATCGGAAGACTGCATGATGCAGCGAACACGGTGTGGTATTAGTTACTTAGAACAACACTGAAATATTGTGTAACCAATGACTGCACATCACATAATGGTACATTAATTACAGTACACCACAAAACACATCACGTTTATGATGACCACACAACACAATCTGGTTTTATTACTTCACAAACTAAACACATACATGACAGCTAAGCACAATCAGTATGATTCACAATTTATACATGTATATTAGGCAATCAATGACAATACCATACACCAAACAGACGACAGTGTATCACATCAAGTGTCAATAAACGACACCAATAAAAGAACAGATGTCACAATTATGTTGCTGACATATCCACAGAACAAAACTGGGGAGGGGAAGGAGGGGAGCATAGGAAGAGAAGTGCCCTGTTCAGGCAGACAGACCAAGCTTAACCCCTTGACTGCCCTGGCACGAACGGCGTTCGAGATGGTTTCGGGAAAGCTGTGTGCCCTTGCTTGAACGGCGTTCGGGATAATTTCATCATCAAAATTCAGCGATTTAAAGAAGGGAGGCAAGGAGAAAAAATGGCTTAAACGGTTGCAGGGACCCTAAAGGACGATTTCTTCCCTTTCGCGGGTCAGCTGACTGACTGGCTCGCGTCCATTCGGTCAAAAACTTCAGCAAAGTTCGGAGAGTTATTCTCGGTCGAAGATGGCGAGTCGAGCAGGCAGTTCGATCAGGCGCGTGCCGTTTTCAAACGATCTAATGCTCTTGAAGTGCTTCAAGAAGTTATCCGAGACCGTGAAAGCGATGACGAAGACTTCAAAGAAGTGGAATGAAGCGATTCGAAGGAGGAATAAAGTGATTACAATCAACACCACCCTTTGCTATCGGGGGTTGGTGTTGATGACGAAGCTGATCCCCACTTCAAACCGAGCGATACCGGCGCAAGTGGGGCCGAATCGGAGAGTGACGAGCCCATTCCGTGTATGTCGAGTGCCCCCTCCCTCCTTTCGTGAGAGGTCGGGAGGAGAGTCGAGGAAGGGGGGGGGGTTGGACAACGGCGAGGGTCCAGTGTGAGGGGGCGTGGCAGAGGAAGAGGGCGTGGCACTCGTCAGTCGGAACTTGTTTCAGAATGGACAGAGGCCAGTGCTGATTGCCCAAATCTCAACCTTTCTTTCACGGGTGACCCAGGTATCAAGGTAAACATTGGCAATTTTAAGCCCATGGATTTCGTGGAGTTGTTTTTGTAGTGTGTGTGTGTGCTTGTGAGTGAGTGAGTGTGTGTGTGTGTGTGTGTGTGTGTGTGTGTGTGTGTGTGTGGTGTTTGTGCAGGCTGTGTGTGTGTGTGTGTGTGTGTGTGTGTGTGTGTGTGTGAGAGAGAGAGAGAGAGAGAGAGAGAGAGAGAGAGAGAAGAGAGAGAGAGAGAGAGAGAGAGAGAGAGAGCAAGAGCAGTGCTTGTGCATGGTGTGGGTATACATTGTGTGTGTGTGTGTGTGTGTGTAGTGTTTGTGCATGGTGTGTGTGTGTGTGTGTGGTGCTTTTGCATGTGGTGCTGTGGTGTGTGTGTGTGTGTGTGTGTGTGTGTGTGTGTGTGTGTGTGTGTACATGTGTGTGTGTGTGTGTGTGTACATGCGTGTGTGTGTGTGTGTGTGTGTGTTGCTTTTGAATAGGGCTGTGGTGTGTGTGGTGTGTGTGTGTGTGTGTGTGTGTGTGTGTGTGTGTGTGTACCCAAATGTGTGTCAGTCAACTATAACTTGCATTTACTGGCAGTAGTGTGGGATCCTGATCCTTCTGTCCATAGGTTCTGTGTTGTGGTGTATTCTCTGTGACACCAGTGTATTTTTCAGTTGTTAGTGTGCTTTCATCATCTGTGGTGTGGCCTTTTGTAGCTCAGTCCTATCTTTAGCAGTCTCGGTTGTTGTTTTTTTTGGGGGGGGTTGGTTTTGCAATGTTTTATTTATTACCTTCTGTGGTAATGGCTTTTTATCAATCGCACTTAGTTCATGAGTGAACCAAACCACATGTGTGAAAGAAAACTGACAGAATAATTGGAAGTTACACTTAGTGTTATTGTTAGTTCATCTCTGCTAAACAAGACCAATTCCCAAGAGGCTTGCAAGATGTGCAGACTGATGCTGTGGATAATGTTCAATTCCCTTCTTCTTTCCCGCGTTACCTGGGCTGGATTGCCCCCTATGATATGGGTTGCTAAACATTTTATGCATTGTCAAGCTTTATTGTGAATACAGATGTTTGTCCTGAAGTTCAAAGGATACTAACACCAGTTTTTGTGGTATTTCATTGTGATTTTAGTGCTATAGTTTTGTTTATGTTCTGAAAGTATCTGTTTTTCAAACAAAACATTCATCATTATATATATTTTTGGTCTACTCATTACAAACAAAATCAAACTATTGTGATATCTGGTTGTAGCCAAGGATATAACAAGAAAATTTCCCAAGTATCTAAGATATATGTCAAGAATTGAAAGAGCACTGGGCATATCAGTGAACCTACCTAAGAAAACAAAATTGTGTCCCTTGATACCTGGATTGTACTGTACCCCAGAAATGCATAAATTTATCATATAAAACAACAATTGTGGGTTGTAAATTCACTACCAAATATTTACACAGGTGTTCAGTAAACACTAAAACCACTTTTGGCTGGGTTTGTATGTTTTTTGTTTTGCTGCTGTGGGTTTTTGTATGCTTGCAAAATATAATTTTTTTAAAAAAGTTGAATTATAAGATTATTTATTATACTCAGAATTAACAAAATCAAATATTATTTGCAGGTATTATAGCCCTGGGTATGAGAAGAAAACATGCCAAAAATCTAAGAGATATCTCCACAAATAAATGAGCACTGATCAAATTAGTGAACCTACCGCAAAAGTCAAATTTTGCTCCGGCACACAGAAGTGCAAAACTGATACAAAATAGCGGCAGTCAAGGGGTTAACAACAATCAGGAGAAAGGTGTGAGTGAAGTGCTGTGGTTGTTTCAAGACACAGCCTTACTTTTGGCCATGAGGAAATCCACAAACTCCGCTGACTTGGGAAAGCTGCCCTTATCTGGAATGGGGGGACCAAAGGGAGGCACATCTTTAGATCTGCTGACTGCAATGCTGAAAACAAAGCAGGGATGATTAGCTTTGTGCTGACAAACTCATCAACACTGAAATGCACTGCCATAGCTATGTCTATGCACCCGTTTCTTATTACAGCAAATCTGCAATGTTGAATTAATTTTATCGGTTGAGAGAAATAATGAAATTTGTTTTGCATGTCTATTGATTGACAGCAACATCAAGACAATATAAACCTATTACCTGAAACTGAAAGAAAAACCAATCAGAATATCCATTTTTGGCACTACTAAAGAAATGTGTTAGCACATCTGTCTGTCAACAGCAAACCCAAAACACAGTGTGCATGAAACACAAAGTGCAAGTATCTATTTGTGGACAATAAACCTAAAAGACGCTGGGTATGTATCTACTTTTTGACTGTTAACCTGAAACACATGAGAATGTTTAATAGCAAACCTGAAACATAATGTGCATGTGGCTTTTCGCTGACAGGAAAAATGTATCTGTTGACAGTAAACCTGAAAGAATGTGCATGTACTTGCTTGTTAACAACGTGTGCATGTATCTATTTGCTAACAGGAAATCTGAAACGCAATATGCAAGCATTTGTTTGTTGACAGTAAACTTGAAACACAATGTGTATGTTGCCTATATTTGTTGACAACAACCTGAAACCCAATATGTATGTACCTACTTGTTACAGCAAACCTGAAACGTGATGTATATTTATCTATTTGTTGACAACAAACCTGAAATCCAGTGTGCATCTATTGGTCAACAGAAACTTTAAGTTAAAGTGTATATATACTGACAGTAAAAAATCTATACACACATATACATATATATATATATTTGTTAAAATAAGGTATTAAAATGATCATTTTAATACCTTATTTTAACAAATGTTGCTCCCCAAGGGTTGAGCACTCTAAAAATCATTTTAGGTATTTTAATCACATTGATCATATATATATATATATATATATATATATATATATATATATATATATATATATATATATATATATATATGTATATATTTGTTGACAGCAAATTAAACCTGAAATTCAGTGTGCAACAATCTACTGGTTAACAGAAAACTTTAAAGTGTGTATGTAACGACAGATAAAAAGCCTAAAACACACATTTTTTGACAGCAAACATGAAACACAATGTTCATCTTCTTGTTCATGTTAACCATAAAACAAACAGCATATAATATCTAATCGCAGACAGCAATGCCTAAAACTAAACCTACAGCTATTTCTTCACAGCAAACCTTAAAAAAATGCTTCTCTTTTTGTTTAACAGTAATGCTGGAAAGCATTATGCCTATATTCATTCTGTGGTTTACATGCCTGAGACAAAATGCATACCTATTCATAAATGTGTAGTATGAGAAGAAAGACCTCAGCATTTACCTATAGCGGGTGTTTTCTGTATTGGGGTTGGACACTCGCACAATGATGAAAACATGCTGGAACTGGGAACGCACAGTACGAGGAGAGAAGGGCTGGGCACCTGGCTCCTGGAAGACAATGGTGACGATGTCGTTCCCTATGTGACGTTTACGTAGCAACTGGAATGACAAGAGAGTCATGAGTGCCTTAAAAACCACAACACCTGATCCAGTGGATCTGGATCTTCAATAAGAACATGTGATCACATCTACAAAGGAAGGAGTGAAGCGCCAGCGTGCGTTGGCAGAAAAAATGGCTACTGCTGTTAGGCTGTTCGCTTACAGTGGCTCTAAGAATTGCAAATGCCAGACCTGTCTATTCTCAAACTGCTATTGGAGTATTTTTCAACAAAAAATAGTGTATTTGCTACAGAGAGTGTGTACAAGTCTTCCAAATTTTTGTAACATAGGGAGAGTGGGGGAAGGGGTGGAGAGATGTTTCACCTTACAAATTTTTGTACAAGCAGCAGGGGGAGAAGGGGCGAAAAAGACATCACATGGTAGAGGGTAGAGGGATACCTGACCTTGCAATAATGATTGCAAAATTAAGTTATTCCAACACAAATTACTTTAAAATCAGATTCATCAGCACACTCTGGCAGTGATCAAGGTGATGAGGGTGATGATGATGATGACCATGATGATGACAGTGATCATAATGAAGTGGAGAAAGAGACAGCATCACTGACCTGCTGGTGGTTGTTGGGAGTAAAAGGAAGGATGGTGGAGACGTGGAACATGATTTCGTTGTTGTTGAAGGTTGTGTAGTATGAATAAAGTCCTGTGGTGTCCGCTGCACGCACACCATCACCACATACAATCATATGACACCAACAGTCAGCACTATGCATTCAAAGGCCACCAACATGCACCACAATTTCATCTCGCTATAGGTGTGTGAAAAGTCATTCACATGCCATCACATACAGCATCAGTTTTTCCTTCCTGAATTAGCTACATACATCCCTTTCAATCCATCACACACCACACGTCTTTATACAGTAAATAATACACAATATCTTGCACCAGCACACCCCTCTTAGAGATCTTCCTTTGACCTGACAAACCTTCAGACTATTCTCAGACATTCACTGCATCTCTTACAGGGCACTAGAATAATAGAACATCCAATCATTAACACTGAGATTGAATGAGGGAACATTGCAAAGTGCATTGGACACACAATCTCTTGGTAATATATTAAGATCTGGGCTACAGAAATACATATATAAACTTTGATGATTTTACATGAGAACCGTCTTCAATCCATTGTCTGCTGTAAACTTTTCTATATATGGCAGTTCACATGCGGAGCTAATTATTTGAATTTCATAAACCAACACAAAAAGAGACAGAGCTCATTTACCTATTTGAATTTTTCAATCAAACTTCATTGAAATATTCATCTTTAGGAACATATATAAAAAAAAAAACTGGTGAAATTTAGAATCTAGGGCATTTTTCTATTCTAAGTTAACTTACAAGAGGAAAAAAAACCCTAATTTCAGCATGTGATCTAGAATTGCACCATGTCATCTGTAGAAAATGTTCCAATAGGCAAGTAGTTAAATGCATGATAAGTATGAAGTATGTGTACTGATTAATTCTGTCATGTGACATGCATATAATCTGTAAGTACGTATTGTCAACTGACTTGCTGCCAAAAGCAAACAAGAAACCACACTGTATCCCTCTACAAGTAAGCTCACAAGTAAAGAAGCAGGAAGACATGATGGGTTCTTGACAAAAACACATGTAAACATGTGAAGATTACTTTGCACGTGGTCGAAAGCTCCAGACATGGTCAACAATATCAATACCTTTAATCTTCCGACCTGGCTTTGACTGGTGGGTCCAGGTACATCTTTATATGTCACGTTTGTGATAACAAAAAACTGAAGGCTCTCACAAGGTTGGAAAAAAATATATCCTTGAATGAACTAATCTGCAATTTCACATATGTGCCAAGTACTAACATGTCATCATCTGCCATACAAAGCACTGGAATACACAAATCACATTACCTCCTTTAAGGAACAAACGGCGTAAACACTTTTTTGCTTTTAAATTTCTTTTCAAGCATCCTCACTCTCTCACACACACACGCATGCATGCATGCATGCACACACGCATGCGCGCACAGGTGCGACTTACTTTTACAGTCCAGGCCCCCTCTGTACTTTTCAAAGCCTTTTAATCTCACTTTCTGTCCAATGAGATTCAGAAACTCATCAAATACTGGGCTGCCGCATTCTGAAACAACAAGGACAGTGTATCTCTGTTCATCATAAAGAGGAAATCACTGTCATGCCATCTAACAGAGGAAAGAAACTGTTAAAAAATTACAAAATTAATCATATACTACGCACTGCCATCTTCCGCTACAATGTAAAGTATTCTGAACTTTTTGATTTTCCTTTGAAGTCCATTTATTGCCCATACCAATCCCAGAATATTTCTATAGTTTGTTCATTTCTGCAGTCTGTCTCCTAAAGATGATTTTCCATGCCTTGATGTATTGAAAGGGAGTGGATGAGGAGGATGGGGGTCCCTCAATGAAACCATTTCCATATTTTTCTGAACATTCACAATATACTCGCCGCATAACACAAGCTTGATCTGATGTAAACAAATGTCATGCACATATGCATGAAAGCACTAATGCACACACACATACACACACGTCTCTTTCAAACTCTGAAAATTGCAAATATGTTTTGTCCTTGAAATGCTTGTTGTTTGAACATTAAAATGATAGTATCATTATAAAACTTTTCAGCCATTGTGTTCCTGTATTTTTTCTTTTTCTTTTCCCTTCCTCTCTCTCCTGTCCGCCCCACTCTTCCCTAGCCTCCTTCCTCTTCCCCACCCTCTCCTCTCCTCTTTCTCTTATTCTTCACATTTTCAACAGTTATGTGTCCAACTTCAATGAAGTGGAATTTCTTATCAGCCTTTATAAAACCTCCAAGGTTAACTCAAACTACCTGATACAGAATTTGTTCTTTACTTTACTTTTTTCATCTCCTGTATTAGCATCATATACTACATTCACTTGTCCTTCTGTTTCTTTGTTGTATCCTTCATATTATTTTATTCAAAAAGGCCTTATGTACTTGTGTACTTTTCAAACATCGTAAGTGCTTTGTTTCCTCTCTCCCTCTCTTAAATTCTATTAAATGTTCTCCCTGTATGACCATTTTCTCACATTGCTGACCCTACTCCAGTGAGGGCTAAATGTAAAAATATGCATACTGGGGCTTAGTTTTTCTCTTGTAAATAAAGAATTTTTTTCTCTCTTGCTCACAAACTTTCAACCAATGATCTGATCTTTTGTTCAAAAATTTCAGGTTACACATGTGAAATGTCATTTTCTCCCTCTCTCTTTTTCTTCCTTGCCTAAAACTCCCCATTGCTGAGATTTTTACCATAGCCACCATTTGACCCCATATTATAGTAGTCATATTCTGCCTTCAGGCATATATTCGATTTAAAAATACACAAAGCTAAATTCCCCTATCCACCCCCTTCCCCCATCATCCATCACAGGCATTCTGCACCACTGACCATTATTGTACATCTCTTCTTCTGATGACTGGCCAGCACGGCAGTACATGATGCCCACTTTGTAGGTGGTACAGATCTGTCACATAAAGCAAATTTATTGCATAACATTGTGTCCCAGCAACTTATAGATAAGACCCCAGTTTTATCCCTTATCAACACGTTATCCCACCATTAATAATACATTCTAGCTCTTGACATCATATCACATTAGTCACACTAGGCACATACAGGACTTTCTGCAAAAAAATACAAATATCACAAAATATATGCATATGTTTTGCATTGAAGTGTTCTATTTGCTCAGTATTTATTCTGAGCTACGGTCATACAGCATTTTGCATTGCAAGTCAATGAGTAAGTCCACATCCCAATTAATCTATCCTGGTGTTGCATATCGATTATTGTGTTCACATCCCAAATTACTAATCTTGGATCTGTTTACGACACTGGAATAGAGGTACCACATACCCCCTGCTCATCCAGCTTCAACAGCTGGTCAGCAGTCTTGGGGCCGGGGTGGCATATTTCAGACAGGACAAGTTCACTTCTCCCAGGGCCACTTCCAGAACATCTTTGATGGGCACACCTCGTGAACTGCTCAGTCGACCTGATGAGGGCACGGCATCCTCTAGGACTGAACCTCGCAGAGTGGTAAGCTGCAACAATTGTCAACAATGACCTTCTACATTTACAGACTGATGGATGTATGGATGGGAGCATGGGGAGACACCGAAACTTGTATGCATATTCTGTTATGAGACATTAGCCTACTCTCAAACAGTTTTCATACTAATCCCACCACAATGCTATTTTTCCAAAGTATGCTTGGTCTTACAGATAGTGCTACTTCTACCATATCCTTTCAATTCAATGATCTAACTAGTAATGTGACTGAGAGACCATGACAGAGGATAATACTGAGTGATCTTATAAAATCATGTAACACTGACGCAGCTTGTAATTCCAGTCCTACAGATGAGGTGGATACTGAACCAAATTTCAAACCTGTATCTGATCATAATATGATGGTGAATGATTAAAAACACAAATGTTTGACACAACACATGACGTGATCTAATAAAATCTACTCCCTACACCTCATCCCATACATGATGTAACACCAAACCTGCAAGGCATTATAAGCACAAAGCTGGCAAGATATTATAAGCATGCACACAAAAATTTAACATTCTAGGCAAAGCACTCTTATGTGATGTGGAAAGTTGGACTAAACATCACTTTCAAACCCACATCACTTTGCACATGACATGATGGCAGACTAAAAATAATGAAATCTTGCTAGTAATCACATGGTTTTGACACAATGAATCTAATAGATGAGGCTGCAAAATCTTGATCATTGTGAGCCATTTTCTTCTGCCTTTTCCATCTCTTCATATGAAACTTGTCCATCTTTTGATAAGCAAGTCTACGTTCTACAGAACTACATTGTATCAATTTGGTAATAATGATAATAACATTAACAACAATATAACGTTAATGGTAATAATAGTACTAATAATAAAAGTAATGGTACAAAAATATCATAGAAAATGATATAAACAATAGTAATGCTAATAACAGTACTAATACCAACAATAGGAAAAGGGAGGAGGAAAAAAGGAGGAGGAAGGGCAGGGGGAGGACAGAAAGAACCAAGAGGAGGAGGAGGGTCAAATCATGGGAAGGATGGAATCTAACTGGTACAGTAATAGTTATAATAGGCATGTCTATAGTTTTAATGGTAATTGTGATTGTCACCATATAGTATAATAGTGATGCTATAGGAGGCTGGAAAAGTGATAAGCTGGAATGTCAGAAATGTTGTACAGTATAATGATAGTAGTAATAGTTAAAATAATAATTGTAACAGTTATGAAGTTGTAAAGTTCTACAGTTATACTGATAATAGTAAAACAAAAATATAGAACTGGTAACAGTGATCATAAAAGTGATAGTAGTGATGAAGATAATGGTAACGTTAATACTAACTGAGGTAATAAGAATGATAAAATTGTTTTCTTTAATGATGGTGAAGATGATAGTGCTGATATGGTGATGTGATGACAGTACTATGATACCAATAATAATAAATGTAATACTGGTACTAATATTAGTTGGTGGAAGCAATAGAGATGATCAATGAGTAAGTTCACAGTGCTTCTGGAGCAGGGAGAAGGTAGGTGGTGAGGATAAATATACTTATATTATATAGCAATGTTAATAATGGTTCTTTTCTTTCTTTCTGCGTACGCAGGCTGATACTCCTGCGGACACTCCCTGTATAGCCAGGCAGTGGAGTTTTGTGTGTATGACCCTTTTTCATCCCGCCATTAAGGCAGCCATACTCCATCTTCGGGGAAGTTAATAATGGTAACGGTAAGTGAAAAGGAATAGAGGTGATCAATGAGTGAAAGGTTAACAGTATTATTGGAGCAGGGAAGAGAGGAAGGGTTAAAAAAAAAAAGGGAGGGGGAACCCACACCTACACCTACGCACACTTAGACACACACTCGTACTTTTTTTAAGCTATTGTGTATTTAAATGTTATGACTACTATTGCAACTACAACTTTCTGCTGGTGATGGGATTAGTGATAATGGGACCTAGGAATTATAATTATGCATAGGGGTAGTGATAATAATGATAGTAATAGCAACGACAACAATGGCATCAGTAATGATAATAATGATGATGATGATCAGTAATGATGATGATGATGATAACAGTAATGATAATAATGGTATGGTGATAATAGTAAAGATAGTGATAATGGCAGAAGTAATCTTACTAATCATAGAATTTGGTGAAAAGGAAAAGAAATGGTCAATGAATAGAAAGCAAACAGTACTATTGGACAATAATAATGATAGTATCAATGATAAGTGTGGTAATATTAGTAATTATAACAGTGGCTGGAAATGAAATGATCAATGAGAACGGGGCTAGCATTCCTATTGAAAGAGAGCGAGAGAGAGGGAGAGAGACTGAGTGAGAAAGAGTGCGTGTGTGCATGTGTGCATGCGTGCTTGCGTGCATGCATGTGTTTCTCCTCCACATAGCTACATCTACACCTACACACTATACGCACAGGAAAGAGGGAAGATGAACTCTTGTAGAGGAAATAGAATGAAATCAACAACAACAACAGCTGAAGAAAAGGGAGTGGATAAGTATCTGAATAAACAACAGATTGATTGATGTGGCCATTAGAGTGAGTGTAGTGGGAGGGAAAGGAAGATAGCTGTAACTTGTGTGTGAGGTAAATAGTAGGAGGTCTGGTAGTATGTGTATGTTGGCGGAGGATATAGTGAGCTGATATGCTGCTTTTGAATGTTGATGTTATGAGGGTGGTGGGAAGAAGAGAATGGGTTAAAACAAAACAAAAACAAAAAAGGAGGAAGGGCTGGGGGAAGCAACATACCTATACCTTTTCTGTTGTTTCACAGAATGTGATGATTTGTGGAATTTATTCAGGTTTTTTTTTGCCCAACTGTTGCAACAATCACCCATTTCTATTGTATCACATAATCTGAAAATTTGAGGGAATTTTTTTTTTTTTTTTGTCCAGTGTGACAACAATCATACTTTTCTGTTGTTTCAAAGAATGTAAACATTCATCAGACATAACTGCCTTTCCACTTACTGTATGTTAGTGATCTAATGTGTACTGCTAATAATAAAGAACTCTTCTGTGTATACACTACGACATAAAAACTTTTTTTTCAAGACCTTCTTGAGACAATTATTTTTGGTTATTGTGACATCTTGGCAAGCTCCAAGTGCAGCAGAGAGCGTGTATTTTTAAAATCAATTACTTAAGGGTTTATTTCCACACCACTGCAGAGGCCTACTCCAATGACCTAACAGAGCTAAAAAGTAAACGAACAGTGCAGAACCCCCCTCCCCCCCCTCCCCTCCTACCTTCACATCATGGCGCTGTGTAATTTCTTCTGACACTCTCTCCTTCTGAAGTCTTCAGATTAATGGAGTGATCTTTGTTCCTCTGTTTTACTTATTATTGTTTTCAAAGCCTTCAAATTGCAACATAGGCTTGTGTGATCTGTTTACATTATTTTACAGCCATATTTTGGATACAATCTTTTAAAGATTATTTTCATTAAAGTATATATCAGCCCAGGAAAAAAGCTTGATTACCACCCATGTATGCGGGCCTGCACATGTGTGTGCGTGCGTGCGTGCATGATTGTGTGTGAGCGTGTGTGTGTGTGAGCGTGTGTGTGTGTATGTGTGTGTGGTGTGTGTGTGTGTGTGTGTGTGTGTGTGTGTGTATGTGTAACTGTAACACACTTTGACAAGTATATCTTATTGTCATTACCAAAGTGGTCTATTGACAAGGGGGAGGTGGTAACAGGACAATAACATCTATCTCTTTCTTTCATTGCAAACATTGAAACAAGTAGTACCCACTTACTCCCTGTGTGTATCAAATCAAAGGTTAACAAAAACACATAAAATCGAAACATCTGCGGATGGCCTCACTCACAGGAGTAATACAATAGCGTTAGAAAGAAAAAACAAACAGAAATTGTAAGACTGACTCGACCATCCACTGAATCAAATAATGATCTCCTCTAAATGCAATGAAATTTATTAAATATTCAGACATAATGCATTATCCTAATTTTCGTTATCCTTCAAACTTCACAACAGATTTAATTACAAGTTCCTCATCTGATGATAACAAGACAGCCATATCTTGTGTGTGTGTAGAGAGAGAGAGAGAGAGAGAGAGAGAGAGAGAGAGAGAGAGAGAGAGAGAGAGAGAGAGAGAGAGAGAAAGAGAGGAGGGCGGCGGTGCACGTCACGCCGGATATAACGAAACAACCAGATCAAAATTCATTAGAACCGGTGCGTCAGTTGTAATGAAAGCCAAATAATGAAGCAATTTTGAATGTCCCTGGTGATTGACTGTAATTAGAACACTCACACAGACACAGTCAAAGATACAGTCTCATGCACAGAGACTGATAGACAAGACAGAGGCAACAAATGCTGGTAAATGGTACACTGATAGCAAGAGAGTGAAAAAGTAAACAAACAGTGCAGAAATCCCCCCCTCCCGCCCCCCCCCCCCCTCCCCCTCCTGATAGACTGTTTAGAACACTCACACAGACACAGTCAAAGATACAGTCTCATGCACTGAGATCGATAGACAAGACAGAGGCAACAAATGCTGGTAAATGGTACACTGACAGCAAGGGACGTTGGTTTTGTGTGAGTGAGTGTAACTCTGTGTGTGTGTGTGTGTGTGTGTGTGTGTGTGTGTGTGTGTGTGTGTGCAAGTGTGTGTGCAAGTGTGAGTGTGTTGTAACTTTCAACTGAAAAACAGGACCTTTTTTTTAAAGTTTGATGCTGGAATACATAATATGCAAAATATCTATCACAGAAATCACATCAGGTGAATTCCTTCAACCACCTATAAATGTCATTTTCAAATCTTTCTTCGCATGCTTTGTATCAGCTCATGAGTTCCAGCTGTAACTGGCTCACCTGCAGCAGCAAAGGCTGTTGATTATCACACAACAATGCTTTCCTTTTCAATATTCAGAGGAAAATTCTTTGAAGATGCCTGAAGCACAATCATTGTTTGAAATCTTTCCTTTTCCTTTCTTTTTTGAAAACTATGACAGTGACAGTTCTAGTCATAATTTTGTATAAATGCTTTCCATTAATGTGAGAGAACTTTAGGAAAGAAATGTCTCCTGTTGTCTGCTAGCACAGTGGTTCGGCAACTGGGATGTTTTCTTCAGTATTGATTTACAATGGAAAGATGTATGCATCACTGTGATGGACAGGGTAAAACCTGTGAGTCATTTTGACATTTTCAACATCATTCACACATATGTTGGCAAAAACTTGTTGACTGTAACAGAATGCTAGATTTGCCTACCAGATGAAACCTGCTCTCTAAAAAATTGCTCCCTACAAGTTTTCTTTTTAGGCAATCTTTCCTCTGAGTCACTGTGACAGATTAACCTCCCAATCGATAACAATAACAACAATAATATTAACAATAATGATCATAATAACAAAACTAAAATATTGGAACATTTGTGACCCTTTTCCTTTCTCAGTCAATTGTACTACATTTACCTCCCAAACAAAGCTCCCTCCTTTAGACTTCTTTTTCCAGAACATTTTCCTGTCTGATTAAGCTAGATTCCCCTGACTTAGCGTCCATTTTTTTTACACATCTGTGGGTGGCTGTTATTGTACTTTTATTTGTTTATCGTAATAAAGGGACAAGAAAGGAAAAAAGGCCTACCTGACTGGTGCGACATATGATACGATACTGATAGAGCCCATAGTCAGCCTTGCCCAGGTTGCTGGTTCGATCATCCGGGTCCACTTTCTCCCTGCGTACAGTAATAGCCAGAGGACCTAGCTGCTCATCTGTCCCAAACAGGTTCTGGTGATCTGGAACAAAGCCACGACGATGGCATCTAAAATATATCGATAGATTGACAGACAGATTGATAGACTGATACTGTGATAGATCAACAGATATATGAGACAGATATGCAACCACCTTAGAATGTGTACTACTTTGTTTGACATAGTTAAAACATTTTTGACACATTTTGACACATCCAAGACATTTTGTTTAAACCATTTGCAAGAGGAATAATACCATTAAGGCTACATGCATTGTGGACCCAGACCTGGCCATGCAAACCACAGCCATGCCCCATCCAGGTCCTTGGAAGCATGCATAGCAGATCCAGATAGAGCCGACTGCCTTGCACAATTTTCTTTGGCACACGAAGTGAAAATGGCACTCAGGAGAAAGCAAAAACTGACATTGTGGTGGTGGTGGAGGAAAAAAAGAAACACTGTACACACAACACACCATTTTTCTGTGCACCTGAACACACACACACACACACACACACACACACACACACACACACACAGAGGTTATAGATGTGTTGTATAGAATTTGCATTCCAGTCAGTTGTTATCATCCACATAATTTTCACACATTTATGATATTAGTTTAATTTGAAAGATTGATTCTAGATTTTCGAAAGAATGAACAGTGATTTTCTTATGTAATTACACTGAATTATTGAAATGTGACCAGTTACAACTATGAATAGAAGTGACATTTATTGAAAATGTAAAACACACACACACACACACACACACACACACACACACACACACACACACACACACATACACACAGATAAACATCAGCAAATTTGGGTATGATTAAGAGTTATGTAAGAGAGTGGATCAAATTAAGAAATAAATAACAAAATCAACTATAAAAGCAGGAAATACATAAAAATTAACAATCTTAACTGTCACTCATTTATCATACAAACAAGCTCCAAAACCCCATTGTTTCACCCCTCATTTTCCTCCCTCAGTCACTCCGTTTTCAAACAATCTTGAGAATATTGTAATTTATGCTGTGTATGTACTTACACTCACAACACGACACACACACACACATGTATACAGATGATTTTACATGTAGATGCACATACCCACACCCACTTTAAGCTTCTTGCACCACCACCACCCCACGTCCACATAAGCACACGTCTAATCAAATCAGCATTATAATTGTTTATAGTGTAGAGGTGTATATTCAGTATAATATCATCTATTCAAGAACTCGTTGGGCTTGTGGATAAAACTGTTTCTTGTTCTATGTACGTGTGTTCTGGATTTGAAAACCAAAAAGAAGTAATCTGTGATATTCTGAAAGAGGATGACTATAATTACTCACAATCTTTCTTACCTTCACTCTCACACAACTTTCATACAGTTCAGTTAGATTTACTTGTGTCACACTCACCATCCTAATATTCCTACTGCACACATAAATTTACCATATTTTTAAAACGAAAAAGAAAACATCAAAATGGATTGAACAAAACAGTGACTAAAAACCTTCAAGGACTTATGAATCAATGCGGATGTTCCTTAGTTCTTGTGGAAAAAATACCTGTGACTAGCACTTTCTGTTAATTAATATGAATCATATTGGATCTAAAATTAAAGATTTGTTTGTAACTTTGTTCATTTCATGGGAAAAAAGAAGACAGCAATTTTATGGGCTTTTTTCTCGAGCTGGTTCCAAGTCATCCCCATGTTCCTGCTGTCTGCTTTCAGGTCCCTGTGCCAGGTGTTCCTTGGCTGACCTTTTTTTCGTTTTCCTTGGGGGTTCCATGTTACAGCTTGTCTGGTGATGTTGCTTGCAGGCTTCTGCAGCGTGCAATCCAGCCCTAACGTCATTTCTTGATTTCCTGTTCTGTGGGCAGCTGGTTTGTTCTCTCCCAGAGCTTGTTGTTGTTGATGGTGTTGGCCAACGGATGCAGAGAATCTTGTGCATGCAGTTGTTGATGAACACCTGCACTTTTTTGGTGGTGGCTACTGTAGTTCTCCACGTCTCTGCTTTGATGATGATGTTGAAGAGCCTGACTTTGGTGTTGACTGATAGTTCCTTGGAGCTCCAGATGTTCTTAGCTGTACGAACGCTGCCCTGGCCTTTCTGATCCTTGCTCTGACATCGGCGTCTGAGCCCCCCTGCTTGTCAATGACACTGTCCAGGTAGGTAGGCTTCCACCTCCTCTCGCTGTCCAGCATGATCGAGTTGTTGCTGACACTGTTGGCCTTGAGAATCTTGCTCTTACCTATGTGGATGTTGAGCCCTACTTGTGCTGATGTGGCTGCTACATTGCTTGTCGTTTCTTGCATCTGCTGTTGAGTGTGCGAGAGTAGTGCCAGGTTGTCGGCGAAGTCAAAATCGTCAAGCTGCATCCAGGCTGTCCACCTGATCCCATGTCTTCTCTGATTTGTTGAGGTCTTCACGATCCAGTCGATTGCCAGTAAAAATAGAAATGGTGAAAGCATGCAACCTTGTCGGACACCAGTCTTCACTTTGAATGCCTTCATGAGCTGCCCTCCATGGATGACTCTGCAGGTCAGAGCCTCGAACGAATTTCTGATGATGGTGGTGATCTTGACTGGCACACCATAATGTTGGAGAAGCTTCCACAGAGTGTCTCGGTCTATACTGTCAAAGGCTTTCTCGTGGTCGATAAAGTTGACGTACAGGGATGAGTTCCACTCATTCAATTGCTCAACAATGATGCGAAGCCTTGTGATCGGGTCTGTGCAGAATCGATCCTTGCAAAAGCCAGCTTGCTGGTCGTGGAGTTGAGCATCAATGGGATCCTTTAGCCTGTTCAAAATGACTCTGTTGAAAACCTTTTCTGGCACCGACAGTGCTCAGTGTGATTCCTCTGTAGTTTGCACAGTTGCTAAGGTCGCCTTTCTTGGCAATCTTGATAAGGTATCCCTCCTTCCAGTCTGCTGGCACTTGCTCCTCTTCCCAGATCTTCTTGAAGAGATGCCAAAGCATCGCTACTGTGGTCTCTATGTCTGTCTTCAGCGTCTCTGTGGGGATGTTGTCAGGTCCTGCCGCCTTTCCGTTTCCTGATCGGAATTTTTGTAGCTGTGGTTTGTTTTACGGGGTAGCATAGCTAGCCCCACACCCAACCTTCCTCCTTTATACGGGCTTGGGACTGGCATGATTCCCAAAAAGGGTCTCCTGGTGGAGTTTGCCGTACCATAAGGGCACATAACGGTTCCTTCAATTTACCGAATCAGTAAACATGTCATGCTTGAGCTTACAGTAGCCAATACTCAAAGAATCAGCATGACTTGCTCTTTATTGGATTGCTGGTAAAAAGCATCATTGGTGTTGTATTAGGAGTGTTGATTTTCAGCCATTTTGCTCTCTACCTACCGCTCATTATTCTACCAGTTTTCTTTTTTTTTGTCACAAGAAACTTGCTGATGTTCCTGCTCGAGTTACCTCCTCCCTTTGTCAGTCTGTCTACTTCTTCATTTCCAGGAATGTTACAGTGAGAAGAGATCCACTAGATATGGTGTTCTTGGGCAATTGCAGGGCAGACATGATAGAGACATTAAATTCCTCATTTTCATATTTCAGGGTTGCAAAGTGCCTGAAGGACTGAAAAAGTGTCATCAGAGATGACCACTCTGTCACGAATTTCTTTGCTTCTTTCTGTTGGCAAAGAGGCTGCCATCCCACCAGCTTCAGCCGCTGCCTTGTAAAAAGTGGAGAATTTTTCTGTGATGATGGATTTATGACAGTTCAATCCTTAAAGTGTGTTCTACATTAATAGGATTCCTTCGTCTCCATTGCCGTTTGTTTGCTACTTGCTCAGCTAAACATCTGAGTGTGCCTTCCTTTCTGCATTGGTCTGAAATTCTCCTTCTTCAAGACATGTGGTTTACTGTCTTTGATTTCAGTGAAGTATTCTGTCCTCAACACTGGTGGATTGGCAGTGACTTGATCATGTGGATAATGATCTTTTGGTCCTTATCCTCCAGGATCCTCCAGACGCTGCCTTTCTTCAATCTGCATTTGGTAGCATTCTCTATCGTTTTAATCATGGAATGGTCGTCAAGTTGCTTGAGCTTTGCAACCTTTAGAGAATCTATTTTGGTAATATGTCTTTTTCTTCCAAGAAGGTAGTCCTGTCAAGGTGTCTTTGGGATGGAATTGATCTAACTGCTGCCTGATTCTCTAATCTGCTCTCTTTCTCACGATGGATCTTGACAACAGTAACTTGAGTAAGTGACAATAGTTCTAAGAAAGTTCAGCTGATGATCACTCATGCATAATTTCATTAACACACGAGCACAAACTACATCCACTACTAGCTTTTCATTAAAACAACAACAAACAAATAAAGATAAAGGTGTACTTTGGACTTACATGGATGGGTGCCAGGAGGGGGTGGAAGGAAGAGCGTTATTTTATTCCATTGCTTTTCTTTGTACAAGTTTATATACCAATTAATTAGCACTCTAAAAAAAAAATCATAATCTGGTACAGTGGTATTTTGTTTCATTTTGCTCTAATGTTACCTGGTACAGTGGTATTTTGTTTCATTTAGCTTTAATGTCAGTTTGACAGTTTAAGCCCTTGACTGCCTCATCTGTAAATTCTGTCAAAAAATTGCTCAATGAACTGCAAAGATAGACAAGTTCTAAAACACTGACAGCACTGATCGCAATTCTGCACAACCAATGACACCCAACTGCACTGCGACTGGAACCTCTTGGTCACTGAGTACTATACCATACCATAACATTATAAAACAGGATGGTTGATAATCATCACGATGTTGATATGACATTACTGGTCACAAAATTAAACAGAACTGTTTTTCACCACCTACAGAATTGTCCAACAACTAGGCAGTGAAGCAGGAAGGCAAAAACTGAAAAGTATTTGCAACAAGCTAATATTCAATGTTTGATTGCTATAAAATTTACATGCCTTACAAGTCAAGCAATTCATAAACCCCTATGCAGAGAGGAAATTAATCAACATAACAATACACAATTATCACCAATATTGAAATGATATACATTCTGTTTTTTTCCCAGACTGAGATAAATGAGAATCGACTTTAATCAGTTAGAATACAGCCATGCCAATCAAACATGCAATTTTTTTTTCAACTCAAATGAATTTTTCTTCATATTCCAATCATGCGGAAGGAAAAACAAAAACAACAAAAAAACAAAAAACAGAAGAATTCTATCAATGTATGCCTGCACTGATTTGTAGCTCCACTTTTACCAGAATTTATTAAAAGAATACATCCTTTTTTCTAAGCAGCAGCTCACACACTTACTATCTATTTCAGGTTGCATGAGCAAGGAAGTGATCAAACACAAATGGCACTAATAAAAAGAGAGAGGTCAACAAGCAAACAATACCCAGTGAAAGAGTTCTATCTAAGCAACTCACCATAGGAGTGGAAGTAGTGGCGATAGTAGTATGCTCCATGGTCCACATACTCTATGACATATCCACGGTGTTTGACAAGAGGGGGAAGGATTTTGCCTGAGGGAGAAGGAGAGGAGTCCAAGATGGCCACACCACTGCAGGCTGGGTGACGCACACAGGGACAAGAGGACATTGCACTGGCATTGCTGCTAGTGGGTAGAGGGGTGTTGGAAGGAGCCAAATGTTTGTAAGCAGTCAGTGGTGCACTCCCACTGAGCATGTTGCCCTCACCCCCTACCTCGTTGCGAAAAAAGGGACAGGACAGCACCAGATCGTTGCTCTTTCCATCTCCCCCATCATCTTCCTCCACTCCATCAGCCATGTCCTTGTCACTGCTGACGGCATAACTGTTACGTTTAACAGAGGCTGCTGATGCTCCGGTGGTGATGTTCTTCATGTAGTTGGGCAATGACTGGTTCTTACCAGCCTTGCACAGACGTACACCTACACTCTGACAGTCAAAGTGAACAAAAGCTTTTTGACGCAGTCTCTCCTCTGAGGCTGAATCCTCATTGCACTTATCATCTGACTTGGCAGATGCATCCCCTGAATCATGCTTGCTGGAAGTTCCCCGTAGTTTCTTCAAAATACTGGCACTGCTGCTGTCTCCAGTGATGGACTTGGCACGTGTCTTCCTCTCTTTGCCCTTGGACTTGCTCTTTGACTTCCCCTGGTCAGAGCCCTCGTCCTCTTCTTTCTCCATCACCCCGTTCACCACTTTCTGGTGCTGCTGCTGCAACAACTGTCGTAGCCGCGGCTCACGTGGTGGGGAGTGGCCATTTTTGAAGTCCTTCAGCATGTCAGCGTAGTTTTCCTGGCCTGCAGAAGCCAAAAGGTCTAAAGAGGAAGTGCTGCCATATTCACGATGGAGTGCTGCTGGGGGCAGATCATCCTCAATACACTCCAAACTGTCCATTTCCAGGTTGCTGTTGCTGCGATACAAACCACGACTGTTACGCCTTGAACCCCCTAACCTGGCTGCATTGCTTCCTGTGGCCTGGTGGTTGGGATAGCATTGTGGTGGGGACGGAGAAGGTGGGGAGCCAACACTGGGTCTCTGAGAAAGAGGAGGAGATTCTTTGGGTTTCCTGGTAATAGCAGCTGAGGGTTTGGTTTTGTGAGGGTCCACAGCATAGGTTTGTGTCCGAGTCCTACCTGTATGAGGTCCATGAAAGGTTCTGGAACGCTGTCTGGCAGCCCCTGACCCAATGCGCTCATTGTAGGAGCTGCGCATGTCAATGATACCAGCCTTCATCTTAGCACGATAAAAACTATTGGAAGAGGCGGGTGCCACTCCTCCGTGTAATATGTCCTCCATGGAGGATCTTTGACCCTGAAGTTGACCTCCGACCCTATTGCACTGCTCCTGCACCCCTTCCTTGTCCAAGGAGCGGTGATAGGCTGAGGTAAAAGGAGTTGCATGTGGATTTGATCTGACATTGCTAGTCTGACTACCACTGTCAGCACTCGCCGAGTTCACCTGACGTTTGTAATACTCCACAGCCTGACGTGCTCGCTGGCGAATAGTCTCCAGCTCATTGGTGGGTTGTGACATCTTGTCAAGTCACAAATGCACATTCATGCATGTTTCCCAACAAAACAGAACTGGTCATCTAGTAATCAAATGACTCAGTCAAGCCAGTGAAGTAAGATAATTCAATTGCAGAATAAAATACTGGTCTTTCCTGTCTCATGAATATAAAAAATTACATCTCCACAAAATCTGCACCTTTGGCATTGTATGCCACACAGGCGCAGCTCATTCTGTCATTTTTACACTGTTTGAAAGCAAGGCTTATAGATTTCACACATTCTTAAAATGTCTCACAAAACATCGATCTCCGACACATACTGTCTTCAATTTTACTTTCACACTGTGCGTCAAACTAAAGGACCACCACCTGATGTCATGTGATGGGGGCAGACACCTTCGTACTCTGGCTGACAACAGGGCACATGCCTTGAATAGGATTTGCTACAGCGTGTGATCAGCATCACTCCGCAGATCATCTGGTTGAAGCTGAATAAAATCCCAGATGTCTTCATCTGAAGACCTGAAAGTGGGCACTGGATCCTAGTTGTCTTGATTTACAGACAATACAGAGACAGCAAGCAGTCCGTAGTACACGCAGTAGGGAGGGACATTCACGTTGACTGGAAAGTGTAGATATGAGAAGATCCTCTCCAAAACATCAAGGACAGCTGCATCACCTTATCCATGGATACCCATCATGGCAGTCCTGGCCTGAAACAAAAGGCAACAATATGATTATGACTGAATATGTGTGCAGAAGGTACACTTCAATAATTCTGCCACTGTGCAGTATCACAACACAGAATGTCATTTTGTGGCACATCAAGACATACTATCACAATCAAGCACAACTTGGTCTGCACGATGACACGGTGATACTCTGAATCTGTCAATTACGCTTTCTGACATGCAGTAACTTGGATTTGGTTCAGAAATGTTACTTATGTTTTCAAAGTACACTATGAATTATCTATAAGTTTGTTCACGAAATTGTGTCACCAAATCAACAGCCATAATTCTATTCGAGCCTACAGTCCATTCACCTCAAGATTAAAAGGAAAATATGCTCTATCATTGTCTGACTAAATAATCTACACAATTATGAATTTTTCATGATCAATTAGCGACTCTAAGATCACTTAATTAAAAGGAATATATGCACTGTCACTGCATTTGATTTACAATATGTGATCTCAAGTTACGTAATGCATGACTTTACATGACTATGAATATATTGTCAACTATTATTACATTAGCGACTCTAAGACCACTTCATTCAAGTCATACTTGCTAAGAATTCAGTTTAAAATTCACTAACAGGCATTTTGATAGCACCTTCACAGGTCTGATTCCCTAACCTGAAAACTTAGACCAACGTTTTGGCAAAATCAAATATAAGCTAAATGACAATATATTCAGAATCCCTTCAAAGCAAATGATTACTCAAAAGGGAAAAACCATCTCATTCTCATTGTCATTTCCTCCTGACAACATCCCAGTTCTCTTTCCAAGAAAGGTGGTTTCAAAATGTTGCCTGTTGGGTTTGTCAGTTTTCTAACTGGCAACTCGGAACCAATGGAAACTTTTCACAAGCAGGCTAATAAGCACAACAGTATCACTCTTAGTGAACTTGTTATCAACAATGAGTTTGAATTTCCTACTTTTGTGGATAGGTACTATATATATTGTACTGATTCTAAAGAGTGGCATAAGCAAGTTTTGTAAGGCACCATTTAGGTGTAATCGTGTTTAGAAAAACAGGTGCCAGTATCATATAAACTTTCTGCGAGTTCTGGTGGCCATAAGCAAAACAGCTGCCTGACCCCTTTTCCCCGCCTACATGACCTCGTTGCACACTCAAATTCCTTGTGCACATTTGACACCTTTTAACAAATGACTATGACCGTAAACTACCACTAGAAGCAAGGTAACTGAAATGTATACTGTACAATTCAGTTTTCATTTATGAACAATAAAAACATTCTGTGAATAAGGCAATTTGGCGTCACATTACAGCGAAAACGTGTTCCAGCTATGGTCCAGAAAGCATCAACATATGAAAATAATCCATCCATCCATCCATTTATCCATTCCTGCCCTGCCCTGCCCTGCCCTGCCCTAATCAAATCAAAGTGGATTTCCTGCAGATTTTTACCAGGACAGGTTCGTTACTGCCCATTCCTGTACAACTGTATAAGAACTCATAGTCCATCCTGTATTTGGGCTCTGTACACCCCTTGCAAATAGAGAATCATACCATCATTCTAAACAGTACAACTGGCTAGAAACAGTGAAAACTTAACCTAATGCTCAGTGGAAGATGATGGGAAACTGTTTCATGGGGAGCATATAATGCCAGTAAATAAGACAGTGATCACTAATGAGAGGACAAAATTGCGCTTCTACCACTTTTGGTGTACAATGCACACTCTCCATTACTCATTAGGTATGTGGTGCATCTGGTGGAAGATGGCATAAATGTATCTCAATCCAAGCCAATACCAGTCAAAGCACTGAAAACGTGTTCCAGCTATGGTCCAGAAAGCATCAACACATGAAAATAATCCATCCATCCATCCATTTACCCATTCCTGCCCTGCCCTAATCAAATCAAATCAAAGTGGATTTCCTGCAGATTTTTACCAGGACAGGTTCGTTACCACTTTTGGTGTACAATGCACACTCTCCATTACTCAATAGGTATGTGGTGCATCTGGTGGAAGATGGCATAAATGTATCTCAATCCAAGCCAATACCAGTCAAAGCACTGAAAACGTGTTCCAGCTATGGTCCAGAAAGCATCAACACATGAAAATAATCCATCCATCCATCCATTATCCATTCAGTCAAAGCACTGGATCAATGACTTCATACCAAAGCCAAACAAATTCAGTGATCTTTCCATAGTGTTGCTGTTGTTGTTGTTATACCCTAGCTAAAATGACTCCAGGGATCATCCGAACAGCCAAAGTACTTGAACACTATGGTAAAAAAGCATCAGCTGGGGATGAGAACATTATGTGTTTGACCGTTATTGATTACCCTGCCATGTGGGCAGCCACACTCCGACTTTGGGGGATTTTTGAGACTGATAATGTTATGCTAGGAGCTTGTCACAACTGAAGACAATCCCCGCCTAACTATGCAGAACATTTGATGTGGCCTTGGTGTTCTAACCTATGTCAACTGGCCTGACACAGGCTTAAGCCAAGGCGGTTTCCATAGTGATTTGGAGAAAGTATATTTCTTGTCATACTGAATGTTCTGACATTAAAATGGCACCCTCGCGACTTCTGGGAGGGTTGCTAAATGGATGTGGTTGAACTTCAATGACTGAATCAGTCAGAATTGTCATAAAAAAAGATTGCTGATTCATTAGTAGAGGTATCTAATGTCCTGAGAACATGAATAGTGCACAAAAGAACTGCAGCAGCACTGTATCCTTCCACACAAGGCAACTGAAAAGCAGAATATGACAGACTCTTCAACTGATGACTTTGGCAAGTGGTAACAGCCAAAGGTAAAATGTCTACCAATGTTCGCCTACTGGCGTCTTGTTCTGGATCTTGAACTGTGTGTACTCCAGTTTATCCTTTCAATCTAGACTTCAAACTTTGAACAGTATATTGATGCAGTGACTGCCCTCATGTCATGGTTCTTCTCCCTTGATCACATTCAGTATCCTATCCATGCTGGCTGTCAGTACATCCTTGAGACTTGTTTGAACTGAGAGTATGGCATCCATCTGTCTGTCAAGCTTTCTGCTCCAGTGTATTTTGTGTGAACAAAACAGAACACCCTTTTTCTATGACAATTCTGGATCATGCACAGTGAAAAATAATGCAACAGGAAAGGGTGATGGAGGTGCAGCAGAATTAACCAACAATCCTGGAGCTTTGAGATGGTGGGCAATAACAGGCCCGGAAATAGTACATTTGGTGAGCGGTATTTCACATCAGATGTTCCTTTCAATTCAAAGGAGAAAGTTACAGATACCATGAAAAATTTCCCTTTGTTGACTGGTTGCGATGTGTGATTATGACCAGATGGTTTATTTGACATGACTGAATTGTAATGAAATTACTACATATCGACAGTGGAATGCATGCACTGCCTGCCAGGTTTTCTGTGCCTTCATATGTTGTTAACTCACAGCTTTGCATGTATTAAAACAAAAACATATCAGCTACCATTCCAAAGAATTACATGTTCATGATCAAGAGCTTAAATACTGCTTACATCGTTAATTTTTAACTTTTTCCTCTTTTCATACCTGTATTGATTACTCTAAACAGTTTTCATCAACTTAACAATTTTTTTTTACACGTATGGATTATTCTGCACAGTTTTTATGGACTTAACAGTTAAATAGCTTAAAAACTGTACAGGATTTATGTTCTTTGAAAAACAAAGACCGGGCCAAAAAATGACCTAGATTCAGGAAATGGCCACGCCCAAAAGGTCAAAAGTCACAAACCTTTGCTTCTACCACTTTTTGAATACAACTTGGTATGTAGTATATCCACACCAAATTTCATGCTTCTACTCCCAAAATCAATCTACTGCTGAAAACTCACTACTTGCCTTCTTCCCACTGCTACTTTCAATGCAAGGGTACTCACACCGGCAGTGCAGTGGTCGCAAAATGCTGAATACTTTCTATCATCCCCCTGCCATGCTGCCATTGAAGACTTGTCATTAAAACCTGCAAGTGTGGAAGCTAAGGGCACCTGGCTCTCACTGTTACGCCACGATTGATGCAGTCAAGGTAATTCAAGCAACAGACCTAAAACAGAAAACCCCGCAGCAGTTCCCATTTCCGGTGGAATCCTCTGTTCACCTCCCTCCCCCTCCTTCATCCCCCCTCCTTCCACTCATTCTCACCCCACCCCACCCTACCTCCATCCGCGCGCGCGCACACACACACACACACACCGTCTCCCCTCCCCCGTGGTCCCTATCCCTCCTCCAATTCGCGCCTTCTTTCTCTGTTATCCTCGGGGAATGTGTACCGCTCATTACGTCCCACCCTCCCATGCCAGTGTGCGCGTCCTCTTCACTGCAGCTGTTCAGTTATCTTCCAGCCGAATGAAGGAAAACAGACCGGCTGCTTTGGGCTGTTCTGCAAAAAGGGGACGAGAGGGTGGGAGGGTGTGTGTTGGTGTTGGTCGGGGGGGGGGGGGGGGGGGGGGGGGGGGTGGAGAGGACAAACTTTTGAGTGAATGCATCATCCGACGAAGTGACTTGTTCAGTAGCTGAAGAGAGCTATTTTCAGTTCTCCGGTGAACAAGTGGTTCTAATTGTGTTTACCTGCAGCGACACATGCACGGTGACCCTGTGAACAGGAAGGGGCCAGCTATCAGCCCCTTGGCCACAAGCCTAAACCAGTTACAGAACCACTGCTGAACACTAACTCCCCCATCTGCCTGCCATCCACCTAGTCACAGCTCATAACCAAACCACAAACTACGGTTAGGAAATAAGGGTGCAAACAAACCCTCAGTTCAAAAGCTGGCTCCCATCAAACCAAGTTTTCCCAATCACCGCCCATCGAGCCAGCTACAAAGACAACTCTTCGAGCCAGCTACAAAGACAACCTGCTTGGATGAGACACGAAGCCTGCTTGGAGGTTTTCATTGGTGATTAAACTAATTATGAAAGCCTAATTCTGGCGCGCCAAAACAATGGCAGGTGGTGTGCAGTATCACTGGATAATTGGGGTAAGACTCTTGAGCACCATTCATTTTAGCCTGCCACCGCCAACAACTTCTCTGCTGTTTCCAACACCATCCCGCTTTCATGGGCTTCACTTTTACTGTCTTCCTCTTTGCTTTAGTCAGTTTCTGTTTTCAGTCCCATATTACATTCTGCTGGATACTCTCAACCGTCATGCCAGGACTTGTTCCAGGTTCAGTGTCAGCTGGATGCTCCTGTGTCACCCCCTATTACACCCCAAAAAGACGCCCGCCCCAAAAAGACGCCGGTGTCTTTTTGGCCCCCTTCATCACACCCCAAAAAGACGCCCGGAGGACCGGCGTCTTGTTGGGACTGTGCTGTCGATATTTTCATTTCATGACCAACTTTTGACTTATATTTTTATACGAAGCTGTGTCCCAGTCTACTCCCGTCTGATCGATGATCTCATCAAAATAAAGGCCGTAGCGAAGCTATGGGGTTGATGCCGAAGGCTGAAGAAACGTAAGCCCGAAGGCTGAGAGAGTGCTCACACATCACTTTCGAGGCGTCTTTTTGGGGTGTGATGTAGCCCCCAAAAGACACCGGCGTCTTTTTGGGGCGAGGCGTCTTTTTGGGGTGTGATGTCGGGGCCAAAAAGACACCGGCGTCTTTTTGGGGCGGGCGTCTTTTTGGGGTGTAACACCCCCTGATAATCTCCACCCAAACTATTTTTCTCCCCAGGAAGCAAGCTTACAAGCACAGCCTGTTGTAGTTTGTAGTTTTAATAACAAATCGCCAACAACCCCAGGTCCTCCTAACATCGAGAAAGAGGACAGCAGTGTCTTCACCACAGTGCTCCATACTGCGCCAGGAAACTATCCTGGCACGTAAGAAGGAATTTCCCCAAAGAGAGGCAGACCTTGTTCATCCCAGACAACCCGTTCTTTGTCCCACCTCTGACTATCTGTGCTGGCACCAGACAACACAGCCACTGGCGGCCACAGATTGCCCAATCTGAACACTTGCACAGATTGCCCAATCTGAACACTTGCTTTTTCCTCGCAACAACAAACGCTGCCTTCTACCCATCCGATCATTTTACGAATCACACCCACCTTCCAACTCTACCCACCCACACATGTACACATCCTCGCCCCTCCTTTCACCAGCACATTCCCCCTACCCATCCCCAAAGTTCCCCCTTCCTCCCATGCATGTGCTGTCACACACAACGCACCAGATTCGGTTAATAACACACAGAAAACTTGGTTGAACCACACTGATCTTCTACAGTTCGAGGAATCAATACCACTTAACACGGCAGGCCTTCAACTGACTTTCGATCTCTTGTTCACCAATCACGGCTGGCCCTTAAATAATGTATACCCACTCCTTTCCATCTGTAAACTACTCACCTCCCTCTTCCTGAATCCACCCATACCCATCCACTCTATCCATTTAGTCACCAGCTTGTTCACAGACATGCACTGGTCCTCGCATCTTCTTGTTTAGCCATACAGCCCCCCCCCCCCCCCCCCCCCTTCCCACCCCCATCCTAACACGGCTTCCATCCACCTACTTTGACAAGTTAGTCACACTCACTAATCGACTGTGTAACCTCGTCATAACCAATGTTGTTCTCGAGTTCATTAACATCTTTTGCTCGGTTTACTGCAATGGATAGGCATAAAAAAAATGAGTATATTGACAAATGTGCACAAGTGTGGTTTGTGAAGAACTTTTTTTTTAAAGACTCGGGCTAATGAGTGTCACTGTCATCCACATAAACAGGTGTGAATGATGCACTGCACGTGAATGACAGATTAGTATAAAACAACAACACTGAATCAAAGGACACTTGATCAAGTTGATGCCATTATCATTAGCGGCACCGTGAGTAGGTTATCCATCCATGCCAATGTTAGCATAATGAGTGTAGCAGATCGGGTCCATCTGGGAGGATCATGAGCACTACATAAAATCGACTGAGCTCACCAGTGTCAAAGGATTACAATAAACTTCCCCAGTGGGATGTACTGAGCATGGAATAATTTAATCATACCATAAGGTATTGTCGAAGAGTGGATTAAAGTGATTTGATCGTAAGAGTGTTTGTATGCTCATTTATAAAAATGTGTTTCTATTTCTCTGTGTGTGCGCACACCTGACAGGTTCCGTTGAAATAAGTGATGTATTGCAAAGCCTTCGAAGATCAATATCTAGAGGTCATTTCCGCTGTGCATGCGCTGGTTGGCTGAAGCTCTGTATGAAAACGAGGGGAAAGGGAGGTGGAAATGTAACAGTACAGTATGGCAGAGTATCACTGACAGCAACCCAAAAGGTAAGGTAAGGTAATGTTGCTTACAGCCCAGCCCACCGCAAAGGGCCATATCAGGGCCGTCACCGCGTTGAAGTCAACTCGTAAGTCATTCATTCACACAACCCTTTAAAATACATCTAAAAACACACTAAAAATTTTGTTAAAAATCTTTCCACTGTAAAATCTCATATCAGATGAAAAATGTTAATCTCTTTCAAAAATTCAAAGATCACATCAGGTGGAACATCTCTGAACAAGGTTTTCATGGAATCTGCTGTAAAATGTTTAGGTCTCACATCATGCAAGTCCCAACACTCTAAAAGAGTTGGAATGTTTCATTGTGAGTAGTACATGACATGGAATGCACGTCACTCTTTTAAAGGTACAAATGAGTAAAATACGAGTCATGGATGTGCAGCCGGCATAAAACTGATTCTTCTTTGCGACCACCAGAGGTAGATTTGAGGAATTCTTTTAGGTTTGGACGGATCTGGAAGGTTTGTTATCCATGTGTGTTTTCCCGTCCTCCTACCAGAGGTCTCTGACATAATCATTAACTTTCGGTTTTAGGCCTGTGTAGGGATGGATATGTTAGACAGTTTCCCTGTTGTGGCATTCTTGACTGAACGATAAGCCATTTCATTCCCTCCGATGCCAACATAACTGGAAACCCAAGTAGGAACAATGTTGTGACCTTCCACTTTCAACGAGGTAAAAGGTTTTTTAAAAAGTGTAGAAGTTCAGGATGATGGAGGTTATGGCCAGCTATCGCCTCCAAAGCTCACAGCGAATCTGACAAAATCAGAAAGTCCTTGTTTGCGGATTGAGAGATTACCTTCAGTGCTAGAACCAGAGCTGTAAGTTCAGCAGAGTAAATAGAAGTATCTGATGGAAAATGTTCTAATAATATTTGAGGGCAATAGGCTGCACAGGCTACTCCATCTTCAGACTTTGAACCATCAGTAAATATTTTCTGAAAGGATGGGAATTTTGTACAGAGGTCGGCAAACAATGACTTGTATGCCTGAGAACTGGTGGATTCTTTGCAAAAAGCAGCAAGATCAAAGTGGATTTCTGGTGTGAAAAAGGTCCATGGAGGCTCATCTGGAAACTTGGAGAAGTCGGTCAAAACTCCGAGATCAAGACCTGCATTCTGTGCATGAGGCTGCATACGAAGTCCAAACAGAGGAATACAGTTAAGATTCTTTTCGAATTTACTTTGAAACTGAGGGTTTAAAACAGTTAAGATTCTTTTCGAATTTACTTTGAAACTGAGGGTTTAAAACACAGTCATAGGCAGGGTTTTCTGGTTCAGACAACAGTCTGAGGTAGTAGTTCAAGGATAGTTTCAGCCTGTGGTTGGATAATGAGGGTTCACGCGTCTCTGTGTACAGGCTGTACGCTGGGGTGGTGCGGAATGCTCCAAGACAGAGATGAAGCCCTTGATGGTGAATAGGATCCAAGAGTTTCAGATAAAAGGGTCTTGCATAGCCGTACACAGCACAACCATAGTCTAGTTTAGAACGGACCAAGGCTCTGTACAGGTGCAGCAAAGTTTTCTTGTCAGTGTGTGCTATGACCCGCAGAATGTTCAAAGCTTTCTGGTAAGAAGTTTTCAAGTTTTTAATGTGACTAAGGAAGCTGAGCTTTTGGTCGAAGATAACACCTAGAAATTTGGCCTCTTTTACTGCTGGAATGAAAGATTTCTCTATCTGGAATTCAGGATCTGCCAAGAACTGTCGAAAATTATGGAAGTGAATGCACTGCGTCTTAGTAGCAGAAAAGTAAAGCCATTTTCTTCCACCCACAGACGAACTTTATCCACACAAAGCTGAAGCCTGCGCTGAACACTCGGTAAAAGCTTCCAGTTGCATAGACGGCAAAATCATCTACAAACAATGAGCAGTCGGAACCCTGTTGAACTGAATTAACAATGTTGTTGATTTTGATGTTAAAGAGGGCAGGAGACAGTATGTTCCCTTGTGGAACACCCAACTCCTGCTCATGGTGCCAACCCGAATATGAAACCATTATTCTGCCCCCCCCCCCCCCCCCCCCCAAAATTATTCAAAAGTGGAAGATGACCCCGAAAACCAAGATCATGGAGATCATAAAGTATCCCAGATTTCCAGGTAGTATTGTAGGCCTTCTCCAAGTCAACGAAAATAGCTACTGTGTGTTGTTTATTTAAAAAGGCGTTTCAAAGCGTAGATTCGAGACGAATCAAATGGTCCACTGTAGTTCGATGTTTGCGGAAGCCACACTGTTCTTTCGCCAAAAGGCTGTCGGTTTCGAGTTTCCACACGAGTCTAGCATTGACCATTTTTTCCATCAGTTTGCAGATACTGCTGGTCAAAGCTATCAGACGGTAATTTGATGGGTTAGAAAGATCTTTTCCAGGTTTGAGAATAGGTATGATGAGGGCTTTTCGCCAAGAAGGTCGAAAGAACCCAGTAGTTCATACATGATTGTACACTTGTAGCAGGATGTTCAGACCCTTTTGTGGAAGACGTTTCAAAAGTTTATAATGGATTTCATCTATACCTGGAGAGGAATCGCTGCAAGAAAGTATGGTGGATTTCAATTTGTCTAAAGTGAAAGGATAAGATAATGTTGCTTACAGCCCAGCCAAGGGCCACATCAGGGCTGTCTAAAGTGAAAGGAAGGCTATAGTCTTCCATGTTGTCTGATGAAAAATTGCAGGGTGATTTTTCTTTGAGGGCTTTGTTTTTGACAAAACAGGCTGAATTGTTAGAAGAGGAATTTGTTTCAATAGTTGAAGCAAGCAGATTGGCAACAGCTTTTTTCTCTGTTATTAAAGAGTCAGAAAACTTGAGATGGTTCACAGCAGGGCAGGTGTTTTTCCCTTAATTTTCTTGACGATTTCCACACTTTTTTCTTCAATGTTTTTAGATGTGAGACTTTAGCAAAATTTGTTTCCAAGACAAACGTTTATTGGTTTTATAACTGTGTTTGGATTTTGTTCTCAATTTCTGATGTGCTCGGATGTTGAGCATCAATCACCAGCGGGAGACCCAACGTTGAGCTCTTTAGCGGGCTTTCTTAATTTTCTTACATTCAGAGTTGAACCAGAGAACTTTTGGCATTAGGGGCTTCTTGGAAGATGCAGGAATGGTTGACTTAGCACAATTCCGTGTAAAATCTGAAAGACTTCCTGCCTGATCTTCACACAGCAGGATCTTTTCCTCTTCCAGATCACCAAGAAATTCAGTAGCAAAAAGGACCCAGTCTGCTTTGTTAAAATTGAGGCGTTCAGGTAAGGACTCACTTTCTGCATTTGTATACTGACACACAGGAAAGTGGTCACTACCATGTAGGTCATCATCAACCTCCTAAACAGAATCCAGAAACAATGAAGGATCACAAACAGAAAGATCCAGACAAGATGTGGTGCCATTAGTGGAGTGAAAGTAAGATGGCGATTTCCCACTTAAGACACACAAATCTAACTCTGAAAACACTTCCTCTATAAGCAGACCCCTTGGTGAAGATCTCTCACTTCCCCATAGAGGAGAATGACCATTCAGATTGCCCAATAGAAGGAAGGGTCTAGGAAGCTGCTCCAAGACTGAAATGAGGTCTTGTTTAGTGATACAGATATTTGGAGACAGATACAAGCTACAGATAGTTAATTGTTTTACAGAGAGTAACCCAAGCTGCCACTGTTTGAAGCGGAGTCTGCAGAGCAACTGGGCTATAGAGAACAGAGTTGTGAATGAATAAGGCTACCCTACCAGTAATGCCATGTTCAACAGTTTGAACAGGTTGATATAGGAAGCTGTAACCAGAACGAGAGAAAGTTTTATCAGGCCTCAGAAGAGTTTCTTGCAGTGAAACCAGGACAAGCCTAGCTTCACAGCACAAAAGCTGGAGTTCCTCGTAATTGGAATACAGTCCCTTGATGTTCCATTGTAGAAATGTTTCCATTTTAGATGAGGTCTCTCTTCGTCCATGTCAACATCCTCTTCCTGATCATCATACAGAGCTTCAACTTTTGAGTTCTGCTTTTTTCAATCTGTCTAATGGTACAGATAGTTTCTTCTTTCCCAGAGGGGAGGAACTCAATGATCTTGGTGGCATTGGTGGAGACTTTCCTTTGCACTCCACGAACGCCACTTTGTTTGAAGCCACTGTCTGGGCACCTCCCTTGGGAGGTGGTCTCGGCTTAGGGGCCACCTGGGGGTGAACCCCTTGCTGCGCAGCCCACACAGCTGCAGGCTTAGTGGATGCACTGAAAGTGCATCCTTTGGTGGGTTTAAGGCTCACACCAACGGTCGTTTTGCCTTGCAATGTATCAGAAGTCGGCTTGAGACCGCATGGGTCTGTCTGAACATTGGCTTCCACCTGCGATGCCCTGAGTTTTTTTTGTTTTTTTTTGACGACTGTCGAAAAAAGAAGAGGGATACCCTTCTGTTCCTGCACCAACTTTTTGGCTTCGAAGTGCGAAATCTTTTTTTTCTATTTTTACATGCTGGATTTCACTTTCTACTCGCCAAACAGGGCAGTCTTTTGAAGAAGAAGAGTGGTCACCATCACAGTTCATGCATTTTGCGGATTCACATCCGCCCTCATGAACTGCTTTGCTGCAGGTGGCACACACCTCCTCTCCCAGGCATTTCTCCTTGACATTGACCAAATCGTTGACATCTAAAGCACCTCAGTGTGGATGATACATGCAGGCCTACTTTTACTCTCAGGTATCCCATCTTTATGGACTCTGGAAGAGTCGGTTTTGCAAAGGTGAGGAACAGAGTGTTGGTTGGTTTTCTCTCTGCACCTTTTCGGAAAGTCGCCCTCCTGACCTCTACCACTCCCTGATCAGTCAACTCAGCCTTTATATCTCCCTCAGATATCCCAAACAACTATCAGCATTGAATGAAACCCTTTAAAAAGTGTAGGGTTTTGTGAGGGGACACCTGGACTGGGTAATTCACAAGACTTGCTGATTTTAATAAGTTGTCCGAGTGGGCTTTTCAGTCAACCTGCATGAGCAGGGAACCATTGCTCAACCTCTTAACTGATTTCGGCTCTGCACCTACAAGACCTTTCAGCTCCTTCGCAACAGCAAAGGGACTCAACTTGGTCATCAGTCGCTTGCTATCTGCCGACTGGATCACCAGCCAAGAGGGCCAAACGCTTAATGTCTTCCAGATTTCTGTGTCCGAGTCTGAGTCTGTATCCCTCGAAGGGTCGGAACCCAGTTTTCTTCTCTTTCCTGTTTTAGTGTTTTTTGTGGCCATGAAGGTTTTTAAATACTGGAAGAAATAAACGGTCACCCCAGGAGAGCTGCCGTGCTGGGGAAGGGACAATGGATGGCCACAGTATGGCGTCCGTGACCTGGTACCGTCCCGCATGAAAACCAGACAGTGCACCTTCGCGACTGAATTGGGATCAGCCACTCAGCCCCTCACCAGGTAACTGTAGCTTGGGCTTCCCTGCTGCTTATGGCAGCGATTCAAGTATCAGAGAAAAAAGAATGTGGAAAAGAAGGCTTGAAGGGGAGACGAAGAGAGAAAAGATCTATCAAGAAAGGCAGTTGATAGAATAGGAAAAAGGTGGGTTACTATTTGTCAGGGCCCTCACTCTTAACCTTTCTGATATGGGAGACCCTACCAGGGCATCAATTCCAGCCATGTAGTACTTAGGCCAGTCAGCAACTTGTACAAGCCCAGAAGTGTTAACAACAACCAACCATCTAGTCGAGTATTGATACCCCCCCCCCCCCCCTTCTCAGCAAAGCCTTAAAGATCACTGGACCGCGCAAGCCCTCCGACCATGGCAAGGTTGCAACCCCATGGCAAGGTTGCAACCCCGGGAGGAGCTAACACACACACACACACCTCCCCCCCCCCCCCCCCCCCTTAAAAAAAAAAAAAAAGAGAGAGAGAGAGAGAAAGAAGGGGAAAAAAAAGAGCTCCTCCAGTAGAGATTTGATGCTGAAATTTCCTGTCAGTTGGTATGGCAAGCTTTACTAATACAGTAAGTACGGATAGACCATCACAGACGTGGCCTTAAAACTGAACATCTCTCACGCAAGCACAACTCTCTCTCTCTCCTCTCTCTCTCCTCCTCTCTCTCTCTCTCTCCTCCCCTCCCCCCTCTCTCTGTATCACTCTGTGTATGTGTGTGTGAGAGAGAGAGAGAGAGAGAGAGGCACACAGAGAGAGCATGTGTGTGTGTGTGTGGTGTGTGTGTGTGTGTGTGTGTGTGTGTGTGAGAGAGAGAGAGAGCAAAAGTGACAGATCCCTCTCTCTCTCTCTTCAGTGCGTGCGCGCACGCGCACACACACACAGAGCATGAGAGAGAGATGTGTGTGTAATATTGTGTGTGTGTGTGTGTGTGTGTGTGTGCGTGTGTGCAAGGCGTGAGGCAAAATACCGCTGTGTCAACTGATCCAGTCAATGCAGACCACAGCTTCTACAAAACAAAAAGATCATATATCTTGTCGTGCTGCTTTCACGGTGGACTCGTGCCAAAGAAAATTAAGGTCTTCTTTACATTCAGATACATGTCTGGATTCCGAGATTTCAATGTCACCAGCAACCCACTCTCTCTCTTACCCTCCCCTTCCACTCTCTCTCTCTCTCTCTCTCTCTCTCTTTTGCTCAGAGGACTTTGTGAGTTGCCGGGGGAAATGTACTGGAGGGCTTTGAGCATTTTAGTTCAAGTTAGTGTATGATTTCAATAGATCTAGGTGTGGTGGGCAATTCACATCGGGAACGTCCCAGTCAACTACCATACCTGTGATTCACGTTAATGGACTGAATCCTGTCATTTGGTTTTTTAAAAATGATGATGGGGGAGGGGTGGGAAAGTGTGGAAGAGAGGGTGAGTTGGGGTGTAGGCGCAGAAAGAAGGCAGGGGGGTGGGAAGCGCGCCAACTTAAAAGCTTTTTGTCAGCAATATGACAGTGTGCAGTAATGATTTATCTGCTGAGTAAACTATTATTCATAATCCATTTTGTGCGATAATTTATCAAGTGTTCATCGTCAACCTCAAACACTGAGTTATAATGCGATCCTGAAGTACTTAACTACTTCATGTAAATGAATGAAAGTGGTAAAGTGTGCTTAAAAGAGAAACAGAGAGAGCAAGCAAGAAAGGGAGAAGGGATGAGGAGCAAGCGCACCATGTGCATTATGCATGCATGCGTTCATGTGCACGGATGTGTCATTTGGGAGTTGGGCTGATGAAGGATTTCACTACCCTAGTTGCGCTAATACAATCAAACTTGAGCAGCACAAACCCTCATATCAGCAATGTATTTTGAATATTGCAGTGGCTGTCTCATGTTGTCATAAATACAAGACAATCATGATCAAAACACTCGACTGTCATTATGCTGGGTTCTCAATGAAAAAGAATGGAAGAGTAAGGACTGTCCCAAAATACTATTCCAACATACCGGGTGGTGATTATATCCACAGACTGAATGACTTATTTCAGGTTCATAATTACAGTAATTCGCCTTATGAGATGTCACTGAAGTTAACAGATGAGCTTATAAAGCTACAACTGTTTGAATTTTACTGTATTTTACTAATCTAGTATGAAAATTTGGTGGGTTCAGCACTCTAGTAACAACCCCATAATTATGAGAGAGAGAGAGACAGAGAGACAGACAGACAGACAGACAGAGAGAGAGAGAGAGAGAGAGAGAGAGAGAGAGAGAGTGTGTGTGTGTGTGTGTGTGTGTTGCTATGGTGGGGACGTCATTTCACAATGCTGACATGAATAATTAGTGTGATATGTGAAATCAACGATTAGTTATACTGAAACCATACAAATGTTTCACCTCCTCAACTATTCGTACCAATCAGAAATGACTAACTGAATCACACGATGGAACGATTGGTTTTATTTCTGCCATACTTCCAAGAACATTTACAAACTACACGCACTGATATGGGTCAAACCTTTCTCGACCCGCTAGAAGTTACGCCTTGCGTGAAACTGAAAAGGAAAGGTGGGGGTTTGGGGTGGGGGACGGAGGGAAGGAGAAGGGGTCGGGAGGAGGAGAAGACAAAATCAGACTTACTGGGGAGGAGTAGCAAAAGGATGGAGGGCGGGGGTAAGGCGGTCACGCACCTGCGTGACTAGCCTGACCCGCTGTACTGACTGACTGAAGGCCTTACACAGGGCGCAGACGACCGACCGACCGACTCATGGTATGCGAGACCTCTCCAATGTCAACACAGAACAGCGGAGCTCGGAATGTGTGATAGCACACCACTCCCGGCCTCCACACGCCCACAGCCCGCCAGCAGGCCGGCCCGAATTGTATTCTGTGCGAGCCTTGTGAATAGAATGGCGACATACAGTCAGGCTGCATAGCGTTTAGTCTCCTTCATTCATGCTCACCCCACTGCTCACGAACCCAATCCTGTGTCAGCCGACTTCCTTCTGCTCAGGACTTAAACACTTACGACCTTGGACTGAAGCTCTACCAGTCGGAGATTGATACCAACTGGATTTCAGTGGCCTCCATTAATTACATTAAAACCATTCGACGATGTGGTGTTTGATAGCCTAGGTCACGGTCAGCTTCTATCATACTACAGCCATCTTCATTCACCCGAGAGGGTACTTAAATCCATCTTCATTCACCCGAGAGGGTACTTAAATCCCTCTAAGACACAATGTTGTCAATGTGGTGTCAGGAAACAAAAGAAAGTAACCAAAAAATAAGGCTATAAAAGCAACCGTCTTACCCTATGAAAATCATTCAACGACAAGGCAATGACTTGTACGGATGCACACACTGTTCAGCTGAGAAAATTCCACACAAAATACTAATATCAAATCACCAAAGACATGAAGAAACAAAAAGAGTAGGAATAAACTGTAACAAGTTCTCTGAGATTTTGTAAGTAGTGATAACTTTCTAAGCAATAAAAACAACCAATGGCAGAAATAACCCTTACTTCTTTACTAATTACCTGTACTGTGAAAATATTTTTTTCCTTTTTTGCTCGAGTGTTTGCTTGTTGTATTTCAATTCCTTCAATTCTTGTCTATTGTTCTGTTTCCATCATTAGTCTTATTTAAAATCCGACTGCAGAACCATGATGTACTTAGACTGGAGTATGTTCTGTAAGCTTCAGCTTGCTGTATCTATAACTTACAGCATTATTATAGCTTTCAATTTGTTCAAACCAAGACAGAGTTAATGATATATGAAGAAAGGGGAAAAAATTACGCAGAAAGAAAGGAAAGGAAAGGAAGAATAAATATATGAATAAAACAACATGAGAAAGGAGATATAAGAAAGACAGACCTAACAGCTCTTATTTTGAGTGCATGAACTGTTTTCAACATTAGATTTACTGCCATTCTAGTGATGGATAGTAGTCGTTTTTTACATTTTTTACTTGAACAATGTCTGTACCAAAATAAACACTGTGGTTAAGTATTGTATATCATTTAGTAAGTCTCCCCCTTGCTCCTCCCTATCACCAATCCAACACCATTCCCTCAACCCTTTTACAAAAAAAGCTTATCTTCTCTACTGTATACTACCCCCTTTTCCTCCTCTCCCCTCCACCCCCCACACCCCCTCCTTCCTGCCATACCAGCCCTGATGTGGCCCTTTGTGGTCGGCTGGGCTATAAGCAACATTATCTTATCTCCTGCCATACACTTAAATACAAACAAAAGTGTGCACATGTACAGACTGATAGAGACACACATATTGTGATGCAGACACACAGCAATGAACCTAAGAAAATGAAGACATACTAAAAACAGACTGGGACACAACGACAGAAGACATACAATGACAACCCTCCTATGATTGCTGAAGTCCCCATGTAAGTTGAACTGCACACTCTACCTGCTGGACACAGCACTAATTTATTGCCAGCCACAAACCATGTATGCACAGTTCTAAATAAGCACTCAGCTAGGTCCACTTATGACCACTCCAACCATCCTGGGAGGGCACACAAGAAACTCACTGACCTGGACCCACTGCACAACATACTGGGCACAGCTTCATGTGTCCAACTTCCATCCACCTGGTACTAATGGACATGCCTTTCTGCATCACCATTTCCCACTGCCCAATAATTCATTTTGCAATGTAAGTAGCAGCTGTACAGGCTCCAAGCCCTACGGGCAGCTGTCCATCCAGGCAAGTGCATTGTACACTCATTTCTACACCAGCAAGTCCCAGTCTGAGCCAGCCTAGTGGTAGACACGCAGTGATAGGTGGCTGGTGACAAAGCAGAGTCACTTTTGCCTTTGGGGAGGGGACTTCAGGTCAATAGTCAACACTAAATGTACCACCAGCTGTTGCATGACTCTATCCACTCCCTGTTCTCGACTTCCCTCCCAACATGGCCTCTGATCTCTCTCTCTTGCTCTCTCTCTCTTTCTATCCCTCCCCTTCCTCCAGCCAACACTATCACCAGGCATACAAACCACATACTGGTGTGGTACTTCTGTACCAAAATCACAGCAATAAAAAACTATCACCTAAAAGGAAAGCACAACTCCTTCATTATCACAACACACAGCTACATAACCAGTTTGGTGATTGGGGTCAACATATCCCTGATCATGATACAACTGAACAAGAATTAAATTGCCATAACATAAAATAAAGACAGAGAACAAAAGAAAGAAAAAAAAACATTGGCAGAGAAAAGTACTTCAGTCCTCAATTAACTAAGCCAGCAAAGTGTCACTGACGTCTGTGACACGGACACTGTGACAGCTACCTTCTCATACTGCAATGACATATCCTGTCCTTTGAACCATGGCCAATCTGTCAAATCAATCTTACGCCAGGCGTTCATTGGATGAATGAATGTTGTTCTTGTCAGGGAACATGATTAAACTCAATACATTGGTGAGAAAGTGTGATAGGCATCGGATGGAATTCCCTGCTTACATTTCTTTTCAATAACAGTCTATTCCTTTAATTCCATCAGTCAAAGTGTGTCCTGATGTGGGCTGTGTGGTACGCTGGGCTACAAACAACTTCTATCAAAAGTCAAACTCAAATTAATGTGGACACGAGGAACAGAATAAGATGAAGAAAGAGATCTCAAGGTTTTAAATTCATGAAGAAAAAAGTTCAATTGAAGCCAACAAGGAGAAGTAACACACTGCTCTGACTACTTCCACTTTGTTGAAATCTAATGTTCTCCCGCACGTTTTTCATCCAAGCACAGAACAAACGCTCAGTGAATACCAGATCATGAGCATCAGCCACCATACATCCCTGTGAATATAAACTACAGAATTATATGGAAAGTAAATTCAGAAAGTCTCAAAGATCATCTGTATATTGCACAACTGTAGCATTTTCAGTACATGTTTTGGGAGATTGCACAGCAGAATATTAAATAACATTGGTACCATAACAGAACCTTGAGGAATGCCCATTTCTAATGATTTGAAATTGGAACATGTATCTTCTATTCTAACTTGTAAATTTCTGTCAGACAGAAATTCTTTTACACAATTGTAGAAATTACCAGATATACCAATCATCTTAAATTTACATAACATATAGAAATTACCAGATATACCAATCATCTTAAATTTATATAACAATCTGGCATGCCATACACTACAAAAGGCTTTTCTGGTATATATCAAAGAATGTGTCTAGAACGCTCTTTCGTCTGGCAAACTGATACTTTAATACTTTTGTTAATTTGACAACATGATCAGTGGTTATCTTCCTTTTCGAAAGCCTGCTTTATTTCTGGGTATTACATCATTTTTGTTGCAAAACTAAATAAATCTATTTAATATAATTTTTTCCATAAGTTTATCAACGTGATAAGTTTGAGCTACAGGCTGGTAATTTTCAACGTTTGTGGCAGACTTACCATGTTTCACAATCGGATGATTACTGTTTCCAAATAACTGGCATAGTATCATCCGTCCAAATCATTTGGAACAATTTTAATAAAAATCTGGCAAATGTTTTAGCATTTTATGTCAAATTGCAACTTATCCAACTGATGATGTTTTCCAGCTGATGATGTTTTGTTATTTAATGCAGCAATGGAATCCTTTAACTCTTGCATAGTTATGGGTACATCTATGTAATGGTCGTTACTTGAAACTGGTTCATTGTAAAGATTTTTGCTTTCTTCCTTTTCCCCAACGATGTTTGCATTCTAGTAGACAACTTTCTAGAAACATTGTCTTTGAAAACGTATCAGCAAATGCTTCTGCTTTTTCAAGTGATGTAAGGAACTTCTTATTCTCTAAATTAATAGGGTATCTTGGAAGAGTATCCCTTTTTCCATAACCTGAAATTTTTTCCACATCCTTTGAAGGTCTTTTTCACAAGAAACTTCTCTCGCACAGAACGTTGACCAATATTGCTTCTTTGCTTTTGCAATAACTCTGTTAGAGTGTGCCTTAGCTTTTTTCATGTCTATGTTTCTGTTTAATATATTCTTTATATTTGATCTTCTTTAAAGCTACAGCTTCTTTGCAATCTTTAGTATAGCAGAGATAGACTGGTACATTCTTATTTGTATCCATCCTAATTCTAACAAAGTTATCTAGTTCATCCTACCCAAACCATGTCTGTGGGCAAGCAAACAACATGAACAACAACACACACAGACACACACCTCCTTCAGAATCTGCTACAGTCTGACATCTCACTGGCAATTGCTTGTTTTGTGACAATGAGGCAAGCAGAGTCAGTGACAATACTGTGCCTGATGAATTTGCACACTATGGTCTCAGTGTGGTCTAGATAAAGGTGACCCATATGCCTCCCACCCCCCACTTCATCCCTCCCTCTTCTGCAATGGTCTCCCTTGTCCTTCATCTCCCTCTCCTATCATCTGTTTTACCCAGTCCATCCCACCTCACAACCCCCCCCCCCCCCCCCCTTACTTCCCCTTCCAACCGTTTGTCAAGGGTCTGATCACAGTTATCTCCCTAACACCCACTAACATCCTGGCATCACTCTGCCATGTAGTCACATTAAAAATGTAACTAACGTGACTGTCTAGCACAAAAGTGATTTGCTCCTGTTACCTCCTGTGTGCTAATGAGTCACCATGGCAAATTCGGAGAAGATCAGATTAAAACTGTGAATTTGTCTTGAAGCATGAAGAAAGACACATATGCAGACCGACACACAGTCATCTAATATCCCGATTTGTGGAAAGACATTAAATGAATGACACAGACACACAGAACCCACTTTATCAGATAAAGTCCACAATATTATCAATAGTACATGGGATGCACACTCTTTGCCAGCAACATGAGTGAGTCTCAGTTATTTCCTCCTCTGTTTCATGCCCACCAGTCTGTTGCAGTATAAAACTGAAAATTGCCTTGAAAAAGATTTGTGTTCGAAGTATATGGGGCGGAAGCAAATACCATTCCCATTCCCCTCCACATCCTCCCATCCTCATGATCCACTGAGGGCGATACAAATGACCAACAGATAAGAAAAAACAAAACAAAAAAACAGCATGACAAAAAAGCATGTTATTTTCACTTATTTCCAGTCATTCCAATTAAATAGCTTTCTTCATACACCTGTGTTTATTTGATGGTTATCTTTCCCCTTCTTCACAACCTACAGGCAAGCGCCTGGCTTGTACATGTGCTTGTGCGTGCGTGTGCGTGTGTGCGTGCGTGTGTGTGTGTGTGAGACAAAGACAGAGACAGACAGACAGACAGACAAACAGTCAGACAGACAGAGAAAAAGCTGTGTGTTGCCAACAGTCTCCACTTCCCTTGCCCTCTGACAAGTGCTGGGAATGCAGTGTGATGGCAACAGCATTGTTGTCATCTTCCCTTTTTGAGTTATTCCTTTGTTACAGTATGTAGAGGATGGAGTGGGGTGAAGGGCCTCAGGGTCTTGCACGGAAAGAACCTGCTAACTCTCTGCATTTGTTGTCTTCTTTAAGACCTGAAGGTGTGTCATTACCTGTATAATGCTTTTTTTGCCTTTTGCAATACCATCACATACCCATGTCTGTCCACTTTTCAATCCTCTTTCCCTTTCTATGCTCATGTAACCTTCCCACTCACTAAAGTGAAATAACTATGCTACACACACACACACACACACACACACACACACACACACACACACACACACACACACACACACACACATGCATGCATATGCACACCAGCTGAAAATCAGTTTAATGTCAAACTAACCTTAAGTTGCACACACGTCATGTCGATCAGTATAACAAATCATACATACTCAGTACAGACTGTTTCAGAGTCTCTAGCTCATTCTCTTCGATTTTAAGAAAGGCCTACTAGTGACTGCAACACTCATTTCAGGCCTGATAAGGCCACCCCCCCCCCCCCCTCTCTCTCTCTCTCTCTCTCCCCAGAGGGTTGAGGAAAAAGGTTACGGACATGAGAGAAAAGGTGGATTGTCAGACGAAAGGCAGGTGGATTGGGTGTGGGGTATGTGACTTAAACATATGAGGCAGTCTTCTATTCCACAAGCCGCTATCCATAAATCACAAGTTTTTACCACTGGAGCATGGACCACTAAAAGCCACTGCCTCTGCTCTTTCTGTTCTATGGTGATCTGAAACAAGTAATCCTTGAACAGATGTGAAGCTGTTAGCCTACCATGGAATAGCTTCACCTGCTATTTACTTTTTCTTTCCCCATCTCAAACCCCTCCCACCCACCTCCAACCCTCTACCCCTTCCCCCTTTCTGCCTGACAGTGACAGTAGTTTCAGAGTGCTTCCAATGAATCAGAGACTAATGAACAGACAATGAATTAAAAATCAAAGCCAACCAATCACAAATGATATCAAAGTGAAGTACACTCTCGAATCCCTGAAACAATGTTTTCTTCTTTATTTTTCTTTTGCTTATTGTTATATTCTACAAAGAAACACACACACACACACACACACACACAAACACACACACACACTGTTCACTTGCAGATGATCATCAGTATAGGCATAACCTTTGAACTTGCACCGTTTTGTCATTTACTTTCACTGGCAAAGCAAGAGCGTCCGAGAGTAAACATCACAGACTGGAAAAGTTTCCAACTGCTTCTAGTTCCACCATCTTTTCAGTGCTAATAAGTAGTAAATTAGTGTTCACATATTTGCCCTGCCACTGACCTGACCCCAATGGCTCATGCCACCTGGTCCTCATCACCCCCCCCACACACACACACACACACACACACACACCACCCCCCCACCCCCCTCAATTATCGCTAATTACCAACCAAGCTTCTGACCACTTTTTCATTCTGGCCAAGTAGAAGTACACAGCCATCCCAGAAAGATCACAAGTGCACAAAATGCCCCCCATCCCTCCACACACACACACACACACACAGATCATTTTAGTTCAAACAGATGTCTTGTGGTCTCAGATGCAGAAAATAACCAAGACATTCACACACAGAAACACTCTAGTTGACATGGTATTTTCTCTGTTACTTACAAGTATTGAGGAGAATGCACAGACATCCACTCAGGCTACAGTTAAGTACAGAGTGTGGCATAGTCAGACCCTGTACAGGATTTCCAGATGGCTTCTTCCACTCAGTTCAAATCCGAGTGTCCAGCCCACCACACCTGACTACTGTAGCCCCTCCCCCCCCCCCCCCCCCCCCTCCCCCCCAACACACACACACCTTCCCTTCTTCCTTCTTATTTACAGTGTGCACAGGGTGAGAATTCCTTCACATCACTGGGCCCCTTAGCTGGCCTTCCTACACCATCCTCCACTCTCCAGTACAGTCAAAAGGAATGAACTGACAGATCCCCCTCCCCCCACTCTTGCCTTCCCCTGTCAGGGTCCCATGCCATCACAGAGACAGTGCATGCCAGTGCAACTCCAGCGAAGCAGAACATTTTCCTAATAACTCTCAGTCAATGCTACTCACTCAAAGCTCTAGGGGAGGGGAAATGGCAAAGACGTTAACTCTGGGGGAGGGTAACCAGCAAAGACACTAGCCTACCTAGTCCTGGTGCCTTAGGTAACTGGTAATCCTCAGCTGAATTCTTTACCAGCACAATACAGTAGTAGAAGGGGGGGTTGGCATGGGGTGGGGACGGGGGAAAGGAGAACACACACTAACTTTTTTGTTGCTTTTGTATGAGAGAAAGTTAACTCTTGAAGTGTGTGTGTGTGTGTGTGTGTGTGTGTGTGTGTGTGTGTGTGTGTGTGTGTGTGTGTGTCTGTGCGAGAGTGTGTGTGTGTGTGTGTGTGTGTGTGTGTGTGTGTGTGTTCATACAGTTATAAAACTGCCTGTGACTAAGAGCAACACTCATACTGACAGAAAATGTCAATTCATTTTGACATCATTTTGTTTTACATAGAACTTCTTGTTTAGGCAAAAGAAAATGAAATGACTTAATTATTCCATCAGGATCTGATTCTGTTCCCTGAATTTGCTGTATCCTATCTACGAAACAGAACAGAAACCTAGTCAAGGAAACCAAAGTTTAGTGAATCTGAAGTCTGTTCACTGCTGGAAAAGACTGACCTGTCTGGAATATGTATACCAATCTAGATGCCCAAATCATAACTTCCAAAACTGCTCTTTGATCATCAAAACATTCAAATGGGGTCTTGTAATGTGAAAACATTTTCTCTGACTTGATGCCTTCACCTCAACCAGATCTGTGCCATATTTAGGTTATACATGGGTGGATGGCCTATTCAGCCCTGAGCGATCTGATATACTTAAAATGTGAATTTTGTCGAGCTGTATTGAGAAACCGAGGTGTCTTGCTAAGGTTCTTTTTTTTTCTTCTACTCATCCAGATAGGGGTTAATAACTAACAGAGCTTCTATCTAGCCTTCCTATGTTGCTCCTGGTCATCACGTTCTGCTTTAACCATGTGCACTCCTCTGCTCAGCTGAATTTTCTCTCTGTCCCTGTGGTGAACCATCCTAGACCATGCTGCACATTTTCAAGGGAGACATGGCAGATGCCCACTACTCCACAACAGATACTGTCCTGGTCTGTGGAGTCCTCGAGTACCGCCTATTTCATCCTGAGGACAAATCTCCGAGCATAATGGTGTGAGAGAAAAGAAAGTCTGTGAGCACTATAAATCCTTTTTTGGCCTCCAATAAACAGAACACTGAATCTTCCATCTGAACAACACAACAACAAAAAACAAAACAAAACAAAAGACATCTTCTGTAGTTCAACAATCCACATCTTTTGGCAAGTCAGTTATCTCATCTTGACTAAACACACTAGTGAAATTTTGTCTGTAATACATCTTAAACAAGAACAGAAACAAAAAAAAACAAAAAAAGAATCCTGCCACAGCAGATTTGAAAATAAGAAATCATTGTGTGGGGATCTTGCCGCTCCATTCCGACATCTGAAGCATTTTGACACCCCTGTCAAAATGGGTTCTAACCCACAAATCATTTTGAAGCCAAAGCAGTTTAACACCGGCAAACATTTGTCATGGAACTCCTGACCAGCAGTGACTGAAGCAGACCAGTTCATCACCTGAGTCATTTTGGACTGATTGTAGAGAACCGTTTTGCTACCAGAATCCATGATTCACCTATATTTACTGATAATTGGCTAGTTTTATTCTGAATGAACGACATGGCTGAGGAGTGTAAAACAGAGGGAGAGGAAGAGAAGAAAAGAAACTGAAAGAGGAGGGTGTTTATAGTGGAGAATAAAGAATCTAGATACTTTACAACAACAAGAGGAAAAGTGGCAATTACTGTGTATAACATTGTTCCATTATTTTCTCTTGATTTTGTACATCTATCATTCTGAGAAATGAACATATTGCTGATTAATTTGTTGCACATTTCATATGCACACAAACAAGACAGACAGAAAGACACACATGCATACAGACAATTAAATGTATACACACATACACACACATTCACACACACACTCTCACACACACACATATCTACACAAACACTCACACAAAGCTCAATCACAAGCACTAATGTGCTCAATAACAGAAAAAATCCAATCAGCAGTAGTGTTGTATGTACTGAACATGAACACAAATTGGATGTTAAGCGCTAATATAAACCTGGCACTAAATTGAATCGTATCTTGCAAGTTGTCGCAGAGTCAGTGACAAAGTTGTGACATAAGACCAAAATTGTTTTTTCGTAAAAGTATCTACTTTGACCCTGGCATCAAAATGGAGTTTAACAAGCCTAATTCTTTGAACTGGACACTGAATATACACTGAATACAGATACTTTCTGTGGAAAAATAAAAAAGAAAGAAAGAAAAAAATGTGTGGAATTCTGGTGATGAGGAGTGAGGGTGGGAAGAGCGCAGGAGGAGGGTGGGGGTCATGTTAAGAACTGGCAGCCAGACAGTGTAAAGAGTAATTCCTGTGTGGAAGATGCCAAACAACCAGCTGCAGATATTTAACACAGACCAGACAAAGCTACAGAAGAATGTTCAGTCCATTCCTAGCCTGACTTTGGCAGACAAGGCCTGAAACTGACATGACTCTAGCCATCCCTGCAGTACTTGTCCCTTTTCTCTGTCTGCAGGCCTCTCCTGCTATCTCTTGCACAGGCCATCATGCACACTGAACGGATCAGTCCCAAATGTCATAGGTCTATTGCACCCATATCTTTTCTGGATATTTCTGTCAAACTAGTGTCTTAATGGGCATGAAGATGCCAAGCTGGAGCTCATAGTAACTCATTAATTTACTATCAGCAGTATCACTACTGTATCGCTTTGTGTTTCTAAAAATTGTACAAAAAACTCAATCAAACTGAACGAAATTTAAAATTATAATTGATTTGAACAATTTTCTGTTTATTCCACTTTTAAGTTAAACTTCAGAATGTCTTCCCTAAAAATTCATCTTCAGGTAATCCAATGTAATTTCAGTGACATGAAGGAAAAAAATTATAAAGAAGATGAAAAAAAAAAAAACGTTTTAAATCTCTGATAACAAAAAGAAGGAACCTGAAAATGCAATCTTTTCAATATCAGCTCCAATGCAGAACCAAGTACATCAAGTAACCTGAATGTTATCCAGCTGATCCCACCCTTAATACATTTTATGTTTATTCCATTCCCTACATTTTTGCTGTCTTGAGTACTGTTCCACTTCCAGACACTGCAGCCACTACAGGGAGAGATCAGGGGAAGAGGATTTATCTGCACACCACATACTTGTGTTATAAACAACAGACCTTGCTCAAGCAGAAACAGCCAGTCCCTTACTGTTCAATTCTGCCTGCTTACCAAGTACACTTTTCCCCCAGCCCCTTCCCCATCCTACACACACACACACACACACACACCACCACCACCACCACCACCAATACCACTGTCACTGCCACCACTCTCCCTATATATCAGTGTGGGAAGGGGAGTAGGAGGATGCACCTATCCTCTCTCTTGTAGAAAGGCATTACATTCCAAACATTGCCAACCTGGCATAAGGTAGAGAGAGAAAGAGAAAGACAGAGGAATAGACTGACAGACAGAGAAAGCAGGGAGAGACAGACACTAGTTAACAGCCAGCTATGAAAAAGACTGCTGATGACCATCTAAGTCAGTGACCAAAAAGAGACTGAGACTCAGCTGCAATGGGAAGGATGAAAATGTTATTGATTAAAGCACTGATGTGAAAAAGATTCCCCCAGGGTGTAGAATGCTCTGCTGATGTGCAGTTCACACACATCCTAAATAAAAGGCCACTCCCAGGCAACCAGAGATCTATATCCTGTGAAAGGCTGGAACCAGCAAGCCTCCATTTTAGATTGTGTTTCTAAACTCACCTGTTCTTCTGATCAGCCATGTTGGCTATGTATACCTCTTTTTTCCCCTGTCTCCATCCTTTTAATGGTTTCAATCCTAGGCTGAAATACAGCTTTTTCTCTCATTTTCTTTAAGGTCTGGACACATTACCCTCTCCAGCACTGGGATGCAGTTGTTTGACACGGCAGTAACAGGTCCTAATTGATTGTTGACGGAAATCTAAACATCCCCAGCTGGTTTCCTCCTGTCCAGCCAGCAAACCTCTGTATGTACACCCACTGGACAGGCCCCTACAGGGCTCAGTACTCTGAATATAAGATCTGATGCAGCAGGTATTTTGCTTTACATTTAAATATTTAATTAGTAGAAGTAGTAGTAGTAGCAGACGAAGAAGGAAAAAGTAATAGCAGTAGTTGTAGTTGGTTGTACAAATAGTTTTAAAAGATAAATTATTGGTGTTGTTGCAAACAGTTGCAATACTTAGTAGACCGTAGACGTACGTGTGTGTGTGTGTGTGTGTGTGTGTGTGTGTTTCATTTCATTTTTTTCTTTTTATCCTACGTTGGTTTCTTTGCAGTGGTAAATTGCATAATAAGAACAGAAGGAATAGCTTTTCAATAAATGTTACCAAACATATCCTTTTCCATTCATTATCCCTTTCTTTTGTACATGATTGATAGAGCATCGTGTAACAAATCAGAAACAATCAAAAGAAGAAGAAGAAAAAAAAGCAGTTGTAATGGTGGTAGAAGTATTACTAAAACAAGGTTCATACAGGAAATGCAACTCAAAATTCCAGACTTTTCCACTTTTTCCAGGCCAAGACCTGCATTTTCAATACCACTTTCAAGACTTTGTTCATAATGCAATGTCTTAAAATGATCTTATAAACACAAACGCACAAGAGACAAAATATCACATTTGAGGGCAAGGAATAATTTTTTTTTGCATTATAAACGCTAAATGATGTTGAAAATTAAAGCAGCCATGCATAATATCAAGCAATTGTGCTTGATTCTTCAATTTCAAGGCTATTCCAGACCATAGTGCGATTTTCCAGACTTTCCAGGGCCTTGAAAATTGACTTCAAATTTCCAGACTTTTCCAGACTTTTTAAGTAAGATAAGATAATGTTGCTTACAGCCCAGCCGACCGCAAAGGGCCACCTCAGGGCTGTCACCACGTTAAAATCAACTCACACCAGACCTTTTAAGACCTGCATGAACCCTGCAAAAATGATTAATGATGTAAACTTTTTTTTGTGTGGGAGGGGGGGGGGGGGGTTGGGGTTTTTCCATTTTATTTCTTGTTTTAATCATCAATCGACTTCTTTTTTTAACAAAAAGTAGTTTTGTAGACATACACTGATACAGTGCATAAAAAAGCATTAGAAAGTACTGTCCAGTAAATGTCACCAAACATACCCTTTTTGGTTCATTACCAATTACTTTTGTATACTGATGCGAGTAACATAATAATTATGATAAATTGGAAACAATCAAATGCAACAACCAATTTACGATTAGTTTGCCTTCCAACAAACACTGAAGTAGGATTGAATCTTAATGCCATCCAACATAAGCTCCAGCAGGACACGAACAGAACAATGGCATGCCACTGGAGCATGCCACTGGATGACAGCAGGATCCCTGCCACTGGAGGAGAGCAGGATCCCTGCTGCTGGAGGAGAGCACGTGGTGCACCTGCACTTTGGGCCAGAAACACATGGCTCTCTGACATGGGCCACATGGCCCTTCCATCAGTGTGTCCCTAGCTTTAGACTACAGGTTGGATTCAGCACAAGACAACTGCACTTTTGTCAATTATTATCAGTAATACAATGAACACCAATATTACTATTATTACTTATAATTCATGTTATCCTGAACAGTTTTACTGATGTTCAAATTTCAAGTTTTTAGTACAAATTTCATTTGGATATCTAGGTGTAGATGGTTTAGAGAGATCAGTTAAAAAAGGTCAATTCAGAAATTGACATCACAGACTGACTTTACAGCACCTTTCTTCACGTAAGTAATACCCATCTTCCTTATGTGCACCCATCATGATCTTCATCGCCAGGCCCAGATGTTTCTGACATGTATCTAGAATAACCTTATCATGCCTAGTGGGTGTTAAATGACTCACAGTCATAATTTTCTCCTGAGAACTCGGTCATTTATAAACCTGTCCTCACAAACCAGATGTCTTTTATCAATAAGCAAAGCCCAGCATCTGTACAAAGACACTGTTTTGTCAATTATCAAAGAAGTAAACAAACACAAAACAACAACAATGAAACAAGATGCAAAGCATAAATGTACTCCCAGTTTATCTTGAATAAGCGTGAGATATTCCATAAAGAAGAAAAACCGTTTTGGACCGTTATAGCCCTTAGTAACGGATATTCTGGTAAACATTGGCCATCATCTGTGATCCATAATGTACATACCTACAAATTTTCAGAAAGATCGATCAAGTACTTTCTGAGATTTTCCATAAAGAAGAAAACTGTTATGGGCCGTTATAGCCATTAGTAACAGCTATAATGGCAAAATAAAACATTGGGCATGATCCGTGACCCATAATGAATATACCTAAATATTTTCAGAAAGATCGGACAAGTATTTTCTGAGATATTCCATAAAAAAAAGAAAAAGCATTATGGGCCGAAACAGCCATTAGTAATGGCTATAACGGTAAAACGAAACATCGAGCATGATCAGTGACCCATAATTAACATACCTTCAAATTTTCAGAAACATCAGCCAAGTACTTTCTGAGATTTTCCATAAGAAGAAAACTGTTATGGGCCATTGTAGCAGTTAGTAATGGCTATAACGGTAAAATAACACATCATGCATGATCCATGACCCATAATGAACATACCTACAAATTTTCAGAAAGATCGGCCAAGTACTTTCTGAGATATTCCATTAAAAAAAAAGAAAAACCATTATGGACCGTTACAGCCATTAGTAACGGCTATAACAGTAAAATGAAACACCTGGCATGATCAGTGACCCATAATGAACATACCTTCAAATCTTCAGAAACATCAGCCAAGTACTTTCTGAGATTTTCCATAAAGAAGAAAACTGTTATGGGCCATTGTAGCCATTAGTAACGGCTATAACGGTAAAATAACACATCGGGCATCATCCATGGCCCATAATGAACATGCCTACAAATTTTCAGAAAGATCAGCCAATTACTTTCTGAGATATTCTATAAAGAAGTAAAACCATAATGGACCGTTATAGCCATTAGTAACGGCTATAATGGTGAAATGAAACATCAGGCATCATTCAAGGCCAATAATGAACATGCCTACAAATTTTCACAAAAATCGGCCAATTACTTTCTGAGGTATTCTATAAAGAAGAAAAAACGTTCTGGGCCATTATAGATGTTAGTAACGGCTATAACAGTAAAATAACACATTGGGAGTAATCCGTGACCCACAATGAACTTACCTAAAAAATTTCTGAAAGATCGGCCAAGTACTTTCTGAGATATTCTATAAAGAAGAAAAACCGTTATGAGCCGTTATAGCTGTTAGTAACAGCTATAACGGTAAAATAACACATTGGGCATCATCCATGACCCATAATGAACATGCCTACAAATTTTCAGAGAGATCAGCCAAGTACTTTCTATGATATTCCATAAAGAGCGAAAACCATTATTACGGTCATAACGGTTAAAAAAAAACAAACATCTGGCATCATCCGTGACCCATAATGATAACAATGAACTACTTCAACATGAAGAGCGAAAACCGTTATTGGCCATTATGGCCGTTAGTAATGGCTATAACAGTAAAATAACACATCGGGCATCATCCGTGACCCATAATGAACATACCTAAAAATTTTCAGAAAGATCGGCCTAGTAGTTTTGTCTGGAGCGAGTGGAACACATTTTGACCATGGACGGACGGACGTACACACACACACACACACACACACACACACACACACAAACAGACAGCATTTCTTCGTTCCCAATTGTAAAGTACTCCCTGTTCTATAAGAACTGGGAGTACAAAAAAGAAACTCCCACAACATCATGAATCTGATTAGACCCATACCCTCAAAGAAGAAACCATGAGCACAGCACCTTGTGGTTCTGGCCAGACCCATGCAATCTACATAATACTAATGGATATTTATAGCACTTTGTGAAGTTCAAAGCACTTTACAATACATACAAAATGTAAAATTAAAGAGTACAGACAAATTAAATAGTACATTATACAACACACATTAAGTTTAAAGCCATACAACAAGTTTAAAACTATGCAATATACTTCCAACATTTCACACATATTGAAATGCATTAAACCAAACGCATAAAAATAAATAAGTCATGAATATTAACACAACACTTACATGGTACACTCACATACACATACACAAATGTACTTACAGTGCACACATACATACACACACACAGACACACATATAGACACATCTGTATACACAAACATACTTTCTCTTTCTCAAACTCTCCAATTTACTGTGAGTTGATTTTAACGTGGTGACAGCCCTGATGTGGCCCTTTGCGGTCGGCTGGGCTATAAGCAACATTATCTTATCTTATCTTATCTCCAATTTACAACCATGCATAATATGAACCTTATCAAAACAACATGTTTCCCACTATATACTGACTGGCATCACTATCAAAAAATATGCGAGCTGTGCATGTGCAGATTGCCATACAATACATGCTGAGAATGGATTTTTAAGGTATAGTCAGTAATGCACCCCTTATCAAAGGCTCCCTCTCTAAATCACAAATTTTTGTGTATTCATACTTTTGAGGTTCATCACTAGCACACCAACAATGCTCATTCTCTCTCTCCCTCTCTCTCTCGTGTGCATGCATACACGCATGAATGCACATGCAAATGCGCACACTCACACACACAAACACGGACATATCTACATTCATGATACATGCAAGCACACATGCATACAAACCAACATAAACGCATCCACACATATTTGCCATCATACATTCACACATGTATACATGTCAACAAAAACCATTACACACACACACACACACACACACACACACACACACACACACACACAAACAACACACACACTAAAGACCTGCTCTAGCTTTGACTTCTACATTATCTACAACATTGTCCCTAAAACCAGAAAGATAGCTTACACCATCATTAAGTTTTCACAGCTATTAAAAAAAAAAAAGTGCAACTCTATAGAACTCGTGCCAGCCAATATGACAATGAGAACAGATTCAAAATACAGAACTCAGAAAGACTAACCAGTAGGACTGCTGACCAGTATGAACATGGTTCAAAGACCCTTAATTCTACAGCTTTCAATTTCAAGACTTGCAGCAATGACAGAGAACTGCATTTTTCACCGAGTGACTGAGAAGTCAGTGCAACTGTATTTGTGCTAACCATCAGTCCAATCAAACGACAAAGAACAGACAAAATCAAAATTATCCCAATAGTTTTGCAGATTGCATCACCCTGGAATTTCAGGTCTTTGACAAGTAACTACCTTTGAACTGCAGAAGTTAAAACAACAAACACAGCGAGATATAAATTCACTTTTCATTTAAGCACAGTTATCATCTGTCTAGACTGATTTCAGTTAGTACCAACAGTCAGTATGGGCAAAACTTTGTATCACAGAATATCAAGTTTAAATATGAAACTCAAATTCTGTCAACCTGTCAAACTAAATTTCAGTCATTATGCACAGTCCACACAACCACACGGCTAAACACTGCTTTATCTGTCAAAACTATTCTGCATTACTATGCTTATTAACTGTTGAATAATCACAGAAATTTAAAGCAAAAGAAAAAAAATTAAGGAATCTCAAAATTCATATAATCACAAACACAGTGAATTCTCAGTAAAATATGTGTTTAAATTTATACACTTCCGGCGAGGTGAAAACTGGTTTCATAAAAAGCATAAGTCAACATTCAGTATTCTTGAAAAACAATCAAGCATCATCATCATCTTCCTAATCATAGAACTGACAGCAAATCACTGACTGAGGCCAATATGAACCCATCATAGGATGAACTACACATTCTTAAAAGTCTAGTCATCCTTCAAATTCAACCTGCGATAGATTTTTAATCTTAAAAGAAATACAGCTTTCAAACCTGTGTTGTGTTAATCCCTCTTAATGTGTTGGGTTTTTTTCTTCATAATTCTTGCTGCAAAAAGCAAGAGACCACAGAAAATTGGTTTACAAACCACAATGAAGTTTTAATCTATGTGCTCTGAGTAACATCCATTATTTCATGCTCAGAATTTAGAAATGGAACAAATATACTGCAACTGTGCTACAGTTTAAAGTACTTGTGTGTGCTTACAAGTTACATATATATCGCTCTTTTTAGATTCTCTTACATCAACGCAAAAAGTCAAACTGAGAAAAAAGGAACATAGAAATGAAGAGTCAAAAACAGTAATTGTGTTAGTAATATGTGTGAATGTGAATTTGAGTAAATGTATCTTTATATGCGCTGTATCTGTTTACAGTCTATGCTAATCTATGTCACTCTGTCATTTATGGGTATGTAGTAATCAATGATGTGTGCACTGCACTATATCACTGCAACTGTCATTGCCTTGAAATGAACAAGTTGATGAATGTGTAACAGCAAATATATCATGAAATTCATACTTTGAAACCCACTTTGAAATGTTGGTCCTCTGCGCATTGCTTTTTCCTCCTTCGGGTAAAAACTAAAGTTGTTGACAGTTTGGTTGTTGTTATTGGAGTTTAAAAACTCTGCAACTTCCAAGCTTGAGAAACTGAGATTATGGAGGGAAATATGACTGTGACTCAAATTTCCACATGGACCAAATCATTTCACATTAAAAGACTTAAACTGTGGGGAAAAAATCACCAAACCTGATCTTTTGTTGTGCATATGACCCAACATATCTACATAATATAATGACATATTATGATCTCTAAGATATTCCAGTTAATAATGCCTAAAAGCAGAGTCACGGATATGATGTGCTATGATGTTTACCTTACATTCAGTGACTCATAAATGAACCTGATCACGCATCACGCCCGTCTCTTTGACCACTGTTCTGCTTTAATTGCCGTCAGCAATGTGCACTCAAAATTCCAGGACATAACCCTAAGGAAATGTCATCTCCGTTCCAACTGATCCTGTGATCACTCCCAACTCACACCTTCCCGGATCACCTTGTTACCTCTACGATGCAAATTTAACGTATGAATCTCTTATTGCTACTAGCCTGCCCACTGTTTCTCTAGATCAAGGCCTTGACTTGAGTTACACAAGTTACAGATCAAAATAAAAACAGACATAATCCTAAATTCATCTCTTTCCATCCTTGAATGCGGTTGGAAGTTTATGTAGCAAGAGATAGGCTCACCTCTGACCTAAGAAAACACAACTCACAAAAATAGATGTGAAATCAGCCACACGAAACTCGACTGGACTTGACACTCGCATTCAGAATGAGTATGTGCATCGCAGACGACACACGAACACACACGACAACTTTACAATCAAGTCTGTGCACTTCTTTTCCCAGGCATGCCATCCGGCTAAACACACCAATCAACGCTGATTCATCTTGCAAAACGTTTGGGAGGTTACTCACTTGTTCGCAGCAG
>CM031605.1:83701609-83705434 GCA_018398815.1 Conus ventricosus | reverse complement strand
GAGAGAGAGAGAGACTTATAAGAAAAAGAAAAAAGAAAAAAAGAAAGAAAAGCAACCATGTCATTTGATAAGAGCAGACTAGAGAGAGAGAGAGAGTGCAATGCGTTAATGCAGGAAGAAAGAAAGGAGAACAGATCGATGTTGATAGTCACTGTTCTATCCTAACCGGGGTTCGACCTCATACCTGGCAGCGTCACTTCGCCAAGCAGAACCACAGACCAACGCCAACAGTCTCACCTGACCAGGCGCCATCAGACCAACACCAGTGCCGGCAGTTGTGTCGTGTTGTGAAAGTGACAGTGAAAAGAAAAGAAAAGAAAAGAAAAGACAGTGATTCGTGAATAGTTAAGATCACCTGGCCAGGTAAAGTAGAAATCTGTTTATACCCGGGTTAGTTAATGATGTTTTAGATAAATGATTTTGTGAAGTTCAGGAAAGAGAGAATGTTTTGTTTCATTTGATTCCATATGCATTGATGTTTCGTTCGATGAACATGTGTAGTAAAGTTATAGACTTTACTAGTGGTTTGATGTGACGAATGTATGATATATGAATGAGATCGTAAGCAAGCTGTGAGTGTGTTTGGGCTGTGCGCTAGTCCTTCCTCCACTGACATTACACCGAGGTTGACAGTGATCTTGATTCTTCTTCATAGCCATGTTCTTTCAAAAGGTCTCTAAGGTAGCACGCCTCCTGTAATTCTTTCGTGTACCACGGTGGTTTGGGAATATGCTTTACTCTGATTGTTTTTTAACGGAGCATGTCTGTTATAGACTTCTGTAAAAATTTCGATCCAAAAGTCAATCGCTGAATCCGGATCAGCAATATTGTATACTGTATTAAGTTTCTGAGTTCATTAAATCAAGCAGAAAGTTTTGTTCGTTAAATTTTGAGAAGCAACGATAGGTTATGGTTTTGTGGCCTGGTTTTGGGATTTTCACTCCATGTTTAGACCATGTAACACACACTGGGTAATGATCACTAGAAGAGAAGACTGGTACACAAGTTTCTAGTATGTTATTTTCATTTGAGATATAGATATGGTCAATGATTGTCTTTGAAGTTGGTGTTACTCTGGTGGGTGTTTTGATAATCTGATGTAAATTCAACACACTTATCGTTTGGCTCCATTGGCTGTTTGATTTCAAAAGATCTACATTGAAGTCACCGAGTAAAACAATCTCTTTACATTCTAAGGAAACTGCGTCCATCATAGTAACAAATTTATCAGTCCAGCTGACTCTTTCTGCTGGGTTCCGATAGCAAACCCGATTAAAATGGATCGTGATTTGTTCAGTGTGATTTGTATCCACACTGCTTCTACGTCATGCTGTTCTAGGTGGGAAAGTCTCTTGAAGTTGAGAGATTCACTGACATACACTAGAAGACCTGTTTCTTTGTCTTTAGTAGGGTCTTTTCGAACGATATTATAACCTGGGACTGCTACATCTTTATCACTAATGTAGGTATTTAGTCTTGATTCGGAGAGCCCCAGAACATGGAATGGCTTTTGGTGGTTCGATATCAGGGTCGAGATATCAGAGATCTTACTGACTGCACTATTGATATTTAAATGGCAAATTCTCATTCCATCTCTCGATGGCCATGAGTTCTGGTTTGTGGTCATGTTATGTCCTGAGTGCACAAGTAAAAGGAAAAAGAAAAAGAAAGGGGGAAGAAAGGACACGTATAAAAAAGTAAAATAAATAATGAAAACAACAACAACAACAACAACAACAGCAACAACAAACAGCAACAATAACAACAACAACAACAAAGAAAAAAAAAAAATCAATCAAACAAACTGGTAGAATCGGTACAACAGCAGTGGTTCGGAAATAGGTGACTGAGAATGCCCTTACAATTTAATGTGCACTCAACTAATTGCTGTCAGGTTGTACAGGACGAAGTACTGCAGGACTAAAAAGCACAATTCCTGTATGTTGCACGCACAGAATCTCCAACTCATATGTATCAGAACACATATATATATATGCTGATAATCAGATAAAATTGTCTATAGGTCCAAGTCTGTTTGGCACAAATGCGTTGCACTTATGGAGCGCTCTCCAATCAGTCACATCCACCGAACGCAGGTAAAAGAAAGTTTTTTTTTTTTTTTTTTTTTTAGAAACACAAATGTAGTCTAACATTCAGTGAAGGCACATATGATTCATGAGCCACACAGTTCAGTCACCACCACCAAAAAGAGAGAGAGAGAGAGAGAGAGAGAGAGAGATGAGAGAGAGAGAGAGAGAGAGAGAGAGAGAGGCGAGAGACAGAGACAGAGCTTCAAACATATGTTAATATATTTTGTTTGATCAAAAAATTTTAAAAAGTAGAAAACCCTATACTTTGTTTGATCCAGAAAAAAAAAGGTAAAAAAAAAAACCCACAAGAAAACGAACAAAAACTAACACTGTATCCTTGTTTCACCGCTCTCACCACCACCAAAAAGAACATATAATTATACAAGCAGAAATATTCATTATTATTATTATTATTAATTATACAAGCAGTACGTCACCACTACCAAAAAGAACATATAATTATACAAGCAGTGCGTCACCACCACCAAAAAGAACATATAATTACACAAGTAGTGCGTCACCACCACCAAAAAGAACATATAATTACACAAGCAGTGCGTTACCACCACCAAAAAGAACATATAATTACACAAGCAGTGCGTTACCACCACCAAAAAGAACATATAATTACACAAGCAGTGCGTCACTACCACCAAAAAGAACATATAATTACACAAGCAGTGCGTTACCACCACCAAAAAGGACATATAATTATACAAACAGTGCGTTACCACCACCAAAAAGGATATATAATTACACAAACAGTGCCTTACCACCACCAAAAAGGACATATAATTACACAAACAGTGCGTTACCACCACCAAAAAGGACATATAATTACACAAGCAGTGCATCACCACCACCAAAAAGGACATATAATTACACAAGCAGTGCGTCATCACCACCAAAAAGGACATATAATTATACAAGCAGTGCGTCACCATCACCAAAAAGGACATATAATTATACAAGCAGTGCGTCACCACCACCAAAAAGGACATATAATTATACAAGCAGTGCGTCACCACCACCAAAAAGAACATATAATTACACAAGCAGTGCGTCACCACCACCAAAAAGAACATATAATTACACAAGCAGTGCGTTACCACCACCAAAAAGGACATATCATTATACAAACAGTGCGTTACCACCACCAAAAAGGATATATAATTACACAAACAGTGCCTTACCACCACCAAAAAGGACATATAATTACACAAACAGTGCATTACCACCACCAAAAAGGACATATAATTACACAAGCAGTGCATCACCACCAGCAAAAAGGACATATAATTACACAAGCAGTGCGTTACCACCACCAAAAAGGACATATAATTATACAAGCAGTGCGTCACCACCACCAAAAAGGACATATAATTATACAAGCAGTGCGTCACCACCACGAAAAAGGACATATAATTATACAAGCAGTGCGTCACCACCACCAAAAAGAACATTATAATTACACAAGCAGTACGTCACCACCACCAAAAAGAACATATAATTACACAAACAGTGCGTCACCATCACCAAAAAGGACATATAATTATACAAGCAGTGCGTCACCACCACCAAAAAGGACATATAATTACACAAGCAGTGCGTCGCCACCACCAAAAAGGACATATAATTATACAAGCAGTGCGTCACCACCACCAAAAAGGACATATGATTACACAAGCAGTGCGTCACCACCGCCAAAAAGGACATATAATTACACAAGCAGTGT
>CM031605.1:83619109-83696609 GCA_018398815.1 Conus ventricosus | reverse complement strand
CTGTACTATTTCATGGTCTCGTCTGCCCCCCCCCCCCCTCTCTCTCTCTCTCTCTTCTGTTACCTGTCAGGGTCGTCTTTCCTCTTTCTCTCCGTTGTCTGTCTGTCTATCTTTCTCTCTCTGCTTCGTTCTTTCATCTGCCCCCATCTCTCTTTCTCTCTCCTGTTACCTGTTAGGGTCATCTGTCCTCTCTCTCCTTTGTCTGTCTCTCAATGCGTAGTCAGGCCTCCAGTATATGTTGTAAAGCCATTAGCTGGTATCCTGGTTGGCCCAGTGGATACTGTATCAGACTATTGTTCCAGTGTCCGGGTTTCGATTCCACCTCAAGACAGCTAGAGTAGATGATATTTCATCTTTCTGGGTTAACATTTGTAAAGACACAAGTTCTCGCCTTTTCCCGGCTTCGAGCGAGGTCCTGATGTCCCATAACAGACTTAAAACAAACATCTTGCACACACATTAAATCCTATTCCCTCTCTCGGAGAACAGTGAGCCATTTTGTGCCGGCGGGATGAAAACACTTGCATTCTAGTGTCATGTTGAAACATCATCTCCAAAGACGGTATATGGCTGCCTTTATGTTGGGATGTGTTTTGGCCCCGAAAACAGAACATGGTTAATGGGGGTGTATGTTTTGACATCCCTGAAGACGGCATGTGGCTATCCTAATGGTGAATCTATTCTTCCTGGTCCTAAACTGTCTTTGGCGTACGCTCAGATGGTCTGCGGTGGATTCGGTCACATTTGGGTGAACTTTTGAATGTTCCCAGTATGTCCCTGTTGATCACGTCACCTCTGAAACTGTTCCATCTGTTCGCATTCCCGTGGTTCAGTGCTGGGACCCGCACTGCTCGTTTTGTACTCTGCGCCACTCTCACAGCATCATCAAACATGTTGCAGGCCACCACCTCTTTGCAGACGATACTCAGCTTCACCAAGCATGCAAACCATCACACAAATCATCAGGCATCAATATACTCATCCAGACATTTTAAGGATGTAGGCCTACGGCTGACATTAACACTTGGAGGACACAGAACACTCTGAAACTAAATGATGATACAACTGAAACTCTGATCTTCTCCGATTCTGCCACTCAGTCACACCCCTTGCCCTCTTCCATCACTGTCGGCTTTAGCAACCCCTTGCCCTCTTCCATCACTGTCGGCTTCAGCAACACCTTGCTTTCTTCCATCATGTGTCGGCTTCAGCAACACCTTGCCCTCTTCCATCACTGTCGGCTTTAGCAACACCTTGCTTTCTTCCATCACTGTCGGCTTCAGCAACACCTTGCCCTCTTCCATCACTGTCGGCTTCAGCAACCCCTTGCCCTCTTCCATCACTGTCGGCTTTAGCAACACCTTGCTTTCTTCCATCATTGTCGGCTTCAGCAACACCTTGCTTTCTTCCATCATTGTCGGCTTCAGCAACACCTTGCTTTCTTCCATCACTGTCGGCTTTAGCAACACCTTGCTTTCTTCCATCATTGTCGGCTTCAGCAACACCTTGCTTTCTTCCATCACTGTCGGCTTCAGCAACACCTTGCTTTCTTCCATCATTGTCGGCTTCAGCAACACCTTGCTTTCTTCCATCATTGTCGGCTTCAGCAACACCTTGCTTTCTTCCATCATTGTCGGCTTTAGCAACACCTTGCTTTCTTCAGGGACTCTTTCCTTTCTATGAAGCAACAGGTTACGAAAGTCTATCAGACTGACGATAATGACGCCAAGTGGACAGTTTCAATGGGGAAGTTCCTTTCTGAAGACGCCATCAAACACTACACTTCCTGCACTCTTCCAAGGCTAGATGACAGTAACTGTTTACTGGCTGTCCTGTCTCTACTCTTCATCCACGGCAAAAGGTCCAAAGTTCTGCTGTTCGCCTCCTCTTCCAGGCTCAACGTCCTCAACACTGCACACTTTTGCTGGTGAAACTCCGCTGGCTAATTTGCCGATAACTTTATTTAATCTTAATGTTGATGCCTTTGCTAAAATTCTACAGTCTGTGTTTGGTTAGTGAAATCGGTCTCCAGCTATTTACCTTTTCTCTTGGAAAATCAATACCTTTGTGAAGTAGTTTGATAATGCCTTGTTTCTGACTGTAGGACATTTTACCCTCTCTGAATGAATCGTTGTATGATTCCGTTACGATTTTATTTATATGCACCCAGAAGAACTTCACAAATTCTACGGTTAGGCCATCACGACCTGGTGCGGATCCATTTTGCATGTGATATAAAACCGATCCCGTTTCTTGTTCGCTCATCAGACCTTCGCAAGCAACAGACTCTTCTTCTAAGTGTGTAAATGCTTCATTTGTCATAAAATCTTTCTCTTACATTTCCCTCTTCCTCTGCAGATTTAGAGCATAGTGATGAATAGAATTTTGTCAGTTCTTTAACACTTGTGACTAATTTGTAATAATTTCGCCGTTTTTCCGTTTGTATTTGTGTTATTACATTTTGACTGCCACGAACTTTTCCCAAGCCTACAAAGTGTTTTTGTGTTTTTTGTTCTTCTTCCACCCATTTAACCCTTGCCCTTATTTGAGCTCCCCTGACCTTTTCACGTGATGATGTTTCAAGTTTTTTTCTTTATTTCCATTATTTCTTTTTGATAATGTTCATTATCAGGATCATTTCCACACAACTGTTCTATCGTTTGAAGCTCTGAATTTCCCATAGTCTAAACTGAGGTTTTTTGTTTGCTTTGTTTGTTTTTGTTTAGCATTAGTCCCAAGATCCCCAGTTTTCGCAAACATTTGTAAACTTCATCTATCCATTTCTTAAGATTCATTCATTTTCTGAACGAAAACGGTACTTTCAGAAGACTGTTATAAAACGCCAGTAACCAGGCCCTCTAATAAATTCATGATTATTGATATCGTTGTTATTGGTCTGTGGTCCATATTACCACAGACAAGACATCAAAAACAAAATGCGTTTGTTGGGCTAGTTCTTGGCTGGAAATCGCCTGGGGGTTGGGCATAGAATAGACCCACTACCCGCTATGCATGTCGTAAAAGCCGACAAAGGGCAGGATCACCTCACCCGGAGGATAAAGGGTTTGCGTAGGGCTAACAACCCTCCCTGAAAAAAGACCAGTTACAGAAGCATCGACGATAACGAACCAAACATTCGCCTGGGAAAGGAAAGGGGTCTCCATCCCAGAGACATATGACCTGTGCAGTGAAAGCCGAGAGGAAGCTGCAAGGCTGACTCCCTTCTAACCCCCAGGACAACAACGAGAGTAGCCACAGGAACATCAGGACGAATGTTTTAGGGGAAGCTGAAAGGGCTGACTCCCCTTCAATACCCAGGACAACAACGAGAGTAGCCACATGGAACATCAGGACGATTATAGAGAAGCTGCAAGCAGACTCCCCTTAAAAATCCCCCAGGACAACAACGAGAGTACCACATGAACATCAGGACGATTGTATGAAACAGGATAAACCATCCAAGTTTGCGAGAGAGATGAAAAACTACAAGATCGGAGTCCTAGACTGAGTGAGACAAGGTGGCTACAGTCAGGACAGCTGAGGCTTTCATCTGGAACCAGCTGCTGACTCAGGACACACAGAGGATGGACCCCCCCACACTGGGGGTGTGGCACCAAAGGCACGGGGCACTCATCGGATGGGAACCTGTCAACTCCCGCATCCATCACAGCCAAGTTTACCACGAAGAAGAATGACACCAGGCTGAACATCATCCAGGCAAATGCTCCCACCAATGATGCGGAAAGAAGAGAAGAAAGATGACTTCCATCAGCAACTACAGACAGTGATAGACAGAAGAGGAGCAAAGGACATAACCATACTGATGGGAGATTTCAATGCCAAATCGGAATGGACAACACAGGCTACGAGACATCATGGGGACACACAGACTGGGACAGATGAACGAGAATGGTGAGCGCTTTGCAGACCTGTGCACCCTGAACCAGCGTGATAGAAGGAAGCATCTTCCCACAATAGTGCATCCACAAGGCCACATGGAGATCCTGAACCACGTCAAGGAGAACAGATTGCCACATCTGCATTAGCCGCAAGTTCAGGAGATCATGGCGGGTGTACAGAGATGAGACGTGCCGACGTTCATCAGACCACCACCTTCTTTAACAACAGTGAACTTCGCCTCAAGAGATTCACCAACGCCAACAACACACGGACAAGGTACAATGTTAGACTGCTCAGAAACAGGGACACACACGCAGCATTCCAGATCAGCCTTTCCAACAGGTTCCAGCCACTACAAGAGCTGATAAAAAATGTTGGACGGGTATCGAGACACAATGGGGAAAACGATCTGCGAAGATCCCTTTCTTCCATTAAGAAAGGGTGAAAACCGTAGTCGCACCTTCTCGCCACGTTAATTTTGGGGGTTTCCTCAGGGGGACATGGGCAGGTTGGACGCAACCTCTGTTGTGACTAACGCGGCACGGGAGCGGACGACTGGCGCTATATTAAACAGATCTTGGGCCCCTCCAATCAAGGAAAGCCGCAGGCTAGACCAGTCCCGATGGAGGAGTAAGGCCCCCACCGAGAAAGGAAGGAACTCTGTGCAGGCCCACCGGCGCGTGGACACGCCCTGACACTGCTCCAAGCCTTACCCCAGTCATGGGATAAATGACAAGAGCCGAAGTCAGATGTGCTGGTCCTGACTTGTCAGGGGCGTAAAAGGCAGCACAACGCATCCCCGCTCACATGACAGACGAGAGCAGAGACCTGGCTGCTGACCAACCGATGAGGGGGAAACTCTATGGATCTCTGGAGGAACCTCTGCCGGACGGCAGCCTTCATCAGTGCATCTGGGTTCCTGTCTGAGCGAACGAAGAAGAAGAAGAAGAATGGGAACACTGCAAAAAGCTCTGGCGCAACACTTTGTGAAGAGATCCTTGGCAAAAAGAAGACCCAGCACAAGGAATGGATCTCTGCCGACACCATCCACAAGCTGGAAACAAGGAGGGAAGAAAATACGCTGAACACGAGCTGAAACGAGAAACACTAAGGCAAAGGCACAGGAAGAGTACACAGCAGCGAACAGAGAAGTAAAGAGGAACATCAAGAAGGACAAGATGGACAACTTGACGACCTGGTCGTAAAGCAGAGGCAGCAGCTGGACAGGGGAACCTGAAGGACCTGTACCTGGTGACCAAGAAGCTGACGGGCAAGTTTCCCGCAGAAGACAAGCCGTGAAGGACAAGAACAGAAACCTACTGACAAAAAACCGAGGAACAGCTGAAGCGATGGGCAAACACTTCAGGGAGCTGCTGAACCGCCCCGCCCCTTTACGCACCACCAGACATCCCACCCCCAGAGACAGAACTGCCCATCAGCTGTGACAACCCTCAAAGGCAGAGATCAAGAAGGCCATCATGACTCTGAAAAATGTGAGAGGCTGCAGGGCCGGACGAGATACCAGCAGAAGCCATCAAATCAACATAGAGACAGCTGTCAACATGCTCTACAGCCTCGTCAGCAAGATCTGGGAGAAGGAGGAGGTACCGGCCCAGTGGAAGAAGGAATCAACATCAAGCTGCCGAAGAAAGAGACGTCAGGGACTGCGCAACTACCGAGGGATTTATGCTCCTGTCAACGCCAGGCAAGGTTCTCAACAGGTTCTACTGGGAGGGTGAAAAGGGGGCTGTCGACCCCAAGCTCCAAGAACAAGCAGACAGGCTTCCCGGGGGAAAAATCCTGTGCCGACCAGATTGCCATGCTGCGCATCATTGTGGAGCAGTCGTTAGAGTGGAACTCCCCCCTCTACATCAACTTCATAGATTATGAGAAGGCCTTTGACAGTGTGGACAGAGAGATGCTGTGGAAACTGCTGAGGCACTATGGAGTCCCCGAGAAGATCATCTCCCTCATCTGGTGCACTTACCAGGAAATGAACTGTAGGATTGTCCACAGCCGGCCAGCTGTCCCAAAGTTTCGAGGTGAAGACCGGAGTTCGGCATGGGTGCTTGCTGTCGCCGTTCCTCTTCCTCCTGGTCATCGACTGAATCATGAAGACTACTACAACAGGCAGAACAACGGTATACAGTGGACACTCTGGACGCAGCTAGACGACCTCGACTTCGCTGACGACCTGGCGCTCCCAGTCACACAGCCACAGCCAGATGCAGGACAAAGACCACTCGCCTGGAGACCACATCAGCCGGACAGGGCTCAAGATCAACAGGAAGAAGATGGACTGATGAAAATCAACACACACTGCCAACACACCAGTCACAGTCGGTGGAGAGCCCATCAGGGAGGTGGAGTCTTTCATCTACCTGGGAAGCGCGGTTGACCAACAGGAGGCACGGACCGAGACGTCACAGTCAGAATCGGCAAGGCAAGAGCAGCTTTCGTCACGCTCAGAACATCTAGGCATCTGGAGGAATTAGTATGAGAACCAAACTCCGCATCTTCAACTCCAATGTGAAGTCAATTCTGCTCTAACGGATGCGAGACATGGCGGACAACACAGACGATGCAACAAAAGATTCAGACATTCTTCAACATCTGTCTGAGGCGCATCTACAAAAATCCATGGCAGAAGATCCGAAACGAAGATCTGTGGAGCGAGCGGGACAGGAACCGGTGGCTAAGCAGATAATGTGAAGGAAGTGGGCTGGATCGGACACACCCTCAGGAAGCCAACGTCCAGCACCACACGCCAAGACCTGACCTGGAACCCGCAGGGAAAGAAGAAGAGAGGCGACCTCGCAACAGCTGGAGGCGAGACACTGAGGCGGAGCTGAAGCAACAAGGGACCAGCTGGACTGGAATGACCAGAACAGCCCGGAATAGAGTGCGATGGCGAAGGGTCGTCGAAGGCCTGTGCTCCACTGGGAGCGATGGGCATAAGTAAGTCAGTCTTGGCTGGCAAAGCAAAAATCAAGTCTCCTAGCCATAAATGGTTTTTGCCTCCACCATGTTTACACCTTTTCCTCCCCATGAAACACTCTCCAGAGACCTTTCAGTTCTGTATTTGTCATCATTTTGTTTATTTTTCCAGTTTTCTTGTCACAGTGTGGATCACAAGAAATGATGTCCAGATTATTGCACATGACAGTGTTAAAATTTAAAACTTTTGTTGATTTACATTTTGATAGAACATCTTGTAAATTCCTGAAGAATTTAGTTTTTTCTTGTGTTTCATTCGGGGCGTACACATTAACTATTGTAACTTTTGTATTTTCCATTGTTATTAAAATGGCGACAATTCTATCTTGGCTTTCTTGAAGTTCGACTTTTTCTTGGAGATATTTAAATATCAATATGACTTGCCCTTTACTATGAACTGTTCCACTATGGTGAAATAATTTTCCTCCCCATTACTTACTTACTTAGGTCCATAGCTCAAGGGTGAGTTTAGCCCATCGACAACACTGCCAACGCGCTCGGTTCTGGGCTGCTCGCTGAATGCCTGTCCAGTTGGTCTCCTGCCTTGTCATCTCTGCCTCAGTGTCTCGCCTCCAGCGGCGGTGAGGTTGGCCTCTCTTCCTTTTCCCCTGCGGGTTCCATGTCAGGGCTTGGCGTGTGGTGCTGGATGTTGGCTTCCTGAGAGTGTGTCCAATCCAGCCCCACTTCCCCCGCAGAATCTGCTTGGCAACTGGTTCCTGTCCTGCTTGCTTCCATATATCTTCATTGTTGATCTCTGGCCATCTGATTTTGAAGATGCACCTCAGACAGGTGTTGATGAAGGTCTGAATTTTTGCTGTATTGCCTTGGTCATTCTCCAAGTCTCACAGCTGTAGAGCAGAACCGACTTCACGTTTGAATTGAAGATACGCAATTTTGTTGTCCTTCTGATCTCTCCTGAGGCCCAGATTTTCTTTACCATGATGAATGCTGCTTGCGCCTTGCCTGTCCTGGCCATGATGTCTCGGTCAGTGCCCCCCTGCTTGTCAACTACACTTCCCAAGTAGACAAAGGAATCTACTTCCCTGATGCGCTCGCCTTCGACTGTGACCGGGCTGCTGCCTGTGGCGTTGAACTTCATCAGCTCGGTCTTCTTGTATATCTTGAGCCCTGTTCCTGCTGATGTTGTCTCAAGGCAGGTGGTCTTGTCCTGCATCTGTGCGTGACTGGAGGAGAGGAGTGCCAGGTCGTCAGCAAAGTCAAGGTCATCTAGCTGTGTCCAGAGTGTCCATTGTATCCCATTGTTCCTGCCTGTTGCTGTGGTCCTCATGATCCAGTCGATGGCCAGGAGGAAGAGGAAAGGTGACAACAGACATCCCTGGCACACTCCTGTCTTCACATCAAAACCGTCTGACAACTGGCCTGCATGAGCCACCCTGCAGTTCATGTCCTGATAGGAGCACCAGATGAGAGAGATGATCTCTGGTATTCTGTAGTGCCTCAGTAACTTCCATAGTGTCTCTCTATCTACACTGTCGAAGGCCTTTTCATAGTCGATGAAGTTGATGTAAAGGGGCGAGATCCACTCCAAGGACTGCTCAATGATGATCCTGAGGCACAGGATCTGTTTCGCTGGAAGGCCGCCTGCTGATCTTGGAGCTTTGGGTCAACTGCTTCCTTCATCCTCTCCAATAACACTCTGTTTAGAACCTTGCCTGGCACTGACAGGAGCATGATCCCTCTATAGTTACTACAGTTAGTAAGGTCTCCTTTCTTTGGCAGTTTGCTAACAATGCCTTCCCTCCACTCTGCTGGGATGTTCTCTTTTTTCCGATATCTTGCCGAAGAGGCCGTGCAGTAAGTTGACAGCTATACCAACATCCGCTTTAATGGCTTCTGCTGCGATCTCATCAGGTCCTGCTGCCTTCCCATTCCTCAGTGTCAGGATGGCCTTTCTGATCTCTGCTTTCGATGGTTTCTCACAGTTGATGGGAAGTTCCGTTTCTGCTGGTGGGATATCGGGTGGTGCTTCAGGGGCGGGACGGTTTAGTAGTTCTGTGAAGTGCTCTGTCCATCGCTTCAAATGATCTTCTGTTGTGAGGGTCTTTCCGTTCTTGTCTTTGACTGGCTTGCCAGTCTGTTGGAACTTGCCCGCCAGCTTCTTTGTGGTGGTGTACAGCTCTCTCATGTTGCCCTGTCCTGCAGCATCCTCTGCTTGTCTGGCAAGTCTGTCGATGAAATCCTTCTTATCTTTCTTCACACTTTTCTTCACTTCTTTGTCCGCCTGGGTGTAGTCTTCTTGGGCTTGTGCTTTGCTTGATCTTGTCCGGCTCATGTTCAGTGTGGCTTTCTCCTCTTTCCTTTTGTTCAGTTTCTGAATAGTATCATCAGAGATCCACTCCTTGTGTTTGTCTTTCCAAGTAACTCCTCACAGGTCTCATGCCAAAGTTTCCTGGTGTGTTGCCACTGGTTCTCGATGTCTGTGCTCTCCTCTTCAAGCAATTTTTCAAGTACTTGGAACCTGTTGGTAAGACTGGTCTGAAATTTCTCCTTTATATCTTTACCGCAAAACAGCTCCACATTATATCTTGTCCTTACTGCATTTGCTGATGTGCACTTTTTGAGTCGGAGTCTCACTGTTGTCACAAGCAGGTGGTACTCTGATGGCACGTCAGCACCCCTCATCACCCTCACATCCCGCCATGATCGCCTGAATTTCCTGCTGATGCAGATGTGGTCGATCTGGTTCTCCGTGGCGTGGTCCAGGGATCTCCAGGTGGCCTTGTGGATGCGCTTGTGAGGGAAGATGCTGCCTCCTATCAACAGCTGGTTCGATGCGCACAGGTCTGCAAAGCGTTCTCCATTCTCACTCATCTGTCGAAGTCCATGTGTCCCCATGATGTCTTCATAGCCCATGCTGTCTGATCCTACCTTGGCGTTAAAGTCACCAACGAGTATTGTGATGTCGTTTGCTCCTCTTCTGTCCAGCACAGCTTTTACTTGCTGGTAGAAATCATCTTTCTTTTCTTCCTCTGCATCATTTGCGGGAGTGTAGCATTGGATGATGTTCAGCTTGATGTTCTTCTTGGTGCTAAACTTGGCTGTGATGATGTGGAGTTGACAGGTTCCCAGCCGATGAGTGCCTGCTGTGCCTCTGGTGTCAGCATCAGGGCCACGCCTTCTGTATGGGGGGCTCCATCCTCTGTGTGTCCCGAGTACAGCGGCAGCTCTCCTGATGAAAGTCTCAGCTGTCCTTTCTGTTGCCACCTTGTCTCACTCAGTCCTAGGACTCCTATCTTGTAGGTCTTCATCTCTCTTGCTATCTGGATGGTTCTGCCCGCTTCGTACATTGTCCTGATGTTCGAAGTGGCTATCCCTGTTGTTTTCCTGGAGGTCAGAAGGGGGGTCGGTCTTGTAACTTCCTCTCGGCTTTCACTACGTAACTTCATAAGTCTCGGGGATGGAGACCCTTCCTCTCCCAGGTGAATGTCTTGGTTTGATGTTGTCGATACCTCTGTAACTTGCTTTTTTTTTTTTATAGGAAGGGGTGTTAGCCCTACGCAAACCCGTTTCAACCCCCGGGAGAGTTTGGTCTATTATTAATCTGACCTCTACCCTTCGACCTGTCCAGCTTGGGTGGCCCTACCAGGAGCATACGCTCCCACTGGCATAGCTCTCTGGGTCATAGAGGTACGCAAGCTCCCACACCACGACAAGGAGTAGACTGTGTGGACGTTCCTCCCCAAAAGGTTCTTTTCTGTCAGTTATATGGGTTTCCTGAATGCATGCTATGTCATGCTTTTGCTGTTTGAACATTGAAAACATCGCAGCTCTTTTTAATCAGTTCTGAAGACCTCGAGCATTTAAAGAGAACATACGCAATCTATCCCTTTTTCAAAGAACGGTACAGTAGTCATCATTTTCCTCAACAAATATAGAACACACACAAAAAAGCACACAAAAATGATAAATCTGAACAGGAGCATAAATCATAGTCCACAAGCGTTTGCATAGTCCGTAATCAGCTTGGAAAAAGGCAAGCGACGCCACAAAGTTCAGATAGGCATTACATCGCTGTAAACCTCATCCTCGTCAGATTCAGATTTTTCACCTGAAGTCTGTTGACGGTGCTGTTTGTCCACATGTTGCGGTGGTGTGGAGTGCGGCGGTAGAGGACGTTTTGCCGACGTTGAGCGTGATGCCTCTGTAGGAAAGGGCAGCACAGTTAGTGACTTTTGACCTTTCTTAACAGTTTTTTCCTGTCTTTTGAAAGGTCTGTCTCGACTGGATCTCCTCAATGTGGACGAATCGCCGGAGAGGTTGACATGCTGGTGGGTGAAGACTGGTTGTGACGGGGCCGGTCGGACGTCCTTCCAGCTGAGTCAGTTGAGGATCTTTTATCCTTGTGACTATCACCAGCCCTGTCACGATCGGAAGTCATGTCGGCTTTGTCACCACCAGCACATCTGGCCCTGTTACAAGCAGGAGTCATTCCTCGGCAGCTGCTGTTCTCCTTCTGTGTCATTTCGCACAGAGGATCGCCCGCCTTGTGGCTATCTTTGTAACACTGGCGACATTTCACTGGTCTGTCACATCCTGATGAACGGTGCCCCTTACCTATGTAGGCATGTGCTACCTGGGAGTCTGGTTCTCTCCTGGCAGACATCTGCTCCTTATGATACAGCGATGCCCTAAGTGGTCCTATCTCTATGAACGTTGGGAGGGGAACAGGTGGGATATCAACATACAGGAATCGTCTACCTCTCTTCCAACTTTTTAATTTTCCGTTAATGTCCCTGTCTCTCTCTGCCATAAGTTTGAACCGCACATTGGTTTTTAGGTCTTTGATGGCATGCAAGATATCATCATCAGAGAACGAGAGAGGAACATTACTAATGGTGCGCTTTGTGGCTGGAATCTCTCGTTCGTTAATCAACCAAAACCAAGTAGGGTATTTGAAGGGACGAAACATATGAAGTCATACGAACTATGGATGATGTTATCAACCATCTAAATAACCAAAAAGTGTGGATATCTATTAGCACTAGATTATCATAAGGCATTTGACTCTATTTTCAAGGCATTTGTTACAAACCTTTGACAAATTTGGGTTTGGGCACCAGTTCAAAAGATGGGTAAGTGTAATAACATTGAAGACAGTCAGCAGCATAAATCATGGAGGCTGGATCTCGGAATCATTTCCAGTAAACTGTAGAACTAGACAGGGCTGTCCCTTCTCACCTCTGGCTTTCATTCTGGTTGTTGAGATTCTCGCAATAAGATTCAAAACAGTAATATTTCAGGAATTGCACTTCCAACTTCTTATAATGAACCGGAAAAGCTAGAAATAAAACAGTTAGCAGACGATACAACATTGTTTCTTAACAGCCGGGATGATATGATAAAGCACGTGACATTATACAGAAATTCTGTTGTTTTTTTCTGGTCTGAAATTAAATACACAAAAACCAAAAGCAATGAGACTAGGGATACAGAGACAGGAAAACAATCTGCTTTTTACGTTGGCAAAAAAAAAACATGTCAGGGATATACATAAAAAAAATAACCAAGCTACAACAGATATTGGAGAAAACCGGTTAAAAAAAAATTGAAGTGCTTGAGAAATTAATCAAAACATGGAGCAGGAGAGATTTAGGAATTTAGGAATTAGAGGTATTAAAGACTTAATGATTATCAGACACTGATTTTGGACAACATAGAAAGAATATAGTCAACAGGTAACTATGAACAGAAGGGGAGGTGAGGGAAATAGCAAAATGAATATATATATATATATGGACCCACACCTCCCTCTCCTTCTCTGTCTGTCTTTCTCTTCTGAATGATGTGCTCTTGAATCTGTACACCTGTAAGTTTGCTTATTGTCCTCCAGTCTGTATTATTCACGAAATACTCAATAATTTTGTAACATTGAGATTGTGTTGACTGTAATGCGATACGAGTTGTCCTTTTCACTAACGAATAATGGTAATAAGCATATTTGTACAATTTGTGTCTCTTCATATCATAAATAATCAACGTTCATTAACACCTTATAGTTTTCATAATGGTTTTGCTAGAAGTGTCATTTTTGTAAAGTTATTCTCTCTCTCTCTCTCTCCCTCACACACACACACACACACGCAAGCACGCACGCATGCGCGTGCGCACTTACACAACACAACACACACACACAACACACACACACACACACACACACAGAGCGGGGGTAGGAGGTGGGGGAAGGGACTAAACGGAGGGGGTGAAAATGTAGGCTCTATTTCATTTTTGACTGAAAAGTATACTCTGAGCAAATATAGCAGAATAAAAGTGTTATTGCACTACGCATTAGTACATGAATAAACCCAGACGCTTTGTATCAAAGGTTTAAACCCCGAGATCAGCAAGTGAGTGTCCCATCTGTTAAAAACACACACACACACACACACACACACACACACACACACACACACACACAATGCATGGTGAGTGCGAGTTAGTGTCATAAAAAAAGGTCAGTGGGAAAAAAATAGGAGGATGGAGGTCCCACTGTTTAAAATTTTTTTTTTTTTTAAATTGGAGGCTGGAGGACAACTACAAACAAACAAAAAACAAAACAAAACAAAACCAAGATGCAAAGCATATAAACGTACTCCCAGTTTATCTTGAATACGCGTGAGATATTCCCTAATGCTACGTTTACACGGACGTGCAACTAGCCGTGCAACCCCCTTTGCGTTCGCACGGCAACTAATACCTAAGCATGAATAATAGCAGACCAACAGTTGCAGCAAGTCCTCAAAATAGCTCAAAATAATCGGCAATACCCGATTAGGACTTGGACGAGTAGTCGCAAAATATCGGTCCAGAGCGATATTTTTTTCGGCAGTTGCAGCGTTGCAGTGATTGCATCAGTGTTTACACAGTTGCACCGCCGTACAACCGGATGTTACTTTCGCGCCAAGCCAAACGAGTCCGTGCAGTTCGTGGAAAATCGCGGAAAGTTCCTGGAAAAAAAGCAGCGTGGGCGGGGCTTAATTCTGTCGGTGGCTCTCACTTGCAGCACGGTACTTGCACCGTTCGCGTTTACACGGGGGCTCTTTCGTGCAATTAAGTAGTTGCGCGTAGTTGCACAGAGGGGACTTGCACGAGCAGTTGCACGTCCGTGTAAACGTAGCATAAAGAGGAAAACCCGTTTTGAGCCGTTATAGCCGTAAGTAACGGCTATTCTGGTAAACATGGGCCATCATCTGTGACTCATAATGAACATACTTTCAAATTTTCAGAATGATCAGCCAAACACTTTCCCAGATTTTCCATAAAGAAGAAAACTGTTATGGGCCGTTATAGCCGTTAGTAACAGTTATAACGGTAAAATAAAACATGGGGCATGATCTATGACCCATAATGAACATACCTACAAATTTTCAGAAAGATCGGCCATGTATTTTCTGAGATATTCCATAAAAATGAAAAACAGTTATGGGCCATTATAGCCGTTAGTAACAGTTATAACGGAAAAATAACACATCGGGCATCATCCGTGACCCATAATGAACATACTGGCCAAGTACTTTTTGAGATATTACATAAAGGAGGAAAACCGTTATGGCCCGTTATGGCCATTAATAACGGCTATAACTGCAAAATAACACATCGGGCATGATCCGTGACCCATAAGGAGCATACCTACAAATTTTCAGAAAGATCGGCCAAGTACTTTCCGAGATATTCTATTAAAAAAAAAAAAAAAAAAAAAAAAAAAAAAAAAAGAACAGCCCACAACAGTTTCGGAAAGATCGGCCAAGTACTTTCCGAAGATATTCAATAAAGAAGGAAAACCGTTATGGGCCGTTAGTAACGGCCATAACGGTAAAATAACACATCGGGCATCATCCGTGACCTATAATGAATATAAAAATTTTCAGAAAGATCGGCTCAGTAATTTTGTCTGGAGCGAGTGGAACACATTTTGACCACGGACGGACGGGCAGACAGACATACAGACACAGCATTTCTTCGTTCCCATTCTAAAGTACTCCCTGTTCTATAAGAACTGGGAGTAGGCCTACAACAAAAGAAGGAGAAAAAAAAAAAGAATCTCTACTGACTCCCTGTTTCCGCAAGAGTTGACCACCAGATAGCCTGCATCTGCTGAAATATTGTCACCGACACTGCTCGTGCTCGTCTGTCTGATCCATCTTACCTTGTAAGATCCCATCTTTACCTTGTGTCTTGTAAACAACTTTTTGTTTACTGTCCGTTCTTCCGACTCACGACTTCTTCGACAAAACCTTTTCATGGCTTCCGTTCCTTATCTGTCTATGGTCCCCCAGTTCTCAAACTGTCTTCCTTTCACTATCAGACATTCCACTTCTGTTGAATCTTTCAAACCCATCTTTTCAAACAGCATTTTGTTTGCATTGATACAACTGGAATGGGAGCAGAACGACAAGGTCAGGTGCATCTGCAGTGCTTGTATCGTAACTAAAAGAAATTGTGTTGAAAGACAGTAATCGGACGCAAGAATTTGATTACTGTCCCTCAATAGTCCTTTTCAGTCTTAATACACACACTTCTGTCACTTGCTGTGCTGTAAGCCATGTGATCGCGTGAATGGAAATGACTTGTTCTTTACGGAGGACTGGAGAACCTGCGACGTACTGCCACCTTTGTCGAGGAGACGGGGGAATCCATCTAAAGACATGACAAACGAGACAACAACAACAACTTGTTCTTTAGAGTGTACTCATTATGGTAGTCTTAAATAGTTGAAGGCTAAATGTCGTGTACGTGCATTGTTTTATAATGGATAATTATTATCAACAAAATAAAGAGAAAACAAGATGAAAAATAGTTCACATCAAAACGTTGAACTTCGGAGAACCTCAGACCCGTCTTTCTACCTTCTGGCGACCGTCAGAGAAAGAGAGAGGCTGGGAAATGGACAAGTTCCATTTTGTCTCCCCCCCCCCCCCCTTTTTTTTAACCCCACCTTGTGTGTGTGCGCGCGCGTGCGTATGTGTGCATGCGCACGAGTGTGTATGTGTGAGTGTGTACGTGCGTGCATACACACACGCGACAGAGAGAGAGAGAGAGAGAGAGAGAGAGAGAGAGAGAGAGAGAGAGAGAAACATTCTGTGTTCAACTTACCTCCTTCCGTATGCATGAAATAGCAGTGTGTGTGTGTGTGTGTGTGTGTGTGTGGGCTCCAATCACGTTTCCGTTGCTCACATTACCGTTGATACTTTACTGGTGCTATTGCAGAAACAACAACAACAAAGTTCTAGTGACTATCGATAGAGATTATTGTCAAAGTGAAGCACACAATGGATAGATAGATAATGTTGCTTATAGCCCAGCCGACCGCAAAGGGCCATATCAGGGCTGTCACCACGTTAAAATCAACTCACCAGTCATATAAAAAAAAAAAAAAAAAAACCTTTCATACATCTCGTTAAATGACATCATCCAGAAACGCACCAGAAACTTTGTTAAAAATCTTTCTTCCGTAAAATCTTAAATCAGATGAAAAATGTTAATCTCTCTCAAGAAGCACACAATAGCGCAATCTCTCATTTGTGATCTAGAAGCAGGCAGGTCCGATGTACAGCAGTGAAATGAATCCACGTCAACAAAGTGCTCTGGGTACGTTTGATAGGGAAATAGGAATTGTAAAGCAAAAGAATAAAGAGATGATAGGGTACACTGCATTATGGGATGCAGTTCGCACTCTTCTGCTAAAAGCAGTGTAATTCCAAAGGACAGTAACTTTCGGTGACAAAACATAACGCTGGATGATCCTGCCCTGTCCCTGCGTGTGTGAGATTGAAAAAGCATGTCCACACATTATGTCGTTGTCCATCATGTCCAACTCTCCTCACTGTTACAGTACGCACACACCGAGTAAATTGTATCCACGCAAGAGTGGGCCATCCTGGTGTGGTGTACTGTGAAGCTGCAGATTCAAATCCAGTTATAATCATTGTATCAAGAGGTGGACGTTGGGGGCTCCTTAACAGGTGATAACATTTTGACCTGCACCACAGGTGTTTCTGTATTCGAACTGGGATAGGCTGGTTGAAGCAGGACTGAAGTGCAGTTTGGTCATGAAAAATCTTCGGAGAAAATAGAACTCTAGTAGCTTTGCACTGATCTTCATAAAATGCGGCATGTCAAAAAGGGGGAAGGGGGGGGGGGGGGGGGGGGGGGAGGAGTGGGGAAGGGGGGGTGGAGGAGGAGTGGGGAAGGGGGGGGGGGGGTGGAGGAGTGGGGAAGGGGGGGCTCAGTAGGTAAATGTCATGCACAGAACAGGGATGAAAAAGCATCTTGCCTATTTTTTTCACATTCGCCGTTGTTTCGAGTCCTGTTCGCCCTTGCCGTTCACCAGCCACTTCCAGCACCGGTCACCACTCGCAACAAGAGAATGCTACCACTGACTAGGTGGCCGTCTCCAGCAGCTTTTGACCCGTTGTTCAGCGAGGTTGACCCGACTGTTGCGTGCGTTTCAAATCGACAGTTTGTCACTTTCAGCAGCAAAAGAAGGGAAACAATTCTTATCCGTTCCTCTCTTGATCTATGTGTCCTGTCAGATGGGCACTTGTGACCACCAGTAACTGGTTTAGTAGAGCAGACAGGTGGCAGGCTTCCAGCTGACCTACAGTGAACTGCCGGTAATGGAAGTGACAGAAAGATTCCAATTTGACCCTACATGTTGAAGAGCTTAACTCCCACTAGACTTTGAATCTTATTTTCCTCCCCCTGTTGTGTTTCTTGATTCATAACGGTATTGAGAATGCCCAAGGTGACTAATCAAGCTGAAACATTGTCACATAGTTCAGTCTACCCAGTGAGCAAGTGTGGCGGATCAGCTCTGTTATATCAATATAAAAAATTGCTGTTTGCTGCTCTCCTGCTGCAAAGACTAAGCCTATTGCCGATTAAATTCTCTTGGATGACCATGGGAACTGTGTAAGCCCATTTGTTCTTTTCTGTTCCACAGTTTGGCGACACACATCTCCCACATTTGTACAGTTTGATCATGAACCTTGCACACAAAATACATGATTGCACAGGCAAGGGAAAGTGTTGTCAGGTAAGGTAAGGTAATGTTACTTATAGCCCATCCAACCGCAAAGGGCCATATCAGGGCTGTCACGTCTTTACAGATGTAACAAAGTAATACAGATCTGATGTCTCCCTACACTGTTTTGGTCATGGTAAATCCTGAAAGTAGTCACCATTGGACCTGCGAAGATCCCTTTCTTCCATTAAGAAAGGGTGAACACCGTAGTCGCACCTTCTCGCCACGTTAATGTGGGTGTTTCCTCAGGGGGACATGGGGCAGGTTGTTTTCACTAACGCGGCACGGGAGCGGAATACTGGCGCTATATCAAAACTAGATCCCGGCCTCTCCAATCAAGGAAAGCCGCAGGCTAGACCAGTCCAGATGGAGGAGTAAGGCCCCCACCAAAATGGAAGGAACTGAGTGAAGGCCCACCGGCGTGTGGATACGCCCTGACACTGCTCCAAGCCTTACCCCAGCCATGGGTTAAATGGCAAAAGCATCCAGCCTGCCGAAGACGGAGTGTGTCAGCTACGGCGCAGGTCCTGGGGATAAATTAGGGCACACACGCATCAACGATTATGGTCATGCGTCAGACTACCTTATTGTCATGGCGTCGTCCCTATCAGCGACAACCGGGGAGGGACGGAGCCGGGCCCTTAGCCTCAAAGGGGCCCACCAAAGCGACCGGTGCCTCTGTTAACCTGACGGTCGGGGGAAGGCAGAGTAGAGCGACTGGCCAGACTACCCAGCCTCCTACCACCCTTACAGTAGCTCAGTGGAATGCAGAAGGACTAGGGAACAAGAAGCCAGAACTGCAAAAGTTTCTAAGCAAAAACAACATCGACGTCATCTGCATCCAAGAAACGCACTTGAAAGATCATCGACGTTTCTTTGTAAGAGGCTTCGAGACATTTCGCCAAGACCGCGAAGACAGACACAAGGGAGGAATCATTACCCTTGTCAGAAACTCCATCCCTGCAGTGGAGACAAACAGATCAAGAAGACAAGAACTAGAACACCTGACTGTCAAGCTCTTGCTGCCCAGTGGAGACCTATGGATCACCAACTGCTACAGCCCACCAACCTCATCTCTTACGCTACACAACGTGAAGCTAGAAGCTTACAGACACCTGGTGGTTGGAGACTTCAACAGCCACTCGCAAAGCTGGGGATATGAAGAAATGGATGCCCGTGGTGAGGAAGTGGAGGATTGGATGATGGAAAACAATCTAGTACTCATCAACCAGGCGGACGACAAACCAACGTGCTTCTCCAGAGCTTGGAAAACCACCTCCACACCAGACCTGGCAGTAGCTACTGAGGACATTCACAAGCTCACGTCCAGAGAAGTCGGCACCCAGCTTGGAGGGAGCGACCACCTGCCAGTCATTCTCAACATCTCCAGCCTAGGATGTACTGAGCGCAACATGCAACCAAGTTGGAACTTCAAACGAGCCAACTGGACCCTCTTTGCAGAAAAGGCTGACCACCACACCAGAAACATTTGCTGTGAAAATGACCTGAACAAGAACGTCCAGAATTTCACTGATGCAATTCTTCAGACAGCAAAGCAGGCAATCCCAAGGGGCAAAAGAAGACATTACCTGCCATACTGGAGTGACACACTGGAACAGCTTCACAGTGAAATGGACAATGCCAGGGAAACTATGGAGCAAACCCCCACTCCAGGGAACCTAGTGAGGCACAACAACGCCAAAGAAGCTTTCAACCAGCAAAAGAAAGCTGAACTCCAAAAGAGCTGGAACGAGAAGACCAGCAGCCTCAACATGGAGAAGGACACCAGCAAGCTATGGAATCTGACAAAAGCCCTGAATGAAGACACAGAGCGGGACACAGCAAAACCGTCATCGAGGAAAACGGTACGCACCACGCGGGAAGGAAAGCAGCAAATATCCTGGCAGACTTTTACAAAGAGGAAAGCAAAGCAACAATACCCAATGCCGAGTGCAGGAAGTCAGCAAGGAAACCAAGGAGAAGCTGAAACACCAGAACCCTACACCGTCCATGTCAGCCTTCTCCATGACTGAACTCAATGCAGCCATTAAAAAACTAAAGCCAAAGAAAGCCCCAGGGAAAGATGGTCTTACCAATGACATGATCAGGAGACTTGGAACCACAGCAAAACAGAAGCTTCTTCTGATCATCAACCAGTCATGGAGCTCAGGGAAACTCCCAGACGATGGAGAGAAGCAGTCATCATCCCCATCAGAAAGAAACAGAAAGACAAAACCAAGAAATCCAGCTACCGACCAATCAGCCTCCTCAGTTGTCTGGGCAAGGTGATGGAAAGAATGGTGAACACAAGACTGCTGAAACATCTGGAAGAAAATCACCTGCTCAGCAACACACAGTCGGCTTACAGGAAAAACCACAGTACGGAAGACCAGCTTGTGTACCTCGCCCAAAAGATCGAAAACGCCTTTCAGGAGAAGAAAAAGGTACTCGCTGTCTTTGTGGACCTGACCAAAGCCTTCGACAAGGTTTGGAAGGAAGGATAAGATAAGATAATGTTGCTTATAGCCCAGCCGACCGCAAAGGGCCATATCAGGGCTGTCACCACGTTAAAATCAACTCACCAGTCATATAAAAAAAAAAAAAAAAAAAAACCTTTCACACATCTCGTTAAATGACATCGTCTAGAAACGCACCAGAAACTTTGTTAAAAATCTTTCTGCCGTAAAATCTTAAATCAGATGAAAAATGTTAATCTCTCTCAAAAACTCAAGGATCACATCAGGCGGGACATCCCTGAACAGGATCTTCATGGACTCCGCTGTAAAATGTTTGTGTCTCACATCGTGCAAGTCCCAACACTCTAAAAGAACATGTTTCATTGTGAGTGGCGCATGACATGGAATGCACCACGGGAGCTTCTTCACTCTTTAAAAGGTAAGCATGGGTAAAATACGAAGGCCGGTGTGCAGCCGGCACAGAACCGTTTCCTCTTTACGACCTCCGACGTGGATGGGAGGAACTCCTGAAGGTTTGGACGGATCTGAAAGGTTTGTTATTCGTCTGTGTGTTCCAATCCTCTGCCAGAGGTCTCTCACAAATCGTTAATTTTCGGTTTCACATCTGAGCAGGGAATATAAGTGTTGGACAGTTTCTCTCTTGTGGCGTTCTTGGCTAAACGATCAACCATTTCGTTCCCGCCGATGCCAACATGGCCAGGAACCCAAGCAAGAGTAATGTTGTAACCGTCCGCCTTCAACTTGCATAAAAAGTTCAAAAAAAAGTAAAAGTTCTGGATGCTGAAGGTTGCGGCCAGCTATGGCCTCCAAAGCTGACAGCGAATCCGACAGAACCAGAAAGTCCCTCTTTGAAGAATATGAGATTATCTTCAAAGCCAGAACCAGAGCAGTAAGTTCAGCAGAATAGACAGAAGCATCTGAATGTATATGTTCCAACAACAGTATCTGAGAAGGGGCCCAGGGCAGTAGGCTGCACAGGCCACTCCATCCTCAGACTTGGAACCGTCAGTGAAAACTTTTTGATAGGATGGGAATTTCGAACAGAGCTCAGCATACAATGCCTTGTACGCCAGAGAGCTGGTAGACTCTTTGCGAAAAGCTGCAAGATCGAAACGAATCTCTGGTGTGAAAAGGTCCACGGAGGTTGATCCGGAAACTTGGAAAAATCGGAAATACTCCCAGGTCTAGACCTGCATTCCGCACGTGAGGCTGCATACGAAGACCAAACGGCGGAATACATTTAGGGTTGTTTTCAAACTTACTTTGGAATGGAGGGTCAAAGACACAGTCATAGGCAGGATTCTGCGGTTCTGAGAACAGTCGGATATAATAATTTAAAGACAGTTCCAGCCTGCGGTTGGACAACGAAGGTTCGCCCGCCTCTGCGTACAGGCTGTACACAGGGGTGGTGCGGAACGCTCCAAGACAGAGACGAAGCCCTTGATGGTGGATAGGGTCCAAAGTTTGAGGTAAGAGGGTCTTGCGGGCCGTAGACAGCACAACCATAGTCCAGTTTGGAACGGACCAGGGCTCTGTAGAGGTGCAGCAAGTTTTCTTATCAGCGCCCAGTCGGTGTGCGCTACGACCCGCAGAATATTCAGAGCTTTCTGGCAAGAAGTTTTGAGGTTTTTGATGTGGCTGAGTAAGTTGAGTTTCTGGTCAAAATGACTCCCAGAATTTGGCCTCTGTAACAGCTGGAATGGGAGATTTCCAACTTGAAGTTCAGGATCTGGGAAAAACTGACGGAAATTATGGAAGTGAATACATTGCGTCTTTGTTGTAGAAAAGGTTTTCATCCGTCCATCGATGGATTTTATCTACGCAAGCTGGAGCCTGCGCTGGACACTCGGGTACAGGCTTCCAGTTGCGTAGACAGCGAAATCATCCACAAACAATGAGCAGTCTGAACCCTGCTGAACTGATTTCACAATGTTGTTGATTTTTAATACTAAAGAGGGCAGGAGTCAGTATGCTCCCTGGGGAAACCCCAACTCCTGCTCGTGGACAATCAGAGAGAGATGGTGCCAACCCGGACCTGAAACTGTCGTTCTGCCAAAAAATTTTGAATAAAAAGCGGAAGATGACCTCGAAAAACCCAGATCGTGGAGATCATGAAGTATCCCCGACTTCCAGGTGGTATCGTAGGCCTTCTCCAAGTCGAAGAAAATTGCCACTGCATGCTGTCTGTTTAAAAAAGCGTTCCTAAGTGTAGTTTCCCAGACGGAATCAAATGGTCAACTGTACTACGATGTTTGCGGAAAAACCACACTGTTCTTTCGCCAAAAGGCCATCGGTTTTGAGTTTCCACATGAGCCTAGCATTGACCATTTTTTCCATCAATTTACAGACACAGCTGGTCAAAGCTATGGGACGGTAATTAGATGGATTAGAAAGATCTTTTCCAGGTTTGGGGATGGGAATAATGAGGGCTTTCCGCCAAGAGGGTGGAAAGCAACCTGTAGTCCACACATGGTTGTATACCTGTAACAGGATGTTCAGACCTTCTTGCGGAAGATGTTTCAACAGTTGATAAAGGATTTCATCTATACCTGGAGAGGAATCGCTGCAAGAGAGCAAGCCAGATTTCAGCTCGTTTAACGTGAAAGGAAGATTGTAGTCTTCCATGTTGTCGGATGAAAAGTTGCAGGGTGATTTTTCTTTTAGGGCTTTGTTTTGACAAAAGTGGCTGATTTATTAGAAGAGGAGGAATTCTTTTCAATGGTTGAAGCAAGCAGATTAGCAACTGCTTTCTTCTCTGTTATTAAAGAATCCGAAAACTTGAGATGGTTCACAGTGGGACAGGGTGTTCTTCCCTTTGATTTTCTTAATGATTGTTCCACACTTTTTTCTTGGAAGTTTTTGATGTCAGCCTGGAGCAGAAGCTTCTCCAGGACCGACGTTTACTGATTTTAAAAGTGTGTCTTGATTTAGCACGGAGTTTCTGATGGGCTCGAGCGTTGGGACCCGAAGGTTGTTGGTATACCTGACGCTGAGCCCGTTTCTAACTTTGGAAATTTGTTGGCATTCTGAATCGAACCAGGGTGTTTTTGGCATTTGAAGTTTTATCGGAAGACACTGGAATACAGGCCTTAGCACATTTAATCATAGTGTTAGTCAGTGATTCAGCTGGGTCAGGACTCTGAAAAAAATCAGTGTCCTGGAACTCCTTAGAAACAGTGGCTGCAAATGATCCCAGTTTGCTTTCTTATAATTTAAATGCTGGAGAACAGAGACGTGTTCAGTTATTACAGGTTGTAGAAGGACAGGGAAATGGTCACTTCCGTGCAGATCGTCATGGACAGACCACTCATAGTCCAGGACCAGCGAGGGGTCACAAACCGACAAATCTAAGCACGAAATGAACCTGTGGAAGAGTGGAGATAAGTTGCAGATCCGTCGTTCAGACAACACAAATCCAAAACTGAAAGGACATCCTCAATTAGCAAACCTCTGGATGATGTACTGGCACTACCCAAAGAGGATTGTGACCGTTAAGGTCACCCAACAGCAAAAAGGTCGAGGAAGTTCTTCTATCAGACTGACAAGGTCCTGACGACAAACCGGGACAGAAGGTGAGAGATAAAGGGAACAGATTGTCACAGTCCCTTTTGGAGAGTGACTCTCGCAGCTACAGCCTGAAGGGAGGTAGACAGAATGACAGGACTAACAACAAAGTTTTGTGTAGGAGAAGGGCAACACCGCCCGACAGTCCCAACGTGGATGGTTGTGCAGGTTTTGAAAGAATATTAAAGCCAGAAAGAGTAAAGGTCTTCTGGCTTTGAATTTGAGTTTCTTGAAGAGCCACGACGGAAGGTTTTAGAGACTGACACAGAAGCTGCAGCTCCTCGAAGTTGGAATTTAGACCACGGATATTCCAATGGAATATTGTACTATCCATGGTGCAGAGGCGAAAAGGAGAGAGATCAGGTCATCTCCTCCTCAACATCTGCTGCTAAAGCTGTAAATTTGTTGCTTAATTTCACTGGACTATCTGCAGACCTGCTGGCAGACTTGCCAACAGGTGAAGTAGGTCTGGGTTTAGGAGACGGTGGAGGTTTCTTCCTTATCTCCACCATCTCCACACTGGGTTGAACTCCCTTGCCGCATGGGCACTGGACAGAGGAGTTCGAGGTCGGGGTGCTGGTTTTTTAATCTGCCCAGCAGCAGATGTTGTAGACTGCTGGGCAGTCTGAGGGGTGGCGGATTTTTGGCCTCCACCAGGGGCACTCACTTTGGGATGAGAGGTGGTGGACCTGCTTCCACCAGAGCTGACAGTTTTTCCTTGCAATGTCTTCGAAAACGTTAAAGTTATCAGTCTGACAGCAGACTGACCGAGTTGGAACTGTTGGAACTTTCTTTACGGCCGAAGCATATGAAGAAGCTGTCGGCGACGGACTGCCACAAACCTGCTTGCGGGCTTCAAAAAGGAGATCTTCTTTTCTGTCTTAACCCTTTGTATTGCAGATTCCTGAATCCACAGAGGACAATTCCGTGAAGAGGAGGGATGGTCGCCACCGCAGTTTGCACAATGTGCCGGATCTGTAACGGCCCATCATGGGTTGCCTTGCAGCAATACCACAACCTCCTGCCCAGAAACGGTCTCTGACATGGCCAAACTTTGGCATGGAACACCTCAGGGCGGAACGTACAACTGAACCGACAAACAGGTAGCGACTTTTATGACCGGAGGCAGCACAGGGTTGCAGAAGGTCAGAAAGAGGGTGTTGGTGGCCACTCTCTCTGCACCTTTCTTGACTGTCACCCTGCGCACCTCCGTCACACCCTGGGACGCCAGTTCCGTTTTTATTTCTGCCTCTGAGACCCCCGCTAGATCTCTGCAGCGAATCACACCTTTGGATGAATTTAACTGTTTATGGGGAGTCACCCTGATCTCCCTATCCACTAGTTTTATTGCTTTCAACAGCTGTTCAGATTGTTTCTGTGATCGACATTGAACAAGAAACGAACCATTCCTCAACCTTTTTATGGACCTAGGTTCACCTGCTATACCACGAAAGCCCTTTTGGACAGCAAAAGGGCTCAGAGCTGAAAGGGGTCTTTCCTGCTCTGTCCCTTCCACCACGAGCCAGGAAGCCCAGAAACCTGTCCTCTGTCTTACCTCACTGTCAGAATCACTGTCTGTTTCAAATTCCCCTGAAATAGGGGAGACTGCCTTCCTCTTCCTTTTGGGGGGGGTAGTTTTTTGAAGAAGTCATATTTAATTTATTGTAATTCATCCCTCCCTTACCCACCCACCTTGGAGTCCAACTAAGGGGCCAGGGCCAAGAAACCCAATGTCTTGCCCCCTTCCAGGCTTCGGGAGAGACATCGACAAACAGAAGCCACCAACCCAATCCCCCCTGATCATGCTCAACTCCGGGAACAGAGAGCTGAGCACTGCAGGGGTTTACTTGGCCAGTAGGGGGACTGTCTGTCTTGACCCAGCCCCAAGAAGGGGAGCCGATTAGTACCCCCGGGGCCAAAGTGTACTCCCTGTCTAGGAGAGGTCCGAGCCAAAGTGATGTGTTGAGAGCGCTGGCCCTCTCAATCACCAGGATCTCATTCCCCTCCGACACAGGTCGCACCGCACGGCAAACACGGCGGATCTTAAGGAGACCACAGAGAGAAAAGGAGTGTGGAAAAGAAGACTTGTAGGGGAGACGAAGATAGAAAAAAGGGCAAATAGGAAAGGCAGAAAATAAGAAAAGGAGAAAGGCGGGTTACTCTTAGTCAGGATCCTCACCCTTAGCCTATCTGACATGGGAAGCCCTACCAGGGGCATCAATTCCTTACCACGTTATGCTTAGGCCAGGCAGCATCACAACTTCACAGGCCTAGAAGCAGTTGGAAAAAAAACCAGCCTATCTTAAAGTATTTGATGCCCCCGCCAGCAAAGCCTAAGGGATCATGGACCACACAAGCCCTCCGACCACGACAAGGTTGCAACCCCCGGAGGGTTGGAAGGAAGGACTGCTCCTGAAGCTGCTAAACAAGAAAGTGGAAGGGAATATGTACCGCTGGATACGCAACTTCCTCCAGTACCGCACAGCAAGAGTTCAACTTGATGGGGAAATTAGCCATCGAATCACTCTACAACAAGGTGTACCACAAGGAGGAGTCATTTCCCCTACACTCTTTCTCATCTTCATTGACGACATCGCTGAGAAGCTCACCAAGCACATCTCCAGAGCTCTCCACGCCGACGACTTTGCTGCCTGGAGTGCTGCAGAACATTTAACCACAGCCAGCTACAGGATGCACTGGAACACGTCGGAAGATGGGCCTCTGACTGGGGCGTAGAAATCAACGCCACCAAAACAGTGGCCACAGTCTTCTCGCTGTCACCACTGCCAGAAACCATCAGCCTGAAAATAAATGGAAGAGAGCTGAAACAAGAAGACAACCCAACATACCTAGGCATCAAGCTGGACAAGCCGCTTACCTGGAATCCGCACCTCAAGAACATTGAAAACGAAGCAGTCAGGAAGCTCGCCATCATGAAGAAGCTGGCCGGTACATCCTGGGGCGCAAACAGCAGCATCCTGCAGAAGGTGTACGTGGGTACCGTCAGACCAACCCTGGAGTATGGCAGTTCTGCATGGGCCACTGCATCCAAGACCAACACCAGTCGCCTGAACAAAGTGCAGAATGCAGGATTGCGACTGATCACGGGTGGGATGAAGACTACCCCAATCCAAGCCATGGAGAAGCTTACTAGCCTACATTCCCTCGAAGACAGACGCGAGGAGAAGGTTTTCATCCACAGTGAAAAGTTACTGCGTATGCCTACCCACCCCATGCACACCGAGATGCAGAACCCCACCAAAAACAGGCTAAAGAGAACAAGTTTCAACCACCTGTCTAAGAGCCTGCATCACAGAAATGAAGACCTGCTGCCTGCTTCACCAGCCGAAATGGAGATGCTTCCAGATTTTGAGGAACTAGACAATCACCTAGAGGATGTCGCAATCATCACTGAAGTTCCTGGCATTAAAAGAATGGACCGTCAAGCCCCTCAAGTAATGAAAGCTCTGGCACAGGAGATGATTGCCAACCAATACAACCCCAGTGAGTGGACCCACGTTTTCACAGATGGATCCTCAGAAGGAGCAGTCAAGAATGGAGGAGCAGGGTTCTTCATCAGAACACCAATGAAGATTGACACACAAGGCCTTCCCCACCGGAAAGATCTCCTCCAACTACAGAGCGGAGACAATAGCACTGCTCCACGCAGTGAGGGTCTTTCTGGGACCAGGCATCCCATCACAGAAGGTTGTCTTCTTCACAGACTGCCGATCTCTGCTGCAGGGACTTCAGAACACAAGAAATGAACAACATATGCAAGACATCAAGGCTGCCCTCCATGAATTCTCAAAACAGTCTGTCATTACACTTCAGTGGATTCCGTCTCACTGTGGGATCATGGGCAACGAAAAAGCTGATGCTCTCTCCAAGGCAGGCAGCAAAATGGAGCAGTTTAGCCACCCCGTGACCTACAGGGAGGCCAAGACCATCATCCACAACCAGTTTCAGTCCCAGTGGAAGAGAAGGCTGGGTGCAGAGAATGGTGCTGACCCGATCCACCAGCTCCAAAGGCACCAGCAGACAATCCTCTTCAGACTGAGGACCGGCCACTGCAGACTGCTGAGCCACCTTAACCGCCTGAAGATCACCTACACTGACCAGTGTCCATGCGGCACTGGACCCCAGACCCCTGAACATGTCCTACTGCGCTGTCCTAGTCACGCAGCTCTACGACACAAAACCTGGCCGGGGGGAGCGGAGTTACAGGAGCAGCTTTGGGGAGCCCGTTCTGACCTGGAGAAGACCGCGGGCTTCATCATGGCGGCCGGGTTACAAGTCTGACGCATCCAGCTTCAATCGAACGCAGAAGAAGAAGAAGAAGTCACCATTGTAGTGGCACAGGGCCGTATCATAGGGAGCACACTTAAAAATGATGTACGACAGTCTTGACATAGAGGTGGCATATTCTTTCTTGCCTTCGATTGGTTTGTGCCCATTGTCACCCTTCATAACAAGGTATCATCTTTTCCACGGTGTGATCAGACAGACCGAGATTAAAACAGAAGGAAGTAAAGCAAGGGGCCTGGAATGTTCAAGCCGTGTATAGTTGGTGGGTGCAGCACAGGTTGCCATGCTTGTTGGAATGTGTCAAACAGCTCACGACCTTCAGCATCACTTCCAAAAGTATGCTACGAAATGATCATCACCAACTACAGCATACAAATTAGAAAACACTTTGGTCAGAATTTCTCAATTTGTGGCAATGCATTTACTCTTCATGGATGAAACCTGAGGCACTGTTTGGTATAAAAGTCATCGCCATTTTCCCACACTGCTCTGTGCGTGAATGCAATCACTGATGCAAGAAGAACTTTTTTTTCACACTGGTTGTCTGCAAGTGTCCAGCTTCAGCCAAGGTACCTTCATTTAGCTTCTCTGGGTTCCCCACAAAGTTTCAAATAACTTGTGCTGGAATCCATAGGTCAGAGCAGAATGGAAAATCATTGAGCAAACACTCAGCATGCAAGGTTGGTGGTGGCCACATTGAAAACTACAATGTCTGACTGTAAATACAATGTTTTAAACAACAACAACAAATACAAGGTTAAGAGAGAGTTCCCATGAGTGACAAGAAAGTATGAGTGAATGGCCATGGGTAGGGCATGTCAGATAGCACAGTATGCACACAAAATAAGGTAATGAGAGAACAAGATGGCAAAGAGAGAATAGTGGACAAAGCAGCTACTATAACAAAAATGAAACAAGTCCAGAAAATTCAGATTCTGACAACTGTTTAATTCTTCTTTTTTTTTTTTCCTTTCACAATATTCCGAACAATACAAAAAAGAACACTACATGGAGACTTTCCACCAAATTGTTAACTGCAATCAACATGTCTAACAGAAATTCATCTTGTAATGCCATCAAACTGTTAATTGCAATCAACAAACATAATACAAATGAATCTTTTCACACACCATGGACACACTGGAACCTACAGACACACACACATGCAGAACAATCATTCATTTAATTTCACTGAACTGTATCTTTTGGTTTAACTTTTCCATTTAATTCGTTATCAACTCCAGATACTTCATCATCAACACCAGATTCTTGCCAACACTGAACATGAGCATAATCCAACAAAAGACAAAATAAATTTTAGCTCTGTATTCAAAAATAAAACCTAAACAAAACAAAACAACACTATACTTAAAGACTGAAGCAAAAATACAGATGATGCGTGAAGTATGTAACAAACAAACAAATCCAGTTTATACTGCAGTTTAAATGTATAAGAATGCAATCAATCATTTTCAGCCCTCAAGATCAAACTACAGTTGATTCCCTTAATTCAGGCCTGTAGGAATCGAGCAACATCTACAGAGAGATGGTAGGTGAAAAAAAGAAAGGTATCGATTTACTTCACTGATCTCTGATAACAGTTTAAAAAGCTGGAAAACTTAAGAGAAAGAAAACCTGGCTACTTTGCAGAATCTGCTACTTTTGCTCCATTTCTTAAACGAACAATTAGTTGGGTAAAATACAAACAAATATGCAATACCAGGTGTAAAGTTACACATTATAATGAAAAATCGAAAACCGAGTAAATTTGACTAATACATCTTTTTTTTCAGATATCAGGCATGGTACTGAAGGAAAATCATTTTTCCCTGAAAATGTTTGGGGGTCCAGGGGTTTTTCAGCAATTCTAGCCTGTAAAAAAGCCTCTCCTTGAACTAATTTCAGTTCTTCATACTAAGCAATTTCTGCCACAAAATAAGCTCTCCTAGAATCACTTTATCAGTCATTCCTTCAACCCAAAGGAGGTTTTAAACCCAAGTAGTCACATAGCAAAAATGAGTACATATCTACATTGCTTTAGGTGGCATACATTAAGTCAAATTGTAAACGTTTTACTTACTATGTCAGTGAAGCACACACACAGTGTACACACAGGAGACCCTCATTTTGCACAACTTTGGTCATCATGTCCAGCACCACCAACACAGCATAGCACAGCACAGCAAAGTAGTGGTCTATTTCATGTCTTGAGTTCCAGTTTTGTTTACCATGTTCAATTCTTTTATGATCCGTCTCCTCTACATTAGTTACTCCTTTTACTTTTTACATCTATCTGAATACAGTACAAAATGAGTTTAAGTTTTCTGTCTCTTTTAACGTACAAATTTTAAGTTATGTGTCTCTTCAGTGCAAGCAATGTGAATGAGATGAAGACTACTTTTTGCCTGATTTCTCAGCCATCTGCTTCACGAGCAGAGCTACTTTTTGTAATGTCCAAACCTCATTCTCTTTGCCTCCTGTCTGTAATGTTCAATGGCTTTTCTCTTTGAAGCCAGCCAAATGTGTTCCTTCTGGAACAGTTCAAACGTTTTCTTTCTTTCTTCTTTTTCTTTCTCCAAAATGTGGTGGTAAGTCTATCAACTGTTCCAAGCACGACGAAAACGTTTCATTTTCGTGGCTCCTGTTCAGCCAATCCCATCGCCATTTGTTTGCCACACCAGGATCAATATCTCCTGTCGCAGAATTTCGCGGAACTATGTCTGTACGCTTTGGCATTTTTTTTTTTCCTTCTTTTTCTTTAATCTTGTTCAAATTCGATTACGTCGACCCAGAGCGGAAAGCAGTGGCGAATGTCACGAAAGCGCATGCGCGGAAGTAGTCCTGCTCAATGCTACTTCTCGCGAGACGAAGGCTTGAAGTGAATGACCTGAAACGAACTAAGTGGGCTGGTCTCGTCGGGCACCGCTCGTTTTTTTTTTTTTTTTTTTTTTGCTTTTCGCGGATTTCCGCGAATTCGCGGACATGTACCATGCCTGGATATTATGACAGACAAAAACAACCACAAACAAACACAAAAAAAACCCACAATACATCCTCTGTAAAAAGCATAGAAATGGTTCCTTGGTTCATTCATATTTTGCCTCATTTTCAGTTATGCTTCAGTCTGTTCATTTTCTTGTACTATTGATAGGAATAAATAAGCAGAATAAGAAGCCATCTCTATGACCACTATAAATCCATCTTGAAGTAAAGAATGTATGAAGAGGGTGCAGAGGGTGTCGCACTTGTTCTCACCCACTATTTCCATCTTAGTCGTTCCTGCTAAATCGAAACTTGTGAAATTTCTGTCATGAGTGTCTGTGGGTGCAGACCTAATTCTTTGCCGTCTGCGGCACCTCCTTTCTTCCCACTGGGCCTCTCTCCTCTGCTCTGCTTGCTTGATGCCAGCCTTGATAGTGAACTGCCAGCTGACCTGCTCTGAAGCTGCCATCTCCAGATCTGCTGGGTTAAGGCTGCCTGCCCTCAGGTCGTGCTTGCATACATTCTTGTTGTGAAGGGTGGGCCATCCTGTGGGTCTAAAGCCTGTACCCAGCTCGCCGTACAGCATGTCCTTTAGGATGTGACCATTGTCCATATGGCTGACATAGCCAAGCCAGTGCTGGCGTTTCTGTGTCAGTACGGCGAACATGCAAGGCATCCCTGCCTGGGTCACGGCATCCTTGTTACTGATGGGGTCCTGCCAGGTGGTGCTCAGGAGTCTTCTGAGGCAGTGCAGGTGGAAGGCGTTCATTCTGCGTTCTTGTCGAGAGAACAGGGCCCATGCTTTGCTTCCGTATAAAAGAGAGCTCAGCATACAGGCTTGGTACACTTCTTTTATCTTGGTGTTTGACGTTAGCAAGCATGGTGTTGTCACAGACTCTGTTTGCTAGACGGGCCATCGTTGTTGCTGCCTTGCTGATCCGCATGTTCAGCTCGGTGTCCAAAGAAAGGTTGCTGGAGATGGTGGAGCCCAGGTAAATAAAGTTGTCAACCACTTCAAGGGTGTGATCGCCGATAGAGAATTAAGGAGTGCTGCTGACGTCTTGGCCCATATTTCTCTTCTTTAAGCTGATTGTGAAGCTAACTCAGTGCAGGCATCAGCAAAGCAGGTAATGAGCCACTGTAGCGCCTCCTTGGTGTGGGTAGTGAGGGAAGCATCATCTGCAAAGAACATCCCCTTGATGAGGACTTTCTGCACCTTCGTCTTTGCTCGGAGGCGTGCCAGGTTGAAGAGGCTTCTGTCACTCCTAGTGGGGAAAAAGATGCTGTCTTCAGACTGTTAGAAGGTGTAGCGCAGCAGCAGGGAGAAGATGCCGCCGAAGAGTGTCGGAGTGAGCATGCATCCTTGATTGACACCGCTCTTGATTGGGAAGGGGTCTGAAGATGAACCACTGCACTGGACAGCGCCATTCACATTGTCATGGAAGGACATGATCATCTTCAGAGCTTGGGGAGACATCCAACCGGCTGGTGTAGTAGGGTGAAGAGGCCTGACCTACTGACCAAGTCCACTTGACATGCACTGTTTCAGCTGAATGACAGAAACTGGTTACTTGGATTTTCAGCATGAACACAACCTAGTGCAGTAGTTTTATCAACATGAATGCCATTAGTGACATGAGAAAAAAAAAAAAAACCTTAAAACTACTGCAGCAAAACAACAGAACAATACAATCAAACTGTCTACAGCATCCCTCCTAGCTTAGCTGACAGGCCTTGTGAGTTCTCTCCACCAGGTTCCAATATGAAATGAAAATAACCACGATTAAACAAGCAGCTTGCCAGTATGTATGGCACCACTGTTGGATCAGTTAAGTTCACCATCTTCTAAACCAACAATGCCTGGCTCTCAAGTTCTCATGTGTTAAACACTGTCTGCAGTTAATGGTCACTGAATATGCAGTTAACTCAAAGTCACATACATTTCAACTAATCTTCCATGCAAAACACAGCAGGTCTTGTAACAAGCTCAAACCAAGGAAGAAAGAGATAGCTAATGTAAATACATTTCCCCACTTTTTTGACACAGGAAAAAATAACAACAGAAGACAATATGATCATGAATGTTGACAGGCCAAGAACACACACTTTATGTTCAGACATGCTCTATACTGCAAAGTGCCTAACATGTGTCACATTCCATGTTCATTGGAACCACATTGCTGTAAACATGCTTACAGAGATATAAAATTGCACCATAACACAGATTACTGGTGAGTGAGGGGCTATGAATGGTATAAAGCCTCATTTTGAACTGGACCACTGCCAGCTGCAGAGGTGACATTAGCCCGACAACTTTCTGACTGCCTTTAACAGGGCCGAGACCAGCATCTGATGTGTCTTCAGCTAACTCTACTTTTCATCTCATGTTCTTTTGACATTTCCTGAATGGAAAACTATCCTACATATTTCCATACACCCTTTGGCTACAAATGCGCTTAAGAATACTATATACAATGGCACAAAATGTGAGGTATAATAAGTTTTATATGCCCTTTTGTTGAAAAATTTCAGTGAATTTTTAAGGATATATTGTGGTATCAAAAAGAAGGGGGAGGAAAAAAAAAAAAAAGAAAGAATACGAAGCAAAAATTCTGAAATGGCACCTATTACACCCAGCTCAAATTCCGCATTTAAAATCGTTTCCTACATTTCCTTGTATATCTCTTCCATGGATAATACTGAAGCTGTCTGCTGTGATGGTCTGAACCTTTTTCTGTTATGAAAAAAGGGTTATTCAACTATCTGTTTGTCTGGTACACCTACCATGTCAAACAATACGTATGATCCTAAGTCCATCAAAAACTCATTACAAGCTAAGCCTGCTGTCCAAAGTTTCTCAAGGTGTTAGATTTTAAGACTGAAAAAAAGGTCTAAAATCTCAAAGGTGTTTAAACAGATTCAAGGAGCGCATTGCCTCTAACATCTGAAGAGAACTTCACATACTTCACAGCTCCATCAACAACGCCAATGACCTCGACCATGAACTGAAGTGTCGTGTTGGGCAAACAACACCAGTATTCAAAGCAACATCAGTATTCAATCAGCTGAACAAAATATGGAACAGCAAGAAATTCTCCCTTGGAATCAAATTGAAATTGTATAACTCCAGTGTGATGTCAATGCTGTATATGTCTGTGAAACCTGGCAACTGAAGACCACCCAGGAGAAGAAACTTGATGCTTTTGATACTATGCGCCTAGTAATATCTTGGGCATCAAATGGTCAGACTTTATACCACATGAAGACGTCACGGAGGGGTCCAAACAGCTCCCCGTGTCAACCATCATCTGCAGACGATGCCTCCACTGGCTGGGTCATGTCTTGAGATTACCCTCTTCAGGACCTGCAAACCAGGCCATTAAATGGACCCCAGCAGGCCAGAGAAAAAGAGGACGACCCAGGATGAGCTGGCGACAAGACAGTGGAGAGAGACCTCAGACTCGTTGACAGAGGATGGAGTGACACTAGCAAATTGGATGAGGACCGTGCACAGTGGAGCGCCTTGACTGCCTCATGCGTAGCAAGACGCGGGAGCATCTAAGTAAGTCTAAGAAAGTAATTGCTTCTAACATCTGAAGAGCATACAGGGCAAAAATAACTCAAAGGTATGTACATAACATGATTGATTTTTCTTGTTTCTTACCAGTAAAGTAGGATTTACAATTGATTACGTCTACTGGTCATAAAATAAAGTGCATCCACCAATTCGCACAGTGCACTCATTAAGCTTCACTTTAGTTGGAACCTTTTTTACATAAGCAGAGAATTTTTGCAACAAGTTGGCTAGGGAAAATAGTGCTGGCTGAAGATGGGACATGACAATGTCTAAACTGTGAAAGAAACAGGGCACCACACTCTCTCCCTTCTTCACACGACCATGGCATTCAGCGTCACTCTGTACGAAATTGACTGAAATGCCAGCACTAACCAAACACTGTAGCGGTCAACACATCTTGTCCATAAAATGGTAGACTAAACCACCATTGCACAGATGTCATTACACACAGCAGAAACAATGATGCAACCAGCTAGACGCAGCACAGTTGTCTATACACATAGCAGTTTAAAGAAAATGGTGGAACCAATGCAAAACTGCACAAATGTTATTACTTCATAGAAATGATGGAACAATAAATCAATCTATCATTGCACAACTCTCATATATACGGCAGTCCATGAAATGCTGGAATCACCAGTGCCACTGCTCCACTGTCAATACACAGCTTAGTCCATGAAAATTAAAGGAGCCATCCTAATTGATGGAACAAACCACACCGAACTGATGTTAGTACATACAGCAGTCCATGAAATAATGGAACATCCAACCTACCACTGCACCATTTTCATTACATATGGCAGTCCATGAAGTGATGGAACAACCAACCTACCACTGCACCATTTTCATTTCACATGGCAGTCCATGAAGTGATGGAACAACCAACCTACCACTTCACAGAAGTCAATACACAGTAGTACATGAGATGATGGGGAAAAAACACCCTATCACTGCACAGTTGCAAAAACACATAGCAGTGCATGACAAACAGAATCAACCAAATACTGCACCGTTGTCAAAACATATAGTTCATGAAATGGTGGAACCAACCAACCTAACACGTGCACAATTGTCAATACACATAGCAGTCATCAGTTATCATGGAAATCCAAAGGCATAGAAATAGCACAACTCACGCATGGATTCAGTTTGCAATGTTTTACTTTTTGTTTTCACTTCAGGGATCAAATTTTTCTCTTTGTTGGCGAATTTCTCAAATAAGTGGGATGGTGCATAGTCCCTTTCAATCATGTGAAACATTTAAGTGAGCTGCTTAGGCAAGTGCATTTTTGAAGCAACTCTCAGCAAGAACAAACTCTTCAACCAAGTTGTAGAAGGCAGAGAGAGAGAGAGAGAGAGAGAGAGAGAGAGAGAGAGAGAGAGAGAGAGAGGAGAGAGAGAGAGAAAAGTGTGTATTCACCCAACATTGGTGCTTTCCCATTGTTTTTCAGCCCATTTCTTTTTTTCTATGCAGAATTTAAAATAGTGTGCAGAATCCCATCGTTTTCAATCAAACCTGCTTCCCTTGAATGGAACTCCTGCCTGGCAATTTTTGCCAGTAAATTTTGCGAGAGAATTTCACCACTTAAAACATCTCACCTATGGAATTACAGCTTAACACTACTTAGCTGTGAATACACACTGCAGTCCATGAAAATGATGGAACCAACTGACCAAGCACTACATAGCTGTCAATACACATAGCAGGCCATGGAAGTGATGTTACAACCAACCAAACACTTTAAAATAATCGATGCACATAGCAATCCATGAAAATGATGAACCTATCACTGTGCAGTTGTTAATAAACATAGCTTTCTATGAAAATGATGGCACCAACTACCACTGCACATTTGCCAATACACACTGCGGTCAGTGAAATAATGGAACAAACCAAATATGACTGCACAGTTGTCAATACACGCTGTGGTCAGTGAAATAATGGAACCAACCAAGTATGACTGCACTGTTGTCAATACACACTGTGGTCAGTGAAATAATGGAACCAACCAAGTATTACTGCAATACACACTGCGGTCAGTGAAATAATGGAACCAACCAAGTATTACTGCAATACACACTGTGGTCAGTGAAATAATGGAACCAACCAAGTATTACTACAATACACACTGCGGTCCATGAAATGGTGGAAACAACCTACTACTGGCACCAAGGACTGGAAGACTTCATATGTACATGGCAGCTGTTGCTTTGCTCAAACTATGTGATTTTACAAATAAGTGCGTCTAGTACAGAGATGCCTACCCTACTTTCATAGACACCAATCTCCAAAATCAGGGACACACCATCATTTTCAGGGACATTACAAAAGATTATTCTGTAAGTGCGTTTTCACTTGTGACACATTATTCCAACGTGCTTGTTTATTTTAACTCGGCGCCTCGTCGATCACCTGGTGGGCGACGGGTTGAGTGCTTCCCACTGACGCGTCGCCCGCCAGGTGATCGATGATTTACTCGAATTTTCACATGCAGCTGTGCAGTCTAAGGGAAACAATTGTGGTATCCACAGAAAGCCGAGGATCTCCTCTATTAGGTGGTACTCTCTCTTAGTGCATATCTCGCGTTTGATTCTACTTTTTCGCTCATATTATGGGATAGCTGGAGATAACTCTGGCTGCTCGTGTTAATCATGTTGTTAGCACCGAAGCATCAGCGAGTGGTAGTGAACAGAAACATCTTATTTCAAGAAGTAACTGAAAGAATGGAAGAACGATCAAATGAAGAACTGGAACTGTTTTCCGAACTTGTCGAACTTATCCGAACTGTTTTCTGAACTTGCCGAATCGGACAGAGAGGATATGAGTGACGATGGTGAGTTGCACATACTAAATGATGAAATTTTTGCATTTTTTCTTGATGCATTGTTTTTATGTGTTTGCTACACATTGTGTTGACTAGAGTTATGATCATATTGATGTTTCATCCATACTTACGTGGAGAAAAAGTTTTTGCCGATAGCTGTTTGTCTACACTTTTCAAACCTGTGGCGAGTGTAGTGTGTACCGAGCACAGGACTGTAGTATTTTTTTTCTAAAAGAACGTGATTTGAAGTTTTCAAAAACATAATATTTATTGTTGTATTCGGTTTGGTTCTGTCAGTATATTTTTTGTAAAAATACCGAAAATAGTGCGTCTCAGCGTGTCACGGTTGTGGCAGAAATTTGCATCTGCATTGAGTTAACATGCTGCTAGAAGTCATTTCCCCCTGCCATGTTTGATAGAGTAACTGAAGGTACAAATTTTGCAAAATGTGTGCCATTCACCTTTCTTTCCTGGCTTGATCAATGGCCACTTGTCCGTATAATTATCCTGACTGTTTGGCATCATTTCACAGCTTCTTCTACAGTCCTTTTCAACACCATTTTGGTGAAAAACAGACGAGACCGAGTCTACTTTGTGCATACACTAGGATGCACTAGCCAATCGGCAGCTTGCTATTGATTCCACCTCTGACTGTGTGATTTTGCTAGGGAACCACCTCCCAAGAGAATTTTGGCGCATTCTTTTCCTTCACTATTCAGCGATTTTTTATTTCTCCAGATGGTCAGCGCAAAATCATATTTCTAGAACGCTACAACCGATTTTCTGATTTCTTAGGACAAATACAGAACATCTGTGACGGTAGACATGTATGTGTGTGTGTGTGTGTGTGTGTGTGTGTGTGTGTGTGTGTATGTGTGTTTGCATGCATTCCATGCTTGCATGCTTACATCTGCTTAAGTATATGTAGCATTTTCATTTGACATTCTTTGGACACTGTGATATTAAATGAAACAACTGCACCCACCTGCCTTGCTTATGGGGGCCCATGAGCCTGCATTCTGTGTGTGCGTGTTTGTGTGAGCGTGTGTCTGTATGTGTAGGTGAAAGCATCTCTTCCCATTCCATTGTCACATTGGTGAAAAACAAAGGCAGCTCAGGCAGAACATGGTCCTCTGCCAACTGCTGTCACCACTGACATCCCATTTGCCACAGTACGCTCTCACAAGTCATTATCATCTTTTAGCACTTGGCACAGCACAGGTACCTCTGTCATGACATCATATATATGACCTGATCTGTCTGGCAGGCAGGCAACAGACACAATCATGAAAGATACGTTTTATACTCCCTATCACCAAAATGTGCAGGCCAGCACATTCAAGACTGATTATCTGTGCTGAAGTCTCTTATCATTAAAAAATGAACAGACTACATGGTCACAACAGCTCAGCTATAACTGAACTGTACAGAGGCCAGGCCACACTGTCATGACGATCAGTACGACACTAATCCTGCTCGCTCTGATGATGTTGATCGGGATCGTGAACAGGATCTGGACCTAGGAAAAGAAAGAGAAGAAGAAAAAGATCAACCTCTCAGATCACACAAAATTCATGCATACATGTCATTTTTCATTGACAAGATAATCCCTGTTTACTGTGTGACCAATACATAGTGGACACATTATGACATGGGGAAATGTAAAACATTACATAAGACACACTATGACATGGGAAATTTCAATGAAGGGAAGAATGCTGTGCAAATGTACCACATGGGAATACAAGTCTACCCTGGGAAACGGGGAAGCATTCTCAGGTCAGGTTCGTGTTGATGAATGTTCAGGGTAAAAATGAGCACAAACATGGCACAAAAAAGAACAAGACAAACAAGAACTGATGTGGGAGACACATCAAAGCTTCAGACAATCATCTAAAAAACTTTAAAATGTATGGATCTCCATCAGTTAAGGCGTTTAACTGCTCAATTATGGAAATATCATCAAGAGAGCGTGTAAGCAAGGTTACCTCATTTCACCGTATGTTTTTAATTTGCATTGAAATGCTTGCTACCAGTACCACATTAGTGAAAACTGATAGATTAAATGTACAACAATAAACAATAGAATGCATAAAATAGCCCTATTAGCAATTGATACTCAGATGATGACTGAGGGTGATGCTGCATCTTTTGAGACAGTCATTGAAACGATCAAAGTATTTGGCTGCAAGTCTGGTGTCTGTATGACTGATGGCAAAATGCATGCAACACGGTTAGGCAGTAAGAAACAGTCTGCATGAAACATTTACTACATTTCAAAATCAACTGGAATTCACCAAAATTTAAAATTGTAGCTGTATGGTTTAGGGTAGATCTAGATCACTGTGAGGAAATGAATTACAATGAAAAATTATCAAAAATAAAAAGGCTATCTGAGACACTCCCAAGAAGGGTATATTAAGTCCCTCGGAGCGATTTGGCCCACAGGAAAGGTGGTGTGACCTATTTAACAAAAAAAATTTGGGGGGGGATTTTTCACATTTTGGCAACTTTAAACCTTGAAATTTATACTGTTAAGTCTTATAGCTCAATTTGACCTATAAAGTTGCTTACCCTTTTGCAAGGTTTATCGACAAAAAATCAACACAAAAACATAGAAATTTTGGTTGACTTTGTGGCTTTGTTACTACACAACCCCACAGGCAACCTACACATATGACCTATCGTTTGACTCAGCAAGGTCCCACGCAAACGGCCAATTCATTCAAACCGCTGGACATTTTCACACCCTGTGCATAATTTGCTTCCAAATATAGTAAACAAACACTAGGAGTTTATCCAATGAGAATGACAGATTCATGAACCCCCTGTAGCAACAACCCTCCGATTAGTCAATTTCATCTCAAGGGCAATAACTTGCTTGTTGTTTACACCGGTCAGGATGAGCGAAAGCCAAATTCCAATCATGGAGAAGCGAAGACAGAAACGTCTTGCTGATCTTTTAAACCAAAGTTCAGCAGCTGGCACATCCGAAATGCAAGAGATCACAGGTATTATTTATGATTATTTTCTTTATGACACCGAAACTACACCAGACCCTGACAAAAACAGCGACAATGTAGCCAAAGAAGAGAAGCCAGCTGAGAATGAACTGGAACCTTTTGTTTCCACAAGTCAACACATCCTCTGACAAAGAATCAGACTTGGACATTGAAGTGGATCTGTCAGAGTGCAATGATAAAGAAAACACACCACTTGTCCACGTTGATAACACTTTCGGCCATGCAGAAACGAAGGATTGTGCGGACAACAGAATGCATCCGACACATGACCGGGCAGTAAATTTTGCATGCAAGTGCATCCAGATTAAGTCGCTAGTGACAAAATCTTCCCCCACAACAGAATAGAGGGTGCATATCACAGTTTACAACAGAAGTTGTAGCAACACAACTTAACATGCAAGATATGACAAGAGGTAAGTTCAGAAACATTCTCTCTCTGTTATGCTAATGAACTGTGGTCAAGACATCTGTAATCCACGTCGCATACCCAAGCATAAACACTTTCTATTGAAAACAAGAAACCGCACACACACAAATGTGAGTTTGTGTATGTGTGTGTGTGTGTGTGTGTGTGTTGTGTGTGTGTGATTTTGCAGCACTCTACACAGAAAAAGTATACCAAGCTAGTTTTTTTTCCCTGTCAAACACGACTGAATTGTATGTGTGTCCACATGTGTATATGCTCATGCGTGTGTGTGGTGTGTGTGTGTGTGTGTGTGTGTGTGTGGGGTGTGTGTGTGTGTGCACGCGTACGTGTACTAAAATATAATGCTTATACTGGAACTACCTGAAAACGAAATGCTTATTAAAATTATAATCATTGCAATTAAATTTACACACTTACGTGTATTTATTGCAATCCAATAGAACCGTTTTTCTGATAGTGACTAAGAGCACAAGTGCTACCACTACCAAGAAAAATTGTTAAGTGACATGTATATGAATCACTGAATATCTCCCTGCCTTTTTCTGCCCATCCCAACTCCCTCTGTACTCGTGTGTGTGTGTGTGTGTGTGTGTGTGTGTGTGTAAGAGAGACAGAGAGAGTGAAAAAGAGCGAGAGCGACTTAACAGAGATGAACCCTAACGCCACCAACATCGCACTTCTGCGACCACGTGGCTCACCGCTGATGTCGCTGAAATGCAACCAACTTGGGTTACCTAACTCCCGATACTCTCATTTTCCAAGTTGATAAGATAGAAAGCCAGCAATAAATGTCACAGTTGGGAGATTCCCTGACCTGTGCTCACAGCCATATGCTTCATCAGAGTGCTGTTCAGTTAAGTGGTTTTCATTTGTGTTATCCTGACTTTTTTCCCCACTCACTATGACGTCACAACCAAGCACTTCACGTATTCGACCTTGCTGTACATTTACCACAGATCACATGCTGGAAATATTGAATAGACGGTCAGTTGATCCTGATTCAGATGAAGAAGACCTAGATAGTGACCAGGAAACATTATGGGATAGTGAGAGCTTGACTAATTACTGCCAAGTAAGGCGTTGGATGCGTGCCAAGTGGTGGGGAGAGAAGGGACAACCAGAGATCAGACCAGATGCAGGCTCACCACCTGTGCCCAGTGTTTTGGCGCTGAGCCAACCAGCAGTGACTGACAGCTGAAAGTGTATGTAAGGGGGCGAGCAAGATGAATAGCTGAGACTAGTACAAAGCAATGAACTTCAAACACAGCTGGCTTGCAGGTCGAGGTTGAAGGGGCGTGGCCAACTGACACATGTCAGAGGTGAGCAGCAGAGATGTGTCCGAGTGGGAATTATGATCAGCTTGAATGACTCCCCAGGGTTCCAGAGACCAACAGTACTATTCCTTTCATTCCTGGGGGAAATTATGATACAAAAGAGGTAGTTTTTGAACCCAACTTTGGTTTTTCTTACATCTAAAAAAAAAATTCATTGTTATATACGTTGTATGCAGAACTGAACACAGATTTTCATGTGAGTCAAAGGCTGAACTTCAGGCTGTGCTGCAACAGACAGACGATGACAAACATGACATTTAGAGTGTCACATGTAAACGAAACCAATAAACAGACACAAACAAACGAATACACCAGACAGACGCACGCACAAGTGGGTAGACATGTATTCTGGAGTTGCGAAGGATTGTCTTTGTTGTCACAGTAATTGCTACATTAGTAGCAATTACACATATGTCAGTAATTGCACAATGGTGTTCACGTTTGCTCAGAATCACATCAGCACCAATGTAACTAAAAACATAAATAACAACCCACACTACTTTACTTCTACATGTCATGAACTACTGTACACTGTCAACACATCAGTGTGTGTGTCTTCTTGTCACTTATTGGTCAGCATCATCTTCTGCCATCTTGTTCAGACAAGTGCAAGTGAAAGTGAGATGAAGCAAAACTACCACCCAAACTTATAAAACAAAACCAGGAAACTCAAAAACTTTTTCATGGGAAGTGGAAGCCAGCACTAGCTTTACGTAAACATGTCCAGAGGTACCGCCAGGAGCAATTACCGGCAAGTGGACAGGTTTATAAACAACCCCCATGGAGTCCTGCTATCGCCAAAAAACTGGCCGGCAGGACTATGGGAAGGGATGGGAGCTTGCCTGCTTAGCTCCCTGTCATATTCAAAGGTACTTTTTAACCTCGCCGATAAAAAGGCGTGTCGTGTTCAAAAGGTTAAGGTGCATGGCATTACTGCTCAGTCCAATAAAGCCGAAGAGAACATAAAGCACTTGTCATAATCCTGTACTTACCGAAAGGGACAAAAAAAATAATATGATTCTCTCAATGATAATGAAAGGGTACTTAAATGCTGTCGAAAATGGAATGATACATGGACTATAAATTCAAACAGAATACATAAAATAAAAGAAGAAAAATTTAAACACTTCAAAATCAAGACAATTCACAAGATCATTGCATGCAACAAACATATGCCTTAAAACCATGGGGTTTGTTAAAATTGAGAAATGCAGCTTTTGCTAAACAGAATGAGACCAGTTTCCATTCTGCAATGGCCTAGAAACCAGCATTCATCAAAAGTGTAAATGTACAAAGAGATAAAGTGTGCAAGTTAACCATTTTGTTCGGATATTTACAGATTCACGAAACAGATGAGATTTTTTATCCTTTTATCTGGCTTGCCTCACAAAACATGAGATTTTAAAAATCGTATCTTGCTTGCCAATTTCTTTGTACACTGTTGTAAAATGAGCAAAACTCAGCAATCTCTTACCCCATATTTAGAGCACCTACATTATATATTATTGATACTAAACAGAGAAACACTTATCTCATGTAAACATGGCTTCTACTGGTTTCCTTTCTGGGTGGAAATGCTATGAACCTCACTTTAATGAAATTGACTGAATCTGGTGGCGCATGCTGCTCACGCTATGACTATGTTTATATCATTTTTACTTTTACAATCCATTTGATGAATAGATGGCAAAGTCTGTGTGGTTTGTATGTGTGCAAGTGCCTGTGTGACATGATAATTACATCTTTTTCTACTTTCTAGCTTTTGCGATGATTATTTGACGCAAAAATAAGTCATATTTCTGTAAAAAGCTGAAGCACTGGCATTTGGCATAGTGCAGTAACAGATTATGTCTTTTTTCATGTCACATCTGCCTGTCATCTCTTTTCTTCCACCTATTCCCTCCTTCCATCCACTGCATCCACACGGGAGTGTGTGTGTGTGTGTGTGTATGAAGATGGATATGAGTGTGTGTGAGTTATGTGATGTTGTGGTGTCTTTGTTAATCTGAATTTTGTTTTGTTTCTTTTACTTGCCAATGAATGTAATTCATTGGCAGGTGCTTTTTATACTTGTTCACATAACAACTATATTGCCATTATGGTTGGCTTCTGTATGTTTTCCCGTTTGTGTAATTAAGTGCAATAAACAAAAAAAATATGAGAATACATTCAAAGGTAGAATTTTTTTTTTTTTTTGAATCAGAGCTATCACAAAATTTCCACAAGAACAATTCTAAATATACAGAAAACAAATGGACGTTCGAGTCGATACCTTCTGTGAGTGGAAGTGTCCACAGGAGAATGACTGTATTCAGAATCACTGTCCCGGTGACTTTTGTGCCCCCTGTTATCCTCTGAGTCACTGTCACTGCCATGCAGTTGTTGCTCCTTTTCCAGCTCGGCCATTTCTCGATGTCGTTTTTCTCGCTCCCGCCGCCGCATCTCCATGGTTCTGTTGCGCAGATCCTCCTCCCTATCCTGTAGACATCCCACAGCCCAGTTGACTTTCACTTGATCAGGGTACACTGATCTCGCCTATCCCCACACCTGTGCACAAGACTCGATCTAACATGCATTGTCATCACACTTTAAGCCTGACATCTCGATCTATCAAATCAAACCTATGTGCCAACTTCTTCCTTCCTTTCCACTTCATCACAATTCTTGTCCTTCTCCTACATTAATAACGCTTGGAAACTTTTAACTACACTGATCATCACCAAAAACAGCTCATTTGGATCTAAGAGCTCAACTTCACATTGGTAAAAATCGCCAATTCTGTAAATACTGTATCCATAGTCGGACCCGTTTGTCCAACATCATCCCTCCCCAGAATCAAATGTTGTCACCCTCAGTAAACTAACCATAATTCATTCTACTTTGCACAGCTATTTGTTGTGAGAAATAGCTTACTCTTGTCTGTGTGTGTGTGTGCGTGCGTGTGTGTACGAGTGTGCACATGCTCCCAACCGAGAGACAGTGAGAAATGGTGTGTGTGTGTGTGTGTGTGCTTGTGTGTGTGTGTATGTATGTGGAAGGGGAGGAGGTTACTAAAGAGATCCTTGTAAAGATTTGTAAATTTCAACATTTTCGGGACCTAATTTTTACTTTCCCTTACCCATTAACTCATTAAGTGACATACATCTGACAGTAGTGTGATACTTAACTCACTCCATTCCAGGAGTTTTTCCCCTTGCTAATCCCTGAATACGCTGGGTTTGTATAGGGTAGGAAAAAAATTCTCACAATTATAGATGAGCATACGACACTTGAAATTTGGTGAGTGGATACAATGCATATTAGTCTATATGTGATCAAAAAATAAAGTAACTTACTAACCATCTTGGTGGTGAAAATTGTCTCAAAATTTTCCCTATTTTTAGCACTTTTGCACTTATCAGAAATATATACTAAGTGTTCCTTAGCTGCTCAGAAATGTTCTACATCACATTCTAGCACATCTGGAGTCACTGAAGACACAGAAGATATAATATGGAATCAAAAGCAGGTGATGGAGAATGTGAAAATACAAAAAAAATGTGTCTCTGCTGGATGAAAAACAAAAAAAAGTTCACTGTGCACAAAACTGGTGACAAGTGACATTGCATCCTGGCACAGCTTCACACACAGTGGCAAACCATGGACTGCAAGATGCTTGTTGTAGAGAATAGACCCCTGAATAAGAGTCAAGGTTAGAAGACGAAAAACAGCTTCTTCCACCACTCCATGGTCTTCCTATTCAGGGGCATGTAGGCCATGAGCTGATCACTCCTGTCTACTCATGCCATGTAGTCCTGCACTGCTGCTGGTTTTTGCAAAATAAATATCAGTAAAAATATGCCTGGAAACACAAACATACCCATGCACAGAGTTACAAAACATGAACATGTGTAGCTGTTCTCTCTCAAACACACACACACACTTTCACACACACACACACAAAGTAATGCACAAATACTCAGTACATATAATCATTAACTCAATTTGTTTATCCCCCCCCCCCTCCCCCTAGTCCACTGATACATGAATAGATCACTGCAAACAATATGCACTCACTTAGTGTGTAAAACATACATGACACATTTACACATAGCACAATTTATGTAGTAATAATTTCTCTTTAGCCACCTCTGTGGAATGCATGGACAACTCAAAGAACTGCAAAGGCTGAGTGTTGACTGGCCAGTCGTTCAACAGACCTGGTGTGCCTGTGAACGGATGATCGAGAGGAAAAAAGATAACATTATCAGTCCAATCGTCATTGAAAACAGCCCCAAAATCGTCCACGTCTTCCCCCATTTCAGCATCAGTATCCGAATCAAACACCTGTTGTTGAGGCTCGACTGCTGGCACAGTTTCATCTGCTTCTTCGCCACTATCAGCCCCACTTCAGTGTCGCAATCCACGTCTGTCTCCCCACTGTAGGGGTCAAAATCCTCATCAGAAGAATCGCTGATGTCTTCTTTGATATCTGACCCTTCAGTCTGGATCAGTTCAAGTGCGTCTTCAAATTCACCAGCCCTATTGCGTCGAACGCTTCGTTGCGACGCCATCTTTTCAATCTCAGAGCAGAGCTGACCAACAGTAGTCTTTGTTGTTGTCGGCTCGCGAGCGAGCCACGCTACACACGCAGCGCAAATGAATGAAAAGTTGGTAGGGGATAACTAAGGAATCATCTCCCTTCTTGAGTTTCGTAACCGATACGTCACTCGGACAGCGCGAATTTTCAAAATCCGAATCCGCATATGTGGACATTGGTAGTGAACACTTCGTCATACGATGTCCGCATATGCGGACACTGGTAGCGAGCGAGTTAATTATCATCATTATTATTATCATAAATATGCTGACAAGACTTTCAGTTACATTTTCCTGTAAAACTTGGTTCAAACCTACGGTGCAATATGAGGCAGGGGGAAGGGAGGCTGCAGATAGATGAAAAAAATGGTATCAAAACAAATATGTATTCTTAGAAATAACGGGAACCTGACGGAACACCACAAGCCTGTGCAGGAAACATTTCCAATCACTTTGCTCGATACACATGTACCCCATCATTACAACGCGCATATGCGCAGACTATGTATGTTTACAAATCTTAAATAAATGTTAGCGAACTGCCCAGAGAACGAGGACAAACGAGTCACAAGACAAAACACAACGCGTTTCGACCTCTTAGGTCTTCCTCAGGTGAGACATAAACCAATAAAACAACGAAAATTCACTTAGCTTTGATCGCTTCAGATCGCTTAGGGTTCAGCGCAAGGAAGAAGGCGTTGAATGAGAACGAGGCTGTTCTCATTCAACGCCTTCTTCCTTGAAGGCGTTGAATGAGAATGAGGAAGAAGGCGTTGAATGAGAACGAGGAAGAAGGCGTTGAATGAGAATGAGGAAGAAGGCGTTGAATGAGAACGAGGCTGTTCTCATTCAACGCCTTCTTCCTTGCGTTGAACCCTAAGCGATCTGAAGCGATCAAAGCTAAGTGAATTTTCGTTGTTTCATTCGTTTATGTCTCACCTGAGGAAGACCTAAGAGGTCGAAACGCGTTGTGTTTTGTCTTGTGACTCGTTTGTCCACGTTCTTTGGTGGTTCGCTAACATTTATTTAAGATTTTAGATTTCCGCCTGCAGTCGTCTCGCTTTGCAACTAGATATATGTATGTTTAACACATTTTAGTCATCTATGTCACTGAAATAGACATAAAGTGTATTTATTGGTCAGTTCCGATGGTAGTTGCTGAAATTTTGTCGAGAAGCAAAAGCAGCAGTTTAGGCATGAATTTCATACATACTGCAATTTATTTTTAAAACATAAATAATGAGGTAGACAAAATGTGTTTCATTATGACTTCGATACAAAGACTTTATTTTGTTTTAAAATGTGTTAAGATCGACATCAATGAAGCTGCCTTAGTTCAGTTGAAAAACTTGTGATTTTGCAGTCTTCCTGACTTCTGAAATTTCGGAAGAAGCCTCACCAATTTAGTTGTAAAATTGCTGACCTATTGTTTTACTTACAGACGGTGAAAAAGTTGGAATGGTCATCTCAGTACCAAACTCTAGTAATTTGTTTTATTCTGTGAGTTGCTTAAGTGTCCACAGTTTGTACAGCAATTAACATAATTGTCGAGTTTACAAATCACTGTGCCGAATCAAGATCATAGCACAGGTGGATGAAACAATAAATGTCTGCAACTGTTTCCGAGTTAAACAATTGAATTTTGAATCAAGGGCTGATGTGTTAAACTCAGGTTGACTCAAAGACAGGCTGAATCCTCCCCCAGACCTGACTACCCTAGAACTGCTGTTGGTGTACTTTTCAACAAAATTGAACATATTTTCTACAAAGAGTGCAGGGTTGCACATCCACGTCGGACATCGGACATAGACCGATTGCACATGCAAAATGTCCGATATAACTGGCAGTGAAGAGGACAAATGTCCCATTACTTTGCCGAAAACGCGGTCACTGTCCGATAGCTTTCCGATGCTCACGGACATGGCACCGGCCGTTTATATCAAGCCCGCATAATTATTTGAGTCCGACCGTCGTACAGAACTCCAGTCTGTAACTTTAGTGTGAGCCCACTGCCCAGTGAATCACTAGGCCTATTACTAGTCCCGTGTGCCACTGGCACTAAGCTTAGTGGCGAGCCGTGGCGGTCTATTTTTAGCTCGTTGGCTTGCAACTCTGCCTCCCTGACTCGCAGCGAGGTACACGGCTCGCAGCTGAGAGCTCGCAGCCAGCTTGTGTCAGGGTTATTTTTAGCGGCTAAAGAGCGATAAGCCTTGTACTGGCCCAGCTTGCCATCACCCTGCCCGTCCATACAGCTGATGTAGAAAGAGGGTTCAGCACTCAGAATTTGATTTTGACAAGTCAAAGGAACAGACTGACAGCAGGAAACCAGGCCATGCTGATGAGGGTGCAAATGGAAGGACCAAGTGATGTCAAGGGGGAATCAGAATGGGTGTTCAGGGTGACAGAAAAGTGGGGAGAGAAAAGGAAAAGAATGCTCTTCAACCAAAAAGACGACTCCAAATGAATCAATATTGTACTTGAATACTAGCATTAGCAATGAATAGTACTGATTTAGGAAAGACACTGCCTCTGTGTGTGTGTGTGTGTGTGTGGACTAGTAATAGTATGTTTACCAAACATAGCTTCCCACTCTAGGAATATAGTCAGCTTTTGTAATACCATTTTTGTGTGCATAAAACTTAATATAGCCTACATTCAATCTGGCTTGCGTTCAAAATGTCCGATTGATTTTGTTATGAAGAGGACAAATGTCCTATTACTTCAGGGTGGTCCAGGACATTTGTCTATAGATACTGCTAAGGATGTACAACCCTGAGAGTGTGTACAAAGTTCCATCTTTCTGTAAAGCAAGGGAAAGGGTAGGGGAGGGGGGGGGGGGGGGGGGGGGGGGGGGGGGGGAGTGGGGCATTCATTTCATTTCCACCTGCCTAACAGCAGACAGGCTTCAGTCCAGTGGTGACCACTTGATCTTGCCACTATGGTAAAGAAATTCTTTCTAATATAAATTACTTTCATAACTGATTCATCGGCATACTTTAGCACAAGCTCATGCACTCTTGTTGTTTGTTTTGACATTTTCAGTGCATGTTGTCAAAACAAAAGACACTACTTAAAGTCATTCTGCAAGCAGAAGTTAGCAAGAGTTGTCGCTCTGGTAAAAGCCTATGCAATACACTCCGCAAATGCAATTACTGCTCAATAACTTCAGTATCTTTTTTCTATGCCTTTTTTTTCAGTTCATCATGTTTTCGCCTGAATACAAAATACTGTAAAATCGTATGGGGAAAACAGGTCTGCTCCCCTATATTCTGACAAGTTCTTTTTCAGATTTTATTAAGCCATATTTCCATACTTGGTAAATTTCCCCCGCTAAATATGAAAAAACTGTATCGGCAAACTGGTCTACTTTTGTACACATTAATAAATTTCATGCAGAGCTGCCAAGGTCTCAAAAGCATTTTGACATTATAATTTAGCATTCTGAATTTCAGCACAGGAATTGTGTGCCATACGACAAATCAGACCCGATAGTGCTTTCAGTCGCACTTTGCACATGACATGATGGTGGACTAACATGATGGAACCTCACTAGTAATCAAGTAGATTTGTCTTGATCTACAAAAAAATCAAAATGGTAGACAATGAAACCAATCAACAAGGTAGCAAAATCATGATCATTTTAAACCATTTTTCTTCTTATCATTATTATATTGGGTATTTATATAGCGCCTATCCTCAGTCACAGACCAAGCTCTAAGTGCTTTACAATAAACACTACCTCACTCACTCAACAGGCTGCCTACCCAGGTAGAGCCGGCTGAAGAGCAGCCTACTGGCGCTCATTCAGTCGTTTCCCGTACCATTCAAATACCAGTCACTCATTTTCATTTATCTCATTTATTCCTCCAGTTTCTCACATAGGATGCATGCGATGTTTTATACGTGTCCTCCATTTCCACCAGTACATGATGGCACACGATAACAGTAAGTGACAATTTTTGTGGCTTGGTAAGAAATACCAGGCGGCTATCTTCAATCTACATCAATTTTGCCAGGGCAGCGGGGAACCCCACTACTCTTTTCAATTTTCAACTGCCGTGGGTTCTTTAACGTGTGATGGTTCTTTAACGTGTGATGTTCAGTTCGATTTGTCATTCAAACTGGGAAAGAAAGGGCGAGAAAGGCAGGGCTCGAACCCACGCACTTCTCACACATTGGATTGGCAGGCGAACGTCTTAAGCACTCTGCCACCTTTCTTCTATTTTGCCATCCTCAACTTCCTGAACTTGGCCATTTTTTGATTAAATAAGTCTATAATCTACAGATCTTCATGTCTTGGATCTGTTTAAGCCACCAGTAAGTCCATGAAGCTTGTTTTCTTTTAATATCTAAAAATTGTAGGTTTTGGCACAGCATTTCACCACCATGCGTAGCACTGTCTATGAAACTGTAGTATGCCAAAAGCGCAGCACTAGGCAGCTCTGTTTCATAAAATTCTGTCATTTTCCCTACAAATCATAAACCACTCTATCAAAATCTTCATTTTCAAGCACTTGTGAGCACTCTTAAGGTATTCATAAGAACTTTAAGGACTTTTCTATCCTTGAAAAGGGATTCCAAAATTCAAGGACTTTTAAGATTCAAGGTCTTGTATGAACCAACTGTCCCGAACAAATTTAATTTTGTGATCCACTTTAACTCACTAATGCATCATGGCAGCTCTGTCTTAAAACATTTCCATTTCCCAAACAGTCCTTCAAATGAGACTATAAACCAGGTTCCGTGTGTGAATGCACGCATAACAACTTGCACACAAGCAAAATCCCACCACCACCTTTCGGAAGAGAAGGCTAGTTTGGTCTTTGGTATGGATGACACGTTACACATAGCATGAACCCTGTGTGAGCAATTAAAAGAATGAAGGAAGTAAGGAAACTGAGAGAACGATATGACTGAATGACACAGAAAACGACGGAATGAAGCGCCAGCAGGCAGCTCTTCAGTCGGCTCTACCCAGGTAGGCAGCCCATTGTGTGAACGAGTGTTGATTGTAAAGCGCTTAGAGCTTGGTCTCTGGCCGAGGATAGGCGCTATGTAAGTATTCATAATAATAATAATAAAATATGTCTAATGAGTAAGAGAACATGGAGGCTGGGAAGATTACTGACATTTCTCTCCTGTTCAATCTTGGACAGCTTGGTGTTCTCAGCCCTCTTGTCGGCTTTGTCTGCAACATAACCAGTGCTTCAGTTAAACACCTTGTCCACCAGAACCAATACAGCAAGGACACATGACAAGCCTTATCAAGGAGATTAAGTCAATGAGCAACATATCAAACCATACTGGAAACAAAGTGTTTGACATGAAACGATACACAGAGTGAACACTAACACAGGATGAACACTATACACAGGGATGAACATCACATACACACTAAACCAAAAAGCGAGAAGCATTCACAAAAAAGACATGAGAAATTTAAAACCCTAACAAATGGCATTAGAACTAACCACAAAAAAAAGTTTAAAATCAGACATGAACCAGAGGCATTAAAACTAAGTAAAGATACTGGTATCTCTCTTCAGCATTCACAGGCCAAAACTGCAAGTTCACTGTATGTTTATTCCACTTTTTGTCAGTTGTAATCCCTTTTGTGGGGGATTTCACGCTTTCCCGGTCCATGACATGGAACTGTAAAATCCACACACTTAAAATTTACAATGCATTTAAGCATAGGGAATAACACATAGCCAAATGTTCTGTACCAGCTTTAACAGTACAGGGTCAGTTGTCAGTGATTACTAGACAGGGTTTTCATTTTCCCAAAACTTTAAAAATATTTGTTCCTTTAATTCAATAAAACAAACTATTGTCATCAATTAATTATGTACTACATTAACACTACAACCTGGCAATCCTTCAGCTGCAACAATATGACAGGCACTTAGCTGCCACTGGCATTGTGTCATGTGACTTTACAATCAGCTACCACTGACAATAAGTTGTCACAATCTGATATGAAAAATAGCTGCTGCAATCTGACAAGGGAATTAGTGCTATGTTAGCTACTATAATCAGATAATGGTAACTAGTTAGCCGCAGCAGGTGACATGACAATCAGCTGCCACTGACAATAAAAACAGTTGTCACAATCTGATATGAAATCTAGCTGCTAACCATCTGACATTTGGCAATTTAGCTGCTACATTCTAAAATGGCAATCAGCTATTACAATCTGATAAAGGTAATTAGCAGCTGCAAAGTGGACATGGAAATTAGCTAGCTGCTGCAATCTGACATGGCAGTTAGCTGCAGCAATCTGATATGGTAATTAGCTCATTCAAACCGACATGGCAGTAAGTGAGCTGCTGCAGTCTGACAACCTGGCAATCGATCAGCAGCAATAATCTGACATCAAAACCTTTCACATCCTACAGCTTCATATCATCACCATTCAGACACACTGGAACCTCAATGAACGACACCTTTGTACAATGACTTCTTCTGACAGGCAGTTTTTTTCCTCTCAAACTTTTAAGTGAATGACACCTCTGTTCAATGACGCCCTGTTCACAAAGATTACACAAGCCTCTGACCGACAGCTTCTCTACAACTGTGACATAACTTTCCACCTCAGTGGAACAAACTTGTTCCAATTCAAATAGCAGCCAACCGACCCACAGTGAAAAATAACTTTCTAGTTAAGCCACTCACCCCTCCCCTTCCCTACCACCTGCTTCTAAAAACCTAATGCACAACCAACTATACATTTAGCAAGTTCTAGCTTCTGAAATGCTCTTAATGGAAACGGGACATGCTGCCTTTGCAGCACTGAACAAATGACTAGTAGCTGAAGAGAAACATAAAAGCCTCAGCCTCTGCTCTCAACTGAAGGAGGGAGAAATCCATGCTACAGTGATTGATGACTAGGTTAAGAGGAAGATCCATGCTATGATTATACACAAATAACGGTAATGAAAACAAAATAAGCCTTTACAACTGACCCTTACAAAATTAATTCTATTGTTGAATTAGTTAACTCGACTTGTACCACGGCGGTAGCTACCGCCGATGACATTTCCTATATCTAAGAGCCAAAGGCGATAGCTACTGCCGAAAAGCACACGGCACACACTGAGCTAATTTTAAAGCTGACATCACTTCCCCTGGACAGCCCAGCGCATGCTTGAATTATAAACATAGCTACTTCCTTTGTCTGCAATTAAAGTGGCGAAACATGAATTCAGTGGAAATGTTTTGATATTTTTAGCAGTTTCCATGATGAAGGTATGTGAAGTGTTCCTAGCTGAACTCTTCGGTGATTTAGGGAGTAATGACGAGTATTTTGAAGAATTCACACTGGAGGAATGTTTTGAGGCTACAAAGAGAACAGAGCTGAAAGAAGAACATGTGGCTGAAATGATCGATTCCGATTCCGAAGAAGAGGATGATGAAGTGACAGGTGACCCAAAAGTTTTATGTTGCCCAACAATCCCCACCATCTACAACAGCAACAATATTACCACCAAAAACATATTATACATTTGAAATTAATGTCAGAACAACTTACATGCATTTCTGCATGATTTCACCAAATCTCATTGCAATTCAATTAGAATTGTATTTTCTGCAATTTCTTTCGTAACATAGGTGATAAAATTCTGAGTCAGTAAAAACATACTTGGTTTCCATGTATAGAAACAGTGCTAAAATACTTGGCCAGAGAAGAGTTAAAGATCACACCACCATAAAAATTTCAATAACGAGAATCCCGTAACTCTTGGCTGCCAGAGTTTGTCTAATAGCCTGTCCTAGATAACTTACGAATTTCCAACTCTTGTAGGGAGAATGGATCTCTCTCTCTCTCTCTCTGAGCAAGTGCGTGGGTGAACATATGTACACTTATTTGTTCACATGTGTCTTCAAGCTGTTGGGCAGTCCATCTCTCTGTACCCCCCTCCAACCCCTCTATAAACACCTGTTTTCATGACATCTTAACCCCTTGACTGCCCTGGCACGAACGGCGTTCGAGATGGTTTCGGGAAAGCTGTGTGCCCTTGCACGAACGGCGTTCGAGATAATTTCATCATCAAAATTCGGCGATTTAAAGAAGGGAGGCAAGGACAAAAAATGGTTTTAAACGGTTGCAGGGACCCTAAAGGACGGTTTCTTCCCTTTCGCGGGTCAGCTGACTGACCGGCTCGTGTCCATTCGGTCAATAACTTCGGCAAAGTTCGGAGAGTTATTCTCGGTCGAAGATGGCGAGTCGAGCAGGCAGTTCGATCAGGCGCGTGCCGTTTTCAAACGATCTAATGCTCTTGAAGTGCTTCAAGAAGTTATCCGAGACCGTGAAAGCGATGACGAAGACTTCAAAGAAGTGGAATGAAGCGATTCGGAGGAGGAATAAAGTGATTACAATCAACACCACCCTTTGCTGTCGGAGGTTGGTGTTGATGACGAAGCTGATCCCCACTTCAAACCGAGCGATACCGGCGCAAGTGGGGCCGAATCGGAGAGTGACGAGCCGATTCTGTGTATGTCGAGTGTCCACTCCCTCCTTTCGTGAGAGGTCGGGAGGAGAGTCGAGGAAGGGGAGGGGTTTTGAACAACGGCGAGGGTCCAGTGTGAGGGGGCGTGGCAGAGGAAGAGGGCGTGGCACTCGTCAGTTGGAACTTGTTTCAGAATGGACAGAGGTCAGTGCTGATTGCCCAAATCTCGACCTTTCTTTCACGGGTGACCCAGGTATCAAGGTAAACATTGGCAATTTCAAGCCCATGGATTTCGTGGAGTTGTTTTTGTGGTGTGTGTGTGTTGGCTTGTGAGTGTGTGTGTGTGTGTGTGTGTGTGTGTGTGTGTGGTGTTTGTGTAGGCTGTGTGTGTGTGTGTGTGTGTGTGTGTGTGTGTGTGTGTGTGTGTGTGAGGAGAGAGAGAGGAGAGAGAGAGGAGAGAGAGAGAGAGAGAGAGAGAGAGAGCAGTGCTTGTGCATGGTGTGGGTATACATTGTGTGTGTGTGTGTGTGGTGTTTGTGTAGTGTTTGTGCATGGTGTGTGTGTGTGTGTGTGTGGTGCTTTTGCATGTGGTGCTGTGTGTGTGTGTGTGTGTGTGTGTGTGTGTGTGTGTACATGTGTGTGTGTGTGTGGGGTACATGTGTGTGTGTGTGTGTTTGTGTTGCTTTGAATATGGTGCTTGTGCAGTGTGTGTGTGTGTGTGTGTGTGTGTACCCAAATGTGTGTCAGTCAACTATAACTTGCATTTACTGGCAGTAGTGTGGGATCCTGATCCTTCTGTCCATAGGTTCTGTGTTGTGGTGTATTCTCTGTGACACCAGTGTATTTTTCAGTTTTTAGTGTGCTTTCATCATCTGTGGTGTGGCCTTTTGTAGCTCAGTCCTATCTTTAGCAGTCTCTGGTTGTTGTTTTTTAGGGGTGGTGGTTGGTTTTGCAATGTTTTATTTATTACCTTCTGTGGTAATGGCTTTTTATCAATCGCACTTAGTTCATGAGTGAACCAAACCACATGTGTGAAAGAAAACTGACAGAATAATTGGGAAGTTACACTTAGTGTTATTATTGTTTGTTCATCTCTGCTAAACAAGCCCAATTCCCAAGAGGCTTGCAAGATGTACAGACTGATGCTGTGGATAATGTTCAATTCCCTTCTTCTTTCCCACGTTACCTGGGCTGGATTGCCCCCCCCCCCCCCCCCCCCCCCCCCCCCCCCCCCCCATGATATGGGTTGCTAAACATTTTATGCATTGTCAAGCTTTATTGTGAATACAGATGTCTGTCCTGAAGTTCAAAGGATACTAACACCAGTTTTTGTGGTATTTCATTGTGATTTTAGTGCTATCGTTTTGTTTATGTTCTGAAAGTGTCTGTTTTTCAAACAAAACATTCATCATTATATATATTTTTCGTCTACTCATTACAAACAAAATCAAACTATTGTGATATCTGTTTGCAGCCAAGGATATAACAAGAAAATTTCCCAAGTATCTAAGTTATATGTCAAGAATTGAAAGAGCACTGGGCATATCAGTGAACCTACCTAAGAAAACAAAATTGTGTCCCTTGATACCTGGATTGTACTGTACCCCAGAAATGCATAAATTTATCATATAAAACAACAATTGTGGGTTGTAAATTCACTACCAAATATTTACACAGGTGTTCAGTAAACACTAAAACCACTTTTGGCTGGTTTGTATGTTTTTTTTTTTTGCTGCTGTGGGTTTTTGTATGCTTGCAAAATATTTTTTAAAAAAAGTTGAATTATAAGATTATTTATTATACTCAGAATGAACAAAATCAAATATTATTTGCAGGTATTATAGCCCTGTGTATGAGAAGAAAACATGCCAAAAATCTAAGAGATATCTCCACAAATAATGAGCACTGATCAAATTAGTGAACCTACCGCAAAAAATCAATTTTGCTCCGGCACACAGAAGTGCAAACTGATACAAAATAGCGGCAGTCAAGGGGTTAAAAGTCCCAAAGAGGTTCCATGTATAAAAACTTGTTATCACTATCATTCAGATACTATTGCTTGGAATCAAAACGGAGATCTATAGCTAAAAATGTCACTATCATTCAGATACTATTGCTTGGAATCAAAACAGAGACCTATAGCTAAAATGTCTATACTTTACATAATTCAACCCAATTTACTCAAACATCTTTATCATTCTGCTGATACACTTTGACAATCTTGCAATTACATCAACTTTCAAACGTAATTATTACATTGCAACTCTTAGACATGCATCATTAAGCTGTGACAAGCCAATATCACAGACTAAGCTATGACAATGGTAAGGTAATGTTTTTTTTATAGCCCAGCCAACCGCAAAGGCAATATCAGAATGAGTTAAAAACGAATGGGCAGTGTGCAGCCAGCATAAAACCATTTCATTTTTGCGACCACCTGCGATAGATGAGAGGAACTCTTTTAGGTTCGAACAGATCTGGAAAAGTTTAATTCTATCCAGCCGAGAGCGGCACGACGGCACGATTCCCTGCTGCCGCACGCTCGCGCACATTCCCTGCCGACGCACAGATTTGGCCACTTTTTAATTTATTTTTACGGTAGCTCTACAACAACTGACAGTCTTGTGTTAGGTGTCACAGGAAAGAACAAACACTCAACTCCCCTCATCACCAGATCCACTTTGTAATACAATTTCAAGCGCTTCATTGAGCGAGAAATTGCTACCACCCCTTTGCCTGACCGACATTTTTTCTGGCACAGGAAATACGTGCCGCGCGCCGCGTGGTGGTGCCGCCAGTTTCTTTGTTTCAAAGCTCCTGGGGTCAGCCAAGTTCACAATAGGCCACTGAAAGCATGGTCGACAACTCGTTCCAACATCCCCAAGACTAGTTACAGACTTTATTTCCCTTGGACCATTTCATGGAAAGTGTAGGAATTTTTGATGTTCCTGTCGTCTGATTGTGGATGACACGGCAGAATGTACTGCTGTCTGTCCGTTAGATGACTCGCCTCAAGGGAGAGAAATCCTGTCGTCAACTTTTGGACGACTCGGCTGGTAAACGTTATTACCCGTCTGTGTATTCAAGTCCTACCAGATGTCTCTGACACAATCATTGACTTTCGGTTTAAAATCTGAGTAGAGGATAGATTTGTTAGTTTTCTTGTTGTGGCATTCTTGGCCAAATGATCAGCCATTTCATTTCCCCGAATGCATATATGACTGGGAACCCAAGCAAGAACAACGTTGTGACCTTCTGCTTTCAAAGAGGTAAAAAGTTAAAAAAAAGCTAAGAAGGTCAGGATGATGGAGGTTACGGCCAGCTATGGCCTCCAAAGCTGACAACAAATCAGACAAAATCAAAAAGTCCTTGTTTGTAGATTGAGAGATTATCTTCAGTGCTAGAACCAAAGCTGTAAATTCCGCAGAGTAAACAGAAGTATCTGATGGACAATGTTTTGATAATATTTGAGGAGGAGCACCTGGGCAATTGGCTGCATAAGCCACTCCACCTTCCAACTTTGAACCATCAATAAATCTCTTCTGAAAGGATAGGAATTTTGTACAGAGACCAGCCGATAATGCCTTGTGGTGGATTCTTTGCGAAAAGCAGCAAGATCAAAGCGGATTTCTGGCGTGAAAAAGGTCCATGGAGGCTTACCTGGAAACTTGGAAAAGTCAGACACAACTCCTGGATCAAGACCTGCATTCTGCGCATGAGGCTGCATACCAAGTCCAAACCGAGGAATACAGTGCGGATTTTTTTCAAATTCACTTTGAAACCGAGGATTAAAAACAGTCACAGGTGGGGTTTTCAGTTTCAGAGAACAGTTTGCAATAGTATTTCAAGGATAGTGTCAGCCTACGGTTGGATAATAGGGTTCACGTGCCTCTGCATGCAGGCTGTACAGAGGGGTGGTGCGGAAGCTCCCAGAGAGGTGCAGCCCTTGATAATGAATAGGCTAGAAAGAGTTTCAAATAAGTGGTCTTGCAGAGCCCTACACAACACAACCATAGTCCAGTTTAGCATGGACCAAGGCTCTGTACAGGTGCAGCAAAGTTTTCTTATCGGCACCCCAGTCAGTGTGTGCTCTGACCCGCAGAATGTTCAAAGCTTTCTGGCAAGAACTTTTTAAAGCTTTTAATGTGACTAAGAAAGTTGAGCTTTTAGTCAAAAATAACTCCCAGAAATTTGGCCTCCTTTACAGCTGGAATGGGAGATTTCTCTATTTGGATTTCGGGATCAGCAAAGAACTGTCGAAAATTATGGAAGTGAATGCAATGTGTCTTAGTAGCAGGAAAAGTAAAGCCACTTTCTTCCACCCAAAGATGTACTTTATCCACACAAAGCTGGAGCCTGCGCTGAACACTTGGGTGCAAGCTTCCAGTTGCATAGACGGCAAAATCATCCACAAACAATGAGCAGTCGGAACCCTGTTGAACTGAATATAACAATGTTGTTGATTTTTATGCTAAAGAAGGCAGAGGACAGTATGCTCCCTTGTGGAAGACCTAACTCCTGCATGAGAACATCAGAGAGCATGTGCCAACCCAAACCTGAAACTGTTGTGCCAAAAAATTTGTAATAAAAAGAGGAAGATGACCCCGAAAACCAAACTATGACAAGCCAACATCACAATCATTCATTCAACTGTACCAACTTGACGACAATTCATTACTTTAACATGACAACATAATCAATCATTTATCTGCTATAAACTGACATCTCTATTATGCTGCGCATCAAAATCATTCATCTGCCACAACCTGAACATACGATCAACATTCATTATTTGTAACATGACACCATGATAAAATCACTGTATCTGCTAGGGCATCATAATCAATCTTCTTCTTCTTCTACGTAAGCAAGCTGATACTCCTGCAGACACTCCCTATATGGACAGTGAAGTATTAATCCCATCTACTCAACAAAGGGAGCGGAGTTTTGTGTGTACGACCGTTTTTTATCCCGCCATTGAGGCAGTCATACTCCATCTTCGGGGAACATAATCAATCATTAATCAATACATTCTAACATAACAATAATTCATTTGCTACAATGCAAATTCAAATCAATCATTTAACTACTACAATCTGGCACTACAGTCAACAAGCTGTTACAAACTGATATAATGATCAACCTTTCATCTAGCACATCATGAAATCATGATTTGTCCAATGATATGGTCTTCCATCTCCCCTTCAAGCCTGTACAAGAGAACCCAGCCAACATTCTGCTGACTCGTTGCTCTATTCATTCCCTTCCCCATTCCTAGTTAATCAATTTGGTAACCAAATCCAGCAGTACTTATACCAATGCCAACCTTGCCTTCCCACTTCCTGCACAATTTGGAAACCATCACCAAGGGAAATTGTTCTCATGTCCACGTTTCCTGTCCCCTTTGTAAAGTGGTACATCAGCCATTAAGCTGATGTCCTCTTTTTAATCTAGTAGGTTTTGTGCACAATTCACATTACATGCTTTTTCAACAGTTTTAGTAAAGTGAAGTATCAAGTATCCTATTCTATCTTGGGAGAAAGAACACTGGGGAAAAAAGTATGTCTTCTTGCTCAATACTTAACAATCAAACCAATAAAATGAATACAAACACAAACACACACTACGAAATCCAAATTACCAAAACATACAGTCACAAGGGGGGGCCGGATAGCTCAGTTGGTAGAGCGCCGGACTCGTGATCCTGGGTTGCGGGTTCGAATTTCAGTATAGGGGGATTTTTCCCTCGGAGTTAACATTGGTTCTGACTCCATTCCCCATATAGTCCTTCGAATGAGACTATAAAACCGAGGTTCCGTGTGTGAACGCACGCATAACATCTTGCACACACGTAAAATCCCATCACCAACTTTCGGAAGAGAAGGCCAGTTTGGCCGTTGGTATGGATGACACGTGACACATAGCATGCACCTTCCCCGAAGATGGAGTATGGCTGCCTTAATGGCGGGATAAAAAAGGGTCATACACACAAAACTCCACTGCCTGGCTATACAGGGAGTGTCCGCAGGAGTATCAGCCTGCGTACGCAGAAAGAAAGAAAGAAAATACAGTCACAAGGAAATTTCAATCAAAAATACTTACACTGCTTGTTGAGCTGGGCTTGCATGCGTCGCCTCAGTCGCTCCTGGGGAGTCAGTTTGCCCTGGGTAAAAGAAACAACTAATAAATCATATGGCCGTTCTTGGCTCCCTCCTCTTTCTAATAGCAGTTGGCTGGCTTCGTTTTTTACATCATCTCTTTTCATTTCATAAATATTTTTTTTTCCTATAAAGAACACAAGCTTGGTAAGAATAATTCAGTCAAGTTGGTTTTTGAGCCTTAGCGACCACAAATGCAATTCTAAACATGAAAGCATGTGACTGCCCCCCATATGCCCAAATATCAAAAACTGAAGGAAAAACGAAAATGAAAAACAATAAAACAAAACAACCAACCAACCACAAAAGAACCCACCCCTGCCATAAACAGCAAGAAAGTCAGTTTTCCTATCAAATTCAAGTCCATTTGAATTAGCTTTTCCCCCAGATTAGTCAACACCAAAGACAGACTGGTGTCAAGAAGCTGAGGCAGCTGAGGGAAGCTATTTTTGGTTCAGTGACACATCTCACACACTCACTCACTGGTCTTTACATGCAGGCAATGAGAACAATACTGATGCGACACACACAAAATGATAGTAGAGGTGGTGGAAACGGGTAAAGGGGAGGAGAAAAGGATGCAGGGAAAAGTGTCAATAGCCTTTTTTTCTGCTTTTTAACGGATTGTAAGGACATGCGCACAGTGGGAGAAATATAAATCAAAATTGGGCATATGGGGGGCAGTCACACGCTTTCATGTCTGGGACTGCATTCGTGGTTGCTTAAGCTCAAGAAACAATTTTTTATCATTACATTCTACAATCCTGTGACAAATGTTCTCTTATTTTAATACATATAATACGCAAGTCAAAGTTGGCCACCACCTCGCCTGTCAGCCTTTCACGTGTACACATTTTAGTCCCAGCCTGTTCCATTTTATCATTTGTCATCACTCAGCAAGATGTTAACTTTGTGGCCATTTTATGTTCATTTTGTCTGACACCTACAATTCAATAATTGGATTTCATCACTTTTATCACAGTCGTTCAGTTTTGTTTAAAACAGTCAAAAAAGGAAAAATAAGACTTACAACAGATCACTGTTATTGAAAAAAAAACCCAAAGCCTTGTGAATTTTCATTAATACACACAAAGACTGATTAAAAAAACAAACTGTATGTTATATCTAAATCCAAAGAAAAATATGAATTTAAGTAAAATCTCAGATGGAGCACCATGAAAAGTCTGTTCACAAAACAACAGTGAAACATGCCTGCTATCATGAAAATCCCATCACTCAGCAAGATGTAAATAGTGTGGAGCCTTGTGAAAGGAAACATGATACTGGGTATGAGGTTTGACAGCCAAATAGTTTGAAAATGGCAAGCCATGTACCGATCCATCATCTAATTCAATACTTTTCTTCAGCAAAAAAATGCTGAGCGTTCTTGTGTGGATTTGTCAAAACATATACGATGGTCTATGCGAGTGTGGTATAAGGCCATCTGATTCATGTACGGTTGTGAACGTCACATGTATATGCGTGTGGAGTTTCTATGAAGGCTGTCAGATATGCTTGTGTGAACCATGTATTACTATGAGTGGTGGATGGTTCTTGTGAAGTATAAAGTGAAGACTGTGCCATGTACATGGTGTGTGCAAGTGTATGGATATGGTGTGAAGACTTGACCTCTGGATCGTGGCCTATGCTGGGTATGGATTGTTGCCTGAATCATGTCTGAATGCATGTTGTACAGCTATGTGAAGACTGATACACAAACCAAGTCCAGAATGAGGGTGCAGGCTGAACACATGTTTGGGAAGGAAATGAAGGATAATCATTTATGATGGTGTATGCAGGATGAATTATGTGTATGAATATCATACGAAGGCTGTTTTAAACCTTGTATGACAGTGGATATCAGGCTTGGGATTTCACTTACATGCACACGAGGAAAGGAAATTTCAATGGGTGGAATTACAGAAAACCAACAACAAAAAAAAGAGGAATGAAGATTATGGTCCAGGAACTGATTATGCTCCTGCTGGAGTGCAGGGCCCCTTGAAGCTGAAGAAATTCCAGCACTTGAAATGGCCCCTCCTTGCATCAAAATCAATTTTATGAACCAGATACCTTTAATGAAAAGCCAACAGAAGAGTATGGAACAATTTACTATGTGCACAATACAGAAGGCACACAAACAAGCTCTCTCCCATTTAGTTGTGCACATGGAGAGAGAGAGAGAGAGAGAGAGAGAGAGAGAGAGAGAGAGAGGAACAAGTTACTTTAGTTGTTGCATTTCCTTGCTTTCAGGTGTTTAACCATTTTTTAATCACTTAACTCATTTATTTATTCTTTCTTTTTATTGTTTCAGATAGTGTGTTCATTTTGTGTGCAGACTCAATGATAAAGTATTTCAATGCATGTATGAAATCTAAATAAAACTTGTGGAATTTATCACCATGATGATGATACTGGGATAAATGGATGTGGACATAGTGCCCAAACTTAATGGAAAGCATATTCTGTATAACTATGTGGATATGATAAAAATGCTATGATCCTTGCATGTGGGTTTAGTGTCAAAGTTATCTGGCATAGATGATGAATGGTGTGTGTGACAGAACAGTTCACTGTGCCACATTTGGCGGTGTGTTAAGCATGTTTATGGTGCTATACTAAGAGGTGATGATTATTTGCCAAGAGAAGACGGGGTGGTTCTGCAATGAATGTGTACTTATGCGAGTATAGCAAAGGCAGGTGGTACGATGGATGATGTATTCACGTTTGAATAAATGGAGGCATGTAGGATTTATATCTACATATGTATGTGAATGTGTAGATAGGTTCTGCAATATGTGTATTTACTCTGAGTGTAGCCAAGGCAGGTATGGCAAAACATGTAAAAAAATTTGGACAATACTGTTCTCACTTGTGTGCGAAGTAAGCTTTACAGCATGTCAGTTGATACAAAAATGATAAAAGTAGGAATTGTGTATGAATGTGCAATGAGTAGTTCTGAACTCGAATTGTGCTATGTCAATGCAATTTATTAGAACCATTTATGTGTAAACCATTTATGTGTAAACTAGCAAAGATGGGTTGTAGGTTGTGAGCTGTATATATATAAATATATATATATATATATATATATATATATATATATATATATATATATATTGTGTGTGTGTGTGTGTGTGTGTGTGTGTGTGTGTGTGTGTGTGTGTGTGTGTGTGTGTGTGAAGGCATGACGGTAGGTTGTCATGAATGATAGTGAAGGTAGGCTGAGCCATGTATGCTGTAAGTGAATGCAGGAGGGCCATGTATGCTGTAAGTGAATGCAGGGAGGGCCATGTATGCTGTAAGTGAATGCAGGGAGGGCCATGTATGACGTAAGTGAATGTAGGGAGGGCCATGTATGCTGTAAGTGAATGCAGGGAGGGCAAACTGATTAAGCATTATGTCCATGTGTAAAGCTGCATGGGCATGTGAAACCATGCAGGATGCATTTCGTTGTGCATGTAGAGAGAGAGAGGGTTGGACCATGTCTGATGAATTTCAATATGAATTAGTGAAGCAAGATCAGCCATATTATATTGTATACATATTGAATCAAGTGAGGGCGGACTAGGCCAGGTATGACAGATTTGTGAGAATACAGTGAGGCCTGATTGGGCTATGTCTGATGCATGGGTTTCAAGACAGCAGGATGGGCCACATATAAGCATGTATAATGTGAAAGTGTAGCGAGGGCAGGCTGGGTCATGTGTGTTGATGTATGATGTATACACTTGCTGTAGCCTTACAAAAGGTTGGGTCATGTATGGTGGCATACTGTACACATGTGCAAGTGCAGTGAGGATAGATTGGATCATACATACATGGTAGTGTATGATGCATATATGTGTAAATGTCGTGCCAGCAGGCTGCATCATGTGTGGTAGTGTGTATGATTAAATGTAGTGAAGATGGACTGCATCATGTGCAGTAGTGTGTGATGTGTATCTGTGGCTGAATCATGTGTGGTGGTAGACACGCTGAGTACAATGAAGCTAGACTGGGTCATTTGCTGTAGTATATGATGTGTACATGTGAGAGAGTAGTGAGGGTGGGTTGGGCCATGTGTGGTAGTATAAGGTGTCCAAAAGATAGGCTCTTACTGACTTTAATCTGTCCTCCTGATATACCCTGTATAGTACTGCCTGCTGCTCCAGACCTGCACACACAGCAATCCAATCCTTCCTCATACAACGCACACACAGAGTCACAGACACACCCCTGATACCATGGTCCAGGGTCTATACATTTCTTACCATATTTCCAGGACCTTTCGTTAAATTTCCGAGATCTATATTTTGCACTTTTTTTTATTTTTTATAGGACTGTAAAAACAATTTAAACAGAGAGAAAAGCAATCAATAATGCAGTAAATGCACACAAAAAACCCCACCAAAACAAAACATCCCTAGCTCAATGATATAGAAAAAAAGTTTCAGGTCTACAGACCTGTTTACTCTCAACTACTGTTCCTGTGCCCTTCAACTAAAATAAGGGTATTTTCTACAAAGTGTGTGGATACATCTTCCAATTTTTTTGTATCAAGGTGTGTGTGGGAAAAGGTGGAGGGGATAGAGTGGGGTGTTCCCAAATTTTGTGGAGATTGATATTCTACCTTTCATCACACAGCAGAGGGTACAGGGATACCTGATCTTACTGTAACTACAATGGATTTTGTTTCTCCCATGAATCACTATCAAACCTGATCCAACTTCTGGCACAAATTCAAGCTCTCTTATCAGTTTCAAGAACACAAAGCAAAAAAGTTGAAAATAAAGTTTGTATTGTCACACTACACCTGTAAATGAAAGTAAAACAGTTTAGAAGTCTATCAAGACGCTCACACTCTATGCAGACTGACCAGTCCACGACCACGCCCCCCCTCTCCCCACCACACCCCCTTGCTGGACTTCAACCCTCTCTTTCACCCCTCATCTTCCCCTACCTTTCCGTCTGCCCCCTGTCACGCCGCGAGCAAGCCACGCTCCCCTCTCGCGCTGACTTTCACATCACTGGCCGCTGGCACACAGTGCAGAGTACACACTAGGCTAGCTCGTTCGACGCAGTCAGCTGAACACACACTGAGGCCACAGAGCCCCACTCAATAACTGACGAATATGGTCGGCAATTCCACCACTATCATCATCTCACCTTCATGCTCGAGTGAGTCGTTGAATAAAAGATTATTGTCTTTGTCAAAAATCATCAGCAGAGCCTGCTCAGCTGTGTAAATACGTTGATTTGGTCGCTGGGCTTGTCGAAGGTTGCGCCGCCATCTTTGCAAGCGAGACGAAGTGCTGGCTGGTCATCCAGTCAGTGATGAGAATAAATGGGCTTTCCCCTCACGTGTAGTCATTTACATATTATTTTAAGACTACAGACATATAAGGCTTTCTACGCACACTCTATTTGAGTCCGTTGATAGAAATAGTAACGAATGAAAATTCAAGAAAAATGCATGACGTCAGTGGACGGCCCATAGGCACTGGGAAAGCATTTTTACTTCGGCGTCAACTGACGGCTTAAAGGCACTCTTCGGGTTAACAGGCATGCCTACCCCAAAATTTGCTTTCAGGGACAATACAGACTGAAATCAGGGACAAATCCGTAAAATCAGGGACCCATAATGAACATACCTGCTAATTTTAGATTTAACTTTATTTTTGACTTTACCTTTTTATCAACTGCTTTATTCATTTAGTATATTTGTGCTGTTACAGCAATATACAAAACTGTGGAACACTACATGCAATCATAAAAAAATATCATAAATGTTACTGTCACACAATGTAATGTCTTGGCAATGCAATGTTACTGTAGTTGTATTCTAGCATTTTACATGAAAGTAAACACAAAGCTAGTGTTCAAAGCCTCCCTGGTGTTGCCAGCAAGGAGGAGTCGAGGGAGGGGAGGGGTGAGAAAGCAAATCTTTACAGCAAAATTACAGAAATTTCAAATACATTAGGGAAAAAAAATAGATTGCTAAACTAAACTTCACCGAGTTGGATTGACTCGACAGTGAACACGCCCCCCCCCCCCCCCCCCCCCCCCCCCCCCCCTGCCATACCCCAACCCCCACCACACCCTCCTCGCAGTCCATCTTCAAACTCTGTTCTCTTTTTTTCTTCTCCAAATCCCCAAACACGCTCTGCACACCTAGTTGACAGTAATGATAAGTGTTTCGATCAATGGTCATTATAAGAAGCCAGTGCTTTCAAAGCGTCTGACTGTCTTCTACGTGTGGCTGTAACTTCCAGTTTGAACATCTGTCTCAAACAGAGGTTTTTAATAACAATTTTCTCTGTAATCGTGTAATGGAATCAGTAACCAGTTCACAAATACATGAATCGACATAAGTAAAGCCCATTACTGATATCTATTTTCATTAGTTTGTCTTGTACAAAAATATGATTGCTCTGAACGGCGCAACGAGTGGGCCGTTTCCGACCTGTTTAATCTTGACGAATACCAGCTGAATTACGAAAACAACTAAGCATTGGCATGGTATTAAGTGAAATAAAACATTCGAATCGTTTCATTAATGTTCTGGATTGTTATTATATGCGACATCTTACCAAGTGCCTCTTGCAATTCAACAATGATTAACGCGTTCGACTCGGTGATTGTCGGAGCTTGGCTTCGTTCTGCCATTGTTGAAATCTTGGACAGGGAGCGAATGTTTGCATTTGATACCTTCGCTTTGATTGGCTTGCGCTTTTCGAGTACACAACCAATCACTTAGTTTGATACACCAATGAATGCGGGAGAGAACGGCCTTTCTAGCGCATCGTTAACGTGTTGTTTTTTTTCGCTATTTTTTTTTACCAACGATGTTGGAAAGACAACACTTGTAACAAGCCTCAGAAAAACTTTGATTCTAATTAATTTAAACACATCGTACTAAAAAGAAAAATAGACTTAAATAAAGCTGGAAACATGCTCTTGTTTTCTGACCTATTTAAACGCCAGTGAATGGAATGAACACATTATATGTGTTGATTTTCAACACTGTGTTAGCTCGAACGCTCGGTCAACAGCTGCCTGCGGCACATTCAGCTGTATGATGCGCTTCGTTTTCGTGTGAACGTGTGGGTGTATTTGGAATAAAACAATGGTCATACCGTCTCTTGCGAACACAAATAAACAATAGAGAGTTCAAAAGGAAACTGTATTCCTTATTCTTCACAATTCTCATCTGATTCTAAACACATTATTCATAGATACTGCCTGTTGAAAAAAAGCATATTTTTTACTCGGCTGAACTTTCCTGTACACTGAAAGAAGGGCTGCCAGTACCTACTACAAGACACCTGTCTGCAGACTTGCCCCTACACGATAAGCTAGTCGGGCAGACTCACCCTGGACAATAACCTAGTTAAACACTCACCCTCACAAGGTAACCAAATCCGGCAGACTTGCCCCTGCATAACCTGGTTTGGCAGACCACTGTGCAAGTTAACTCAGTTTGTAAGACTGGGGAAAAAACCCAACTAGTTTGGCAGACCAGCCCTTGTAAGCTACTCTGGCACATCTATAGAACACTTATTTTGGCAGATAACCTCCTGCATGGTAACCTCATCTAGCAGACCCACCTTACAAGATAACTAGCCTGACAGACTCACTCATCCTACATAATAACCAAATGTGATACATTCACCTCTATCAGATAACCCAGTTTGAGTTCACTGCTACAAGATAATCAAATTTGACAGACTCACTCCTGTAAGATAACTAGTCTTACAAGCTTGCCCAAACTAGTTTGACAGACTCGTCCCTAGCAAATAACCTTACCTAGCGGACTCGTTCCTACAAGATGACCTAGTCTGACAGACTCATTCCTACAAGAGAGACAAAAGTATTTTGTAAGCATGATTCTGCCTGATGAAGTCTCTGGCAGACTCAATTCTAAAAGATGACCTAGTCTAGCAGGTTCATCCCCACAAGTTAACCTAGTTTTGGTAGATTTGTCCTTAAAAAGATAAGCTAAAAGATGACCTAGTCTAGCAGGTTCATCCCCACAAGTTAACCTAGTTTTGGTAGATTCGTCCTTAAAAAGATAAGCTAGCCAAGCACATTCGTCTAATAAGATGACCTTCCCTCGCAACTCACCCTACAAAATAACCCATCCTGAAGACTCTCCTGACAAAGGGACTTAGTCTGGCAGGCTCTCCTATAACAGATTCTACCTACAAGATCACCCCCAACAAGATGACCTAATCTGTCAATCTCATCGGAACAAGCTTATCTGGTCTTACAGGGTAACTTCCTTCGACAGACTTATCCCCAACAAGAAAACCTAGTCTAGTGCTCACCCTACTCCTGCACTCCTCTCCACAAGATAACCTATTCCAGCAAACTCATCCCTTCCAGATACCCTGTCCTAGCAGACTGGCTCTACCAGATAATCTAACCTGGCAGACTCATTTCTGCAAGGGAGTCTAGCTCTCACTTGTACAGGACAACCTGGTTGGACAGACACATCCCTACAAGACAGTCTGGCAGGCTCATTCTTTCAAGACAAGCCAGTCTGTTTGACTCACCCCACAAGATAGCCCAGTCTGGCAGAACCAATGCCTTGCAATATAAGCAAGCCTGACAATGGACAAGTCAGATGTCTGTCAATGCGAAAGGAAGACTCACTTATCATTTCTGGACAGAGGTGTGTTATTAGCAGGGGTGTTGCTGGCCATGTCCTCCTCCCCAAGGGACACGCTGGACTCAGAGGACAGACTGTCACGTCGGTAACGCTTAATCACCACAGGAGGATGCGGACTCCGAGACTTGGACCTGACACAACATGGTACACATCATTGCTTTCAGTGTTCATACTCAAAACCAAACAACAACAACAACAACAACAAAAGGGGGAGGAGGGGGGGGGGGGGGGGGGGGGGGAAGGGGTGTGAAAAAATTTTACAAACATTAAAGACCAAAATGGTCTTAACAGCCAAATGCAATAAATACTGATGATTGCTTTTAAGTCACAGTAGAAGAAAACAAAAGTGTATAAACCCAAATTTCTTTCAAAAGCATGATGTTCCTATTGGTAGGGTGATGGCTCTCTCGCTTTCTCTTTATCTCTCTCTCTCTCTCTACACATACTCTCTCTCTATACATATAAATGGCCTCCATTTCAGTACAGTTCATATCGGGAAAGTCACATGAAACACAAGTCAAAACCACCACAAACATTTCCCCAAAACTGAGAATACACAATCTAAGTCTTCAACTTTCCAACCTTGAAAACTCTCCAAATCTATGCAATTACCTTTAATCAAACATCAGGTACATCTATTTTTAATGCATCTGAGCTGAGGACGTAATCATATGCACTACCTCTCAACTTAAAAATTTCAATGGCCAAGAGGCTTACATGCATTCCTGCTGTGCTGGCCAGTCTAGCAGACAACATACAGAGCATGCTACGCCCTGCTATCAGTAGAAGCAGTGGGCCAAAAAGCAAGGACAGCAAAGAGCCAACTAGACTTCGCTAACAGCACCATGATGGACCATGAGACTGAAGCAACCAAAACCATCATTTTGGAGGCAATGCAAAATCTTTTGTACTAAAAAAACAAAAAATATTTTAAACAATGCTAGTCAGCAGGACTGCTCGATTCACCTGTATCAACTTCCAATTCATTTTCAATTGTTTACAGCCAAGCTGACTGCAGGAATCTACATAAGGTCTGTCATATTATTAAGACCACTTCTATGTAAAATTGTTCAACAAAAAAAAAGATGACAGTGATTTAACTGCTTATCATAAACAAAGTAAAAACATCTTAAGGCTGGATCTGTTTTCTATAAAGTCTTAAGTCAAATGAAAAATATTTTCCTCTTTTGAAAACTATAAAAAACTTATTCTGGTAGTTCATCTCTGAATGTTCAAATGTCATGTTGAACCCAACTCTTTAAAAACATGTTTCGGGCCGAGATGCTCATCACATAATTTCCACAACAACAAAAAAAGTTATGAAAAATGCTTCATATAGTGCAAGTAAACAGGACTGCTTGATTCATCAGTGATCAATTAAATATGTCCTGGGTTTGTTCCCCACACATTCCTTCAGTCGAACTCTGTCTATATATTTCCCCTTTCTCCCTCTTGCTGATGAACTTAATCTCTAAAATGATGACCTGACTCAGGCTCCGAAGTTTCAAATAATTTTTTCTATGAACTGAAAAATCAAACCAATATAATTTCTAAAATGATGACCAGTCTCAGACTCCCAAGTTTCAAATAATTCATTCCACAAACTGAAAAAAACAAATCAAACCAATCTACCTCTCTTTGCTGTAGGATTTAACAGGTGAAGAAGTGTGATTCTTGGATTTAGACCTCGACCTTGACCTAGATGATGACCTGGATGAACTCTTTGTCTTGGAGTGGGATCCCGATCGACTCACAGACCTGGAAGCTCGGCTCCGAGACCTTGACCTCCTATATCCCCTTGATCTTGACCTGGATCGGTTTCTATCAGGGCGACACTGTCCCCATGAAGAAAAACGATCTCTGTCATAACGTCCCATTCTTGGTGGATCTCTGTACCGGCCCTGCCGATCTCTGTAATCTGGAGGGCGGCGCTCGTAGGATCTAGATCGTGACCTCCAGTCTCGCCTATAGTGACCCTGTTGTCAACCCGTCTTCGATATGATGACCTCATTGGTGACCTGGAGCGAGACCTTGACCTTGAACGGCCCCTTCTTTGTCTAAGGTTGGAAGGACGACTTCTACTCTTCCTGTAACACACAAAAATATACTTTGCATATTTTTGCCCATAACAATAGTTCACTGTCACTACATTTGAGGACTGAGGATACAGAGCCCCTAGAGACTGTGAACTTATCACCTATGGGAAGAAGGGTCTGGAAGAAGGGTATAGGGATGTTACTAATGATACTCTGAACACTGCATTTGCACTTTGATGTTTCATGACACCGGCAAAGAAAGACTGAAAAAAAGTATTTTTTCCTGATATCTGCCAATGATTACCCACACACATGAAAAGCATTCAAAGGGAACAGAACACCACAGACTAAACAGTCTTTGACATCCATGTTCAAGTCTGTAGTCCCATACTGTTTTTTCACCATTTTACAATTAACTGCAAGGACGAAGAAGATGACGCACTGACCCATCCAGTTGGAAAACATACACTGCATCCGTACTTTGCAGCTTCCATTCACATTCTGTTTTTAGCATCAACGAGGACTATAATCTCAGTGAGCTACATTGGGGGAAATACTAAAAACGGTTTCCAATACAGAAATTTTACCACATGATGGAGGATTCTAAACCTGACTTCACTGGAAACAACATTTGTGACCTTATGAAAGTTTGACAAAAGACATGGAGCAGCCTGATGTAAATAATGTGGGAAACATTGTTAGCAACTTGCTTTATGGGAAAAAAAAAGTGACCTGATACCATCAGTGCCAAGATCAACTATGTTAGTGTCCTGTCTGAAAATAACCAAAAAAATGCCCAACATCTTACTGGTGAAGAAAACTGAAAAATTGACAGAGGAAAAGACCCCACTTCATTGCCGGGTATGACTATCTTCAACACTGGAGAGAGAGAAAGAAGAGCCTTCAGCGGTTATGGAAAATGCCTGACGATGCCTAAAAACGTAAGAAAAAAAAAGGCTGAAAGATGTTGCTGGGTGCTCAGGGGCCGCAGAGACACCCTTCAAGGGGTCTGGGGGACAATGGGAGCAATCTCCCCTTAAGCTGAAGATTTTTCCCCAGCAATAATAGGGCTGTAAAGTGTCATTCCTTGGAACTTCAATATCATTTCAACAATACAAAAATCCACAGCAGTAACAGCAAAGAGAAAAGAAACAATTTTTTTTCTTTTATCCCAAAAATTATCTTTGGCAAACTAGCATTCAAAAGAGCCAATTATGTTTAAAACAGCTACATGCTTGCTGACCTCAAAACACTGGTGCTCAGCAGACAATACAACAGACTGTGGTAGACAGCAATAATCACTAGTCCTATTTTTTTTCATCACCGTAATGTACAGCAATGACAGTTGAGCGTAAAATGTGTCACATGGTCTTCTGCAAATATTTACAACCCCATAATGCTAGAGATTCAGAAACTAGCAATAATTAAAAGCAAACAGAAAGGTATTATGTTATAAAGTGCAAAAAAATATATATAAAGAAAAATGGGTCAGGTGTAAATAAATATTACTAAAGGTGTAAATAAATATTACTAACAAAGTAACTCACAGGCTGCTGCAGCTATGTTTGCTTTTTTTCAGGCCATTCTAGGCCGTTTCATGGCCTAGCTTCTTAAGCGAATCATTTCAAGCCAATACCTGGCTGCATTCAATTCCCACGTGCAGCTTACCTGTAGCCGCATGCTATAGAATCACCCTAAATGCAGCTTACTGTAGCCACAAGCCAGCAAATTATCCTAAATGCCAAATGGCTATGCTGTGCTATGCCGGGCCGAGTCCTACTGTACGATTTTAGGCCAAGCTTAAACAGCCTCAATGTGTGAATAGACAATACACAAACAGAGAGGGTTACAGGTAACTGAAAGTAGTTGAGGATAGGATGGAGAAGGAAAGAGAGACAGTACGCAAGAGCGAGAACACCAGAGACAGAGAATAAGGTGGGGGAACACAAGATAAAGATAATACAAAGGATAGGAAATGACAAATCTCTTTTGGAAGGTCATTCGTAATACAATTTTCTTCCAAAACTCCCAATCCTTACATGTAGCATGTAAGTACAAAATATGTTTATATGCAGCACAAGGCCATTTCTCTCATTTTTCCTTAGATTGGAAAAAACAAAATCCAGATTATCAGTGCTGCAAAGACCTCAAAAAGACATGATATAGCATTTTGACATTTCGAGTTTAGCATTCCAAATTTAACCATAAACACTCGTATGCCATGCAATGAGTCAGACTCCACAGCACTTTCAGACCCACTTCACTAAGATGACAGAAAGCTCACTATTTATCAAATGGCTTTGACTTGACCTACTCAAAAATAAAAATGTCCGACACCAAAAACCAATTGACAAGGCAGCAATTTCATGAGCATCTTTAGCTATTATTTTCTACTTTTTCTTCCTCTCCACACAGAACGTGGCCTTTTTTTTTTTAATGAAGTAAGAGAACAGTCCACAAAAACCGTTGCAGGCTACACAGAATGCATAGCACTTAGCAGCTCTGGTTTATATCACCGTTATGTTTTGGAACCTTATATTTGAGCTGATCTGCCCAAGTATCATATATAATCTTTTTTTCATCATCAAATCATCAACTCTACATGTGAATACTGACTGTTTTTTTACTGTGTGGGGAAGGGAAGAGATAAACATGGAGGGACAGACTGCTATAAGACCCACCAGGTCTTAGAGCCAAAGTCTGTTGGAAAAGACACCAGCTAGGACCAGTCCACACTGGCTACCAGCAGCTGGCTGTGCTTGGGGAGACTGAGGTCTAGAGTGTGAGCGCAATGCACAAAGAGGGAAACATGTGAACACCGACCATGATTGCTGCCGGATTTTGTCACTGTGAGAATCATTGCGTGAGGAGCGATCAGATTTGGCCAGAGGTAGGGGGAGTGAGGGGCCCACTACGGGGCCCCCCCCTCCTCGTCGCTGTCTGCACCAAAACTGGTTATGAACTTGACCTGGCCAACCTCCTCTGGTGATCTTGACCGTGACCTGGATGACGATCCACCTCTGTCAACATAAAGAACACTCTGTACTATTCCACAAAATTGTCTCCAGATGCAATATGACAACGCTGTCCAGTGTTATCAAGAGATATGTTTTTGTCTAACCAAAGAAAGCAGGAACCTGATGGTCAGCTGTAGACACGTTTGTCAGCATGCTAGTATATACAATAGATCCCAACACATTTGTCAACATTTAGTCAATCCAGGCTCACCTGTCAACATTCACAGTGAATCTAACCACACTTGTCAACATACACAGTGGATCTAGCCATAAATGTCAACTAATACAGTGGATATCGCCACACTTGTCCGCAAGCATAGTGAATATAGCCACACCTGACAACATATACAGCAGATCTAGCCACACTTGTCAACATACAGTGGATCAAGTCACACTGTCAACAAATAAGGGGGCGCTTCACAAGGGGGTGACTCGAGTGGCGTGTAGCTGTGCAATGTTGTTGATTTTCATGTGTTTGCAGTCTAGTGATTTGCTTTATCGGTTTGCAAGGTGTTGTCTGTGATATCCAGGATGTGGTCGATGTGTGTACTGACATTTGTAGTGGTCTTGACTGTGATATTTTGTGTGTTGAACTGTGTTTGACTGGTGCTGCATTTCAAGATGGCTTCCGCCAAGCAGGTACAGGCCCCTTACATTATTACGATCGTGAGACCCTTGCGCAGCCAATCTTGAATATACTGTCTTCAGAAACTTCAGTCTCTTGCTGTCAAAAAAGACATCTTAAATGCAAGTGAATATAAGTATCTGGGTAATATTTAGATCATAAGCTGAATTTTTATGCAAATATTCAATTTATCTACAAAAAATGCCAATCTAGAATATACTGTCTTCAAAAACTTCAGTCCCTTGCTGTCAAAAAAGACATCTTAAATATGTTTGATCTTTCTTTTGTAGAATCAGTGTTGTCTTTTGTTTTTTTTATGCTGGTTTGGAAATCTTAGCGTGAAAAACAAAAACATTTTAAACAGAGAAGTGAATGCATGTGGAAAGATTATTGGCAAAAATCAACAACAGACAGATAAATTGTATGAATGTTGAGTCACACAAAAAGCTGTGAACATTGCTGCCGACAGTTCCCGTGTTCTTTCAAAATACTACAATATGCTATCCTCTAGACCAAATTCCAAATTCAAGACAAATAGAACCAAAAACAGTTTTGTTCCCATTCTATTAAACTCCTGAATCATAACTAAACTTTCAATAAGATCCAGTTCTGACAGCTTGTTTGTGTATATATGTGTGTGTGTATATTATTCCGTGTGTGTGAGTGGGTGGGTTGGTGTGATACGTGATCTGTTGTTTTATGGCCACTCTTAATTTCTCTTTGGATATAATGCACTGTTCTTGACTTAACTTGACTAGTGGATCTAGCTAAATAATGTACACAGCTGACATAGGCACACTTGTCGTCATACACAGTGGACCTAGCCACACCTGGCAACAAAGTGGATCCAGGTGCATTTGTCATCATACAAAGTGGATCTAGGCACACCTGCCAGTGTCTACAATGAATCCAGGCACAGGTTTACATACAAAATGGGTCTAGGCAGACCTGTCAGTGTCTATAATGAATCCAGGCATACAGGTTTACATAAAAAATGAATTTAGGCAAACTTGTCAGTTTACACTGTGGATCTGTGAATACTTGTCAGCATGTAAATCAGATCAAGGCAAACCGGTCAACATACAGTGGATCCAGGCATTACCATACATGTAAAAATGCAGTTAAGTGGGATTGGCAAATCGCTATTTTCAAATGACTGAGAAGTTTGTTTAGTTGGCCTGTGGGCCGAAACTTTTATAATGAAATCAGAGCAGCTAATGTGGATCTGTCAGAGATATAACCGAAGAAAAGATGCAAGTTCGCAAGACGTGTTAATGACTTTAATGGGATTGCACAGCCATAGGCCAAGCTGAAAACATATTGAGTGGCTTCCCTTACCAAGTCCGTGCATTCTGTGACCCTTTCCCCACTTTTGTTTATGACACTTGTGTTTGCATCTGCCAAATTTTGATCAGGGCGCAAAATGCTAACAAAATCATAAATATGCATTGTCACAATGATGAACAGAAAAATCCTTCCATAGCAATAAAATTTACATAAAACATTTTAAAAAATTTTCCCTAATCTG
>CM031605.1:83544014-83618109 GCA_018398815.1 Conus ventricosus | reverse complement strand
TAATACAGTGGATATCGCCCACTTGCCCGCAAGATAGTGAATATAGCCACACCTGAAAACTATACAGCAGATTAGCCACACTTTTTAAACAAACAGTGTCAAGTCACACTGTCAAAAAAATTAAGGGGGCGCTTACAAGGGGGGTGACCGAGTGGCGTGTAGTGTGCAATGTTTTTTGTTTTTTTTTGTTTTTGCAGTCTGTGTTTTTGCTTATCGTTTCAAGGTTTGTCTGTATATCCAGGAGTGGTCGATGTGTGTACTGACTTTTAGGGGTCTTGACTGTGATATTTTGTGTGTTGAATTGTTTGACTGGTGTGCATTTCAAGTGGCTTCCCCCCAAGCGGGTACAGGCCCCTTACATTATTACGATCTTGAGACCCTTGCGCAGCCAATCTTGAATATACTGTCTTCAGAAATTTCATTCTTGTGTAAAAAAAGACATTTTAAAATCAAGTGAATATAAGTATTTGGGTAATTTTTTGATCTAAGCTAAATTTTTTATGCAAATTCAATTTATCTAAAAAAAAATCCCAATCAGAATATACTGTCTTCAAAAAACTTCACCCCCTTTGCGGGCAAAAAGACATCTTAAATAGTTTGATCTTTTTTTGTAGAATCGTTTTGTTTTTGTTTTTTTTATGCGGGTTTTGGAAATCTTAGCGTGAAAAAAAAAACTTTTTTAAACAGGAAGTAAATGCTGTGGAAAGATTATTGGCAAAAATCAACAACAGACAGAAAAATTTGTATGAATGTTAGTCACACAAAAAGTGGAAATTGCTCCCCGACATTTCCCCCGTGTTCTTTCAAAATACTAAATATGCTTCCTCTAGCCCAAAATTCCCAAATTAAAGAAAATTTAAACCAAAAACAGTTTTTTTCCCCAATTTCTATAAACCCTGAATCATAACTAAACTTTCAAAAAAAAAAGATCCATTCTGCCAGCTTTTTGTGTATATATGTGTGTGTGATTATTCCGTGTGTGTGAGTGGGTGGGTTGGTGTGATACGTGAGTTGTTTTTAGGCCATTTTAATTTCTCTTTGGATATAATGATTTTCTGACTTAACTTGACTAGTGGACTAGCTAAAAAATGTACCAGCTGAATAGGCAAAACTTGTCTTTCATACACAGTGGACTAGCCACACCTGGCAACAAAGGGGACCCAGGTGCATTTGTATCATACAAAGTGGATCTAGGCACACCTCCCAGTGTCTACAAGAATCCAGGCACAGGTTTAATACAAAAGGGGTCTGGCAGACCTGTCATGTCTATAATGAATCCGGCAACAGGTTTACAAAAAAATGAATTTAGGCAACTTGTCAGTTTACACTGTGGTCTGTGAATACTTTCAGCATGTAAATCAGATCAAGGCAAAACCGGTCAACATACAGTGGATCCAGGCATTACCATACATGTAAAAATGCAGTTAAGTGGGGATTGGCAAATCGCTATTTTCAAATGGGCTGAGAAGTTTGTTTAGTTGGCCTGTGGGCCGAAAACTTTTATAATGAAATCAGAGCAGCTAATGTGGATCTGTCAGAATATAACCGAAGAAAAGATGCAAGTTCGCAAGCGTGTTAATGACTTTAATGGGATTGCACAGCCAAAAGGCCAAGCTGAAAACATATTGAGTGGCTTCCCTTACCAAAGTCCGTGCATTCTGTGACCCTTTCCCCACTTTTGTTTATGACACTTGTGTTTGACATCCCTGCTGCATAATTTGATCAAGGAGTCGCAAAATGCTAACAAAATCATAACTATTGATGCATGTGTCCTGATCTGAATGCAACAGAAAAACATTTCCCTTTCCATTGACAGCATATAAAATTTACTTTTATGAGGAATACCATCATTACTGAATTCCAAATATCTGTCTGCATTATAATGTTTAAGAATGGAAAAAAATGTGATTGTCAGCTTAGTTTAAAAATTTTTGTATTGCATGTATACATGTTACGCCGCTGTTCAAGAACAAAAAAAGTTACCATACTCTGTGAGATAGGATCAAACTGACAGTGTGAAGTTTAACCGAAATTCAACTGTCCAAAATTCATCACATCTAAAAATATCATCTTCAAATTGTCCAAATTTATCACATCTAAAAAATCATCTTTCAAACTATTATGTACCCCACAGAGCTTTCTGAAACAAAAAATGTATCACTGAGGAGAGACCAATGCCAGCTGACACAAAACAGAGCTTGCTGAAACAAAAAATGTATGAGAATACATAAATGTGAGCTGTCACAAAAATGAGTCTGGACTCGATACAGTTATCAACACACAGACTGCTGCTAACAAATAAAAGGCAGATAGGTTGACCCACTGACTCCTTTTTGTATGGCTCATATTTGGGATGCTTCTGGCTGAATAGCTGTAACAGAAAAGGTTGATTACGATGATGAAGTGTCCTTCACTCATTGAAGTCCTCTTCACACATGTCTGATCATCTGGTGTTATGCATGTCAGTACTTACCTCAGTAATGTTTTTCACACATGCCCACTCTGTTCCCTGTCTCCATCCCACCACCCCTTCAGTCAGTTCAGTGTTCTAAAAATATGCCCCATCTCAAGTTCCCTAAATTTCCTCCACCATTTCTAGCCGTACTTCGTCCACTGTCCATGCTATTCTATATATGATATTGTAAGAAAAAAAATGAAAACAGAAAGAAATACTTAAAGCCCATCTCACATTTTCAGTACGTTTTTCTTCTGACAGAATATTTGATATTAAATTATACATCTGCAATGTTAATTTCAAGATTATGTGGGTTGTAGAAAGTTGAAACAATATTTCAGGCATACATCATATATACTGCTATCAGAGAGTGGGCATTACCAAACTTTGCTAATGTCCACTATACTGATTAGATGGTATGTGTTATACATGGCAGGGTTCCTTACAGACTCCCAAAACAAAATTCAAGGGAGTTTTCAAGGGGCGTTTATTTCATTTCACGGCAAGAAGGTGGTACGAAAAATTAAAACCATGGTTCTTTTAAAACTTCTTTTTTTAAAATTATGTTTAAAAAAAATTGGAAAAAAAACATATTGGCTGATTTCAAAGCTCTTGTGTGATTGGGGACTATAAATGTGGGCGCAAAAATGATGACAAATGAAAAAAAAAGGTTATGACAACAACTGTATTTTGTATCATAGCTGACATGTTAGGCACTTAAAACATGACCTTTCTTGTTTTTGCTGAGCTATATAGTAATGCCGTTACAAAAGGATTTATATATATATTTTTGCTGAGCTACAGTTTAAGGGCAATTACAAGTGGATTTTTTTATATTTCTAAACTGCTTTTTTCATAATTTTTTTTCATATGGTGCCATCCGGCTTCATGTTTCAGTGCTTTTGAATTATTCCAATATAAATAGCAAATAATATGTGCTGTTTTGACATACAGATAAAATATAATTGCATGCAGAAATCATTTCTGATCAAAAGAAGAAAAAAAAAGCTAGCTAGTCTGGATCCAGAGATATTGTACTCCTTGCACATCAACCGTTGTTAAAAAATGTGATTTTGAGATAACGGTGTTTGAAAATAAAGAAGTTAAGCAATTTTCACACATACCTCCTTCAAATAAAGTCTTTTTTTTACTAAGAAAAATATGAAAATAGACAAAATGAACACCACAGATGGTTTCAACAGACTTTCTTGAGCACAAAAACACATAAAACCCAAAACACTATTTTTGAAAGAAAATGGTCAAATTTTGTGTGTAAAAATTGAAAAAAGAAATGGTAGTTTGATTTTTCTGCATTCAGGTTGATGAAAAAATCATCTTACAAATTTTTACATTGTTGCGATCCTGGATTGTCGTCGGCGATTTGACCAAGGGAGATAATTTGCATCTTCAATTTTGATGAAGTTAAAAATTATCTCCCTTGGTCAAATCGCAGACGATCCGGGATCGCGAGGATGTTTGTAAAAAATTGTTTTTAGATAGTTTTTTTTATTAACCTGAACACAGAAAAATCAAGCTGCTATTTCTTTTCGCCTCATTTAAGATTTTTGGAGCTGATGGCTTGATTTTCAAAGGTTTTCAAGGAGGTTTGGTCAACAGAACCACATTTTATTGATTTTCAAAGGTTTTCAAGGTCTTGAAATTCCCTGTCAGACTTCAAGGAGTTTCAAGGAGCGTACGAACCCTGTACATGTATATAATATCTGACACTTGAAACATTATTTTCATATGCTAAACAAATCCAAATAAAAATTCTGAGACTCAACAATAGTTCCATACATTTCAAGGGAAAAGAGTGCACAGAAGACAAGTGATCAGCACAATTTATGATGGACCCAATTTTTTCATTGCAATCTGTGGCATGGGTTCAAGTCTTCACCTAGTAACACTGCCATTAGTCTATTATTTCACATCACACATCTCTCACTCGCATCTGACTGATCACCTGGCTTACCACCGCTTCCTACACTGGTACATTTAGCGGGTCACCATGACCCTCACAGCTGGATGTCTGAGGGTCACTTCATAGTTACGTTATGCATCAAAGAAAAAAAAAACACTCACTCACAATTGTACAGGAACAGACATACAAACAGGAGATTGTGTGTGTATGTGAGAGAGAGAGAGAGAGAGAGAGAGAGAGAGAGAGAGAGAGAAAGAGAGAGAATGAGAGAAATTTAAGGGGGAAAAGTTTAAACATCCATTCATTTTATCTTGATTTTGTCATCCAGTAGTTCTGTCTACCCTCGAGTTGAAAGGAGTATTTCTAATAAACAAGGAAATTCAAGTTCAGGTAACTACATACAACCAAAAGCATAACACCCACACACTTCTTTCACAGTTCTGCACATTACCCTTTGTGAGTGTAAGTGCAAGTATGTGTGTGTGTGTGTGTGCGTGCATGTATGGGTGCGAGTTTGTTTATATGTATGTATAATGCCTGCATGCGTGTATACTCTTCATAACTGTTCATTTTTTAGGGGGGAGGGGGGGGGGGGATCTTAATTGTCTTGGCTGTTGTTCATGCCCAGTGGGAATAAGGCTGTTGCTCATGCCTAGAGGGAACAAGGCATTTGTTTAAGACATAGAAGTATATGGAAAACTGAATTCTGGAAGGGAAAAAAGAAATGTTGCCTCAATCCCTAGAATCCGAGCTTGGACTTCCCATCCTTGAGATCACTCTACTGACTGTTCGACTTGTCATTTCTTACCTGTCTGTTCGACTTGTCATTTCTTACCTGATCAGCAGAACCAAAGCAGAATTATCCTTCTTCTGAGCATAGTACATCATATGTTATCTTTGCAAGACAACTGTAAACATCTTGTAAAGATGCCCCCCCCCCCCCCCCCCCCCCCCCCCCCCCCCAACTGACAAGACCTTGAAAACGAGTTATAAAGCAAACTCACTTTGACCGACCACTTTATCTGCCTGACAGGGTATGGAAGCGGGCAAGCTCTCTACTCTCCCCAATTTTTTCCTTAGGGATCCTGAAATACGGTGATGTTCCATGCTAAGTATGAATAAGGCATTTGGTTTCGACAGGCAAGTATGGGAAAATCTTACTTCTAAACGTAATACTGTTAACATCTCACTTTGAAAGACAATGTCATCTTTTGTGAAGATGCCCCCCATACTGACAATTACCTTGGTGGACTCAACCGCCGTCCTTGCAACTGCTTCTCCTTGAAGGCTCGTCTTTCTCGTCTGGATTTCCGGCCCTGAAACATCATCCACCTCTTCAGTACCTCTTTTCAAAGACTTCAGACACAACACTGTAATGTTACACTGAAGTTGACATAGCCTTCAGCTAGTTTGTGGCATTTGCTTTGACTGAAAAATTACACCAGGATTATCACATCAGGCAAACTATCTGCCAGTTCTACTTTTGGTCTACTATATTTCTCTTTTACCAAAGCTTCCTTCATGATTACTAGTCTTTCTTTCTTTACTATGTGTTTTCCTCTGAAATTCTAATGTAATACACCCTCCATGTCAACTTGAAGAAATGTCAAAGAAACTACCAAACATTGTCTTCAACTGTATATCAATCTCAGGTAATAAAAAAAAAAAATTCCTTTTCATTTAAAAATGAATTTTATTTTTGCACAAAAGCCAAAAAAAATTTTTTTCTCAATCTCAACCAATTTTCTGAAATACTGCCATACACAGTAAACAACAGGCAAAAAGCTCATTTCAAAACATAAAACAAAAACACATTTCTACCAATGAAAGGAATTTTACTATTAAAAGTAGTTTTATAATATACTTACCTGTCCAAACAAGTACCTCATCTCCACTAAATGTGAAACAAGGCCATCCATCAGGATTCCCATAAACAGATTAACCTTACACTGGTTATTTAACAATGTACTATTAAGAATGCTGTCTGGTGAATTTCCATAAGGAAAGTTTGAAACAAACAATAACATTTGTCTAATATGCATAACTTTTCAACAATTAGCATTTGAACATGACATGCAGAACAAAAATTGTTAGTAACTGAATACAGAATAATATAAAACAGAAGTGGTGTGCTTGTGAGTGTTTGATTAGGTGCTTATCTGTCCAGAATGTGAAAAAATCGGGTGAAAACAGGTGGCACATCTTGCTTGTCATTCTCAAGAGCTTGTTCACAAATACTCCAGTCTATGATGTTCCACAGTATCCAGAAATAAGTTACAGCCTTTATCAAAGGAAAGACAGTGTTGATTCTACCAGTCTTCCATGCTCGTAATCCAGGTAAGAATGAATAAGGTACAGGTCAGTTTTCAGTCATTGTCTGTGTCGATCTCAAAATCAGGATCACATGGTGTTTAACTCTTGACTCCCCATAAGAAACAGTGTGTTCGCAGTCCTCTAGCCCATAAGGATTGGCTAGAAATGAGCTAAAAATGAGTATGGTCATTAAAATAATTATATCTTTCTTGTTTGTTGATTGACTGCTTTGAAATTTGGAAGTTTTATGGAAGTGATGTTATTTTTTATACTGAAGTGGTCAAATGTACCCCCCAAAAAATTTTGAATGCCAGTATGGTAATTAATTACAGAATAATTAAAAAATGTCAGGTGTGTTCAATAAAGGTTGGAAAAATCAATGTGTGGTGTGTTTGTTAGTAAAACAATGCAGACAGACAGTCACACACATGACCATAGAAACAATAAAAGTCAAAGAAAAATGTTAACTGACCTTTATGTAGTCTTGTAATGACGTAATATGACGTAATATAGGCCTACAGGTAAGAATCCAAGCACAGAAAATATTTGCACAGTTCCTTGTACAGTATTTTGCAAAGTTCTGTTCACAAAGTCACAGTATAGCCACAGAAATAAAGTCACATGTGGTCAATGTTCATGTTCTGCACACAAGGAGTAGGATGATGAGCTTCATATTGCGTAATGACAGCGTACACAGGTAAGCACAGGTGGCGAATCTTCATCTGAAATTTCCGATTGTACGTGTGAACTGAACTAACTCCAGTTCCCACACACACATCACTCTGCTGATCATCTCCAAGCCCTAGCGCATGCTGGTTGCACAAATCTTCGATAAATTCATCGAAAACATCGTTGTCGATATGTTGGAAAGACGCCATCTTGACCAGAAAATCTTGGAAAAAAACCTTCGTGAAAAAACTTCTTCAAAATCGCAATGTAAACAGCTAGGCTGAAAACCGCGGGCAGAAGGCGGAAGGCGAACGCTTTCCGGATGTCGTTAAACCTTCCTCTCTGCATTAGAGAGTTCTCGCTTCCTTAACAACGGCTCCAAATAAGGCATGTCGGTTGTTGCGGTGTGGTGCGGTTTGGGACTGTGCGGCAGTTGCGGAACGGTGCGGTATGGGAAGTCAAGAGTTAAACTAAATCAGGGGGCTACACATCACTTGAGCGTCTATCCCCTTGGTTTGGATGATAACGATCAGGTTGTGTTTTGCCTCTGGGGTCTTCTCACATGAACCTTTTGGCCACCAGACGGTACAGCCAGCTCTCAGTTTCATATCTTAGTGCAGACCTCTTAGCTTTGGCACTGGAAATGTTCTGGGAAGATCGTTCATATATACCTTGGACTATCCTGTAAGAAAGTCATTGCTGTTGTCCTAGTGAGGAGAAGACACCAGCTTATCTCACGTAACCACATCTGATCGATCTGGAGATAACTTTGAAGAAAAATTACCATACCTCCAGACAAAAGAAACTACACATTACAAGGCAATCTGGAGAAGGCGGACAGTGTCCCTTCCTGAAGTTCTTTTTGATGGAGATGCACTTCATGATGGATGTCAATCTGGCGCAGCTTCTGGACCCCAGGGCAGAGAAGATACACTCTTGTGAGCAATCTCTCCAACAGTCTCCTGTGGCAACCCCTCACAGACCAAGATCAATCTGGCCTTGGCAGCTAAGAACTCATTCCACTGGGTTGCCTCCATCTGCTCCCACTTCAGTGGCCACTGTAGGATATCTGGTTTCAGACAACCTCAGACAGAGATCTTCAAACTGACTTCCCCTTTGTCTTGCCTTGGCACTTGTTTGGATAGGTAAGTATGAAGAAAAAACTCTGTGATCTGTATTAGAAGGACATGAACAAAGCGAGAAAGTATATCAGGACTCACTGAGAACTGCGCCTTTTCTTCTTCCATTTGTTTGGCATATTTCAGGGCCTCCAACTCCTCTTTGTCTCGGCGAAGTAAGCTGAAACACAACAAGCACAGAAAAGTTAGTATTCACCCAACGCACTGTAAACACTTACATTGAAGTCAAGCTGTTTACTGCCCAGACAACCATGGAGACTACATCAAGACTAAAAGACATCAAACAGTACATGGCTTTAGGGGCTCATGAACAGTAGAACTGATAATAAACACACTGACTTCATGGCAACTGCAAATACATACACATATATTGCATTGTAAGGAGAATGAAGCATGACTACACACCAATGAACAGATCCTTGAGTAAACAGATCCACTGGTCAAGAAATTCAAGTGTTAGCCAAGGATCAAACCATCAAATGATCAACAGAGGCTTTAATAATCATAAAATTAAACTAGCCTTCCAGCAGGAAGGGGACATTTCATCTGAATTATTATGAGAATGTTGCTAGGAAGGGGAAGGGACATGATGTGACATGAGTATTGGTGCGCACTAGATATCAATAATAAAAAGGGAGGGTTGTTTATTTCAAAATAACCATGAAACTATCACTTGGGTGGAAACATCTCTTCCTAGCAAGTCTCATAATAATTCAAATCAAATGTCCCCTTCCTGCCGTAAGGCTAGTTTCATTTTATGATTATCATTCGCCTGTTGCTTTAGTAAGGTGAAGTGAAGTGATGTGACGTGAGAATTTAGAGCATCTAGTGGGCACTCCTTATCCGAACTCGCACAGAGTACAGTCTTCAACACATTAAGCAGATGATTCATGTATAATTCAGTTTTTCAAACGCATCAAGTAACAGTTACAGAATCAGAATACATTTCTCATAAATGCAGTTTTGATCTAGTACATATATGCCGCAAGACAAATCACTAGTCATGGAGATAATTGTCAGTACTGTCTGACCAAAATTCTTTGTATTCTGTCTCTTGCAAAACTTTGTGAAGGAGTAGTCACTGGACCAGCCTACTGCTTTCATCACTGTAGTGAGGCTAGCTCCAGTGTAGCTTGCTGCAGAGCAGCTGGCTGCACACATGCTGTGACTGGTGTACTTGCCAGTGTCTATTCTGGTCTTGCACAGAACGACCTTAATCCAGCGAGTCAGGTTTTGTCTTGACACAGGCACATGAGGTTTGACATAACTCACTAACAGTTGATTTGTGTGTCTCAGTTCATCAGTTCTCTTCACATGTTCTTGCAAATGTCTAACAAGGCATAGTTTTGAGTTCTTTTCAAACATCAAAATTCCTGCAGGTTCAGTACGAGACCCTGGCCAAGACTGCTTATGTTTCTCTGAAAAAACAATCAGACACTTTTGACTCCATAAATTTCAAATCTTGTACTTTGATCAAATATAAAATCTGTCCTCTCTGACCTGTCAACAAAGCCAGTAACATGCACAGACCTGGTTACCCCTCAGAAATTCTATGTGTATGTTTTGGATCAAAATGTGTACAATTGTGTGTAAAATGTGTAAGCTTTTGCAGCGCAAAGTAGCTGCGTAGGAAACATACTGAATGCATTCCAGACATTAGAAACACTGAAAATTTATTACTATAAAAGATGTATTTTCATGAAATGCATTAAATTGGCTTCTTTAACAATCAATGATTGTTAAACTAATCAAGTTCCTTGCCAGTATCCTCTGATGGCAAAAGGGATACCAGTGAACTCGTCACACGGTGAAGTCGTCACAAGCGTCCAGTGATCTCGTCACAGTGATCTCGTCACATACTACAAACCCGGCATACAGTGAAAAACGTGTGGCGAGTTCACCGTGGATTAGCAGACAAACCCTGCTCTTGATATCTGATATATTTGTCTAGATCAATAAATTTCTCGAAGTATTGCAACAGTCTGGATTTCTTATTATTTGTCTTCAAAATATTCAATAAAAAATTTAAAAAATTAAAAATTGCAACAAAACAAAGAATCAGGAGTTGTTGTGAAATCTAAAATGGTACAAGATGGCTGGCAGCTCTCAGAACCTGGCGGGTTGTCCTCTCACTGGTCACCAGGCGATCCCAGATCCTGAAGAGCTTGCATTGGTGGACCTGGCATCGGCTCTTTGGCGCCTGATGATGTCGACTCCTTGAGAAGCTGGCATACTCTGGTCACAAGTCTGGATTCGTCTGACAGTAGCTGCAGCATCAGATACAGGTTAAGGTTTCCTGCACTGGAAGCCTTGGTGTTCAGTCGGCGATGCCATCCCTCCACGTCGTTGTTGGTCCTTATGCTTCTGTAGAAACAAGACCAGCTGGAAGGTGGCCAAACTGCTGAATCGATCCATGTCTGGCGTATGTAGGTGCAGAGGCAGCGCTGCCCTTCTGTTGTAGCTTCCCCTTCCAACTCTGGCAGAATGCCGTCGATCTTCTCCCAAGGAAGGTAGGGCAGTGTCAGGAGCTGTCGACAGTAACCGTGCAATGCTGGGTCGTTTTGGTAGGCCTGTTGCATCCCCAGCCCCTGCATATGACGCCAAACTGCTTGTCCCCAATGGAAGGAGCATCCACGAACATCAACCTCTGTAAACACTTCACGGAAGGCAGCCCATGCAGCAGCTTCAAAATCCATGGTGACACATTCCAAGTTCCAGGAAAGATCTCTGCGTCGAAGTTCCTGTTTCAAGGCCCGCAGCACAGCCAGATAATCCCGCCGCCGTTTCCCAGACATAACAGCAAAGGCAGTGGTAGCTGCTTTGCCTGGTCCTCTACACGGACAAAAGCGTGAATACTCCACAACTGTATGAAGGGTGCCCTGACCACCTTATATGTTCCGTCTGCATACCACCGTTTGGCCAGACTGAGTAGATTCAGCTGTTGCTCAGAGAAGAACAACACATGACGCTTGTTGTCCACGGTGATATCCACTGGATCTTCGAACTGGTCAGGCCAATGGTTCTATCCAGTTCAAAGCCGAGATCCTGGGGATGGCGTGGGCGACTTCGCTGGCGGTGATAATTGGCAATACGGCCGAGATAGTCGGTGCTGCGCTGGTTGGGAATGGGCCGTGACTCCTGTAGCAAATGCTCAACAATGGTGTATGCTGACTGGTATGGTGCAGCTGCAGCTGTCTTCTTGACGTTTCGGACCAGCTTCGCTTTCACCGCTGCTCCAGATTCTGCTGCATGTAGATGCTCCTGTGTGCCTCTGGTGAAGATGTCTTCTTCTTGATGGACCATCACCTGGCACTTACAGGCAGCCCGACGCCTGGTGCATCTCCAGTATGTTGCACCATCCTTGGATTGCCTGTGGATACCATAGGTGAAGCCCTCAGAATCAACCAGCAAGGGGTGGCCTCGTTGTGTGCCTCTGGGGATGATTTCAAACGTCAATGGCTCGTCCTCCATGATCGGCTCTGTTGTTACAGGATCATCAGCAAGTGAAATCTCCTGCACGTCAGCGGGGACCTGGAAACTGGCACTGCTCATGCTGGCATTTAACTAGTTCTTCCTCTACACTGACGTCCATAGAGGCGGTTTCTTCTGCAATCGTAGGGTTCCTCTCTAAAAACGCTTCTGCCAGGCAGTGGCCTCACAGTCTTGGCATTTCCACTCCAACTCTGTCTCTCCTCTGACAGCTTGTCTGTAAATTCTTCTGTCAATGCCAGTGCCCACAAATACGATGCTGCCATCTTCTACATGTCCCATCACACAACACGGCCTCTTGTCGTGGTCTGACTTCATGCTGGCAAACGATGCAGATAGCAACTTCCATGACTCTTCTGACAGTTTTGCAAAACAGGCATGCTAAAAATTTGATATCCCCTCACTGTGACGACTTCACCGTGTGACGAGTTCACTGTTAATTGCAAAGAAAAAACAACGGTGAACTCGCCACACATTTTTCAGCTGTGACGACTTCACCGTGTGACGAGTTCACTGGTATCCGGCAAAAGCCTTTGCTCAGGAAATTAACAAGAACATTAACTGATGTGAATTTTCTTTTATAACACTTTAAAATAACTCTCTCTTCACTTTTTACTGTACTGATGGACATAACTGGAAAAAAAATCTTGAAGTAATCTATTTCTTTCATATGCTACTATGGGCACTTTTTCACTGTTGATAAGCTAACCGGTCTTTCTGAAGAGCATAACACAATTATGATGTGAACTTTATTTCAGACTTTGGCGATTCCAGCTCCTTCAGGGTTCCAGGTGATGGGCATGAGGCCAAAAAAGGACCTTACTTTGCCAACATGGAGGAAGGGGGGGGGGGGGGGGGGGGGGGGGGGGGGGGGGGGGGGGTAGACAAGGCGGGAAAAGGAATCTATCCTACTCAAGAACTCAGCATATAGCTGTTCCCCAAGCTGTTTGTTATGTTCGCATGTTCGCAATCCGTCATGTTATGTACCTATATTTATTTGGGTAATAATATTTTCATCATTATTGCCCCACTCTTCAAATGAATTTCTATAAAGGGAACATTTTAACATAGATAGCATGAGCGAAAATGTTAAGTCAGTATATGCCGCGAACATTAGCACCGCGTCTGCACTGTGGAACCCGTGACGTCAAAAATGCTGGATTGCAGCTTTGCGTCGTCTGCTACTAAGCTTAACTAAACAGAAAGCCCACTGATAGGCCTAGCGTTATAGGCCTGCCTACCGCGTTTCAGACGATCCTGTCGGCATCTGTCAACTCTTTGCAACTGCAAAAGTACGGTTTTGGGTTGTGGAAGATGTATCGTTCCGTTTTCAAGCCTCCTTCTTATGAACTGCATCTATTAATTTAAAGAACAGTCAGCCTTCTTCAGGATGAGAAGACTTTCAAGAATTTCACTGGACAGTGTGCTCCTTTGGGGCCGGGGTGGGGGGGGGTGGGGTGGGAGGGGGGGATTTTTGGAGCTTTTTGTCCCTCTCCGCGAGTAGTCTGATGTTCCGTCTCTCATCAGAAGTGCCTGCAGAACTCGACTTCACGAAAAAGCTTTGAATGTTCATTGCCTACCGTTTTCCAGAATCACTGTTTCCCTTGTGGCTTTTGCTACCGATGTGCCGCTGAATGTCAAAGCGACCACTGTAGCAATCGCGATTTGACAGTAACACGTGGTGCTGTGTGCGAACGTATCGCCCTTCTTTGACGCAGTAATGAACTTGAAAATAGTATGATACGCTGGTGTACTTCTGTTCATATTTCTTTTTCTTTTGGATCACAGCTTCTACCAATGAATCTGAATTTTCGTTGTCTGTTTCATGCGCGCGAGTTGAAGCTGAGTGAGAAGCAATGTTGATGCATTCATAGTGGCAGGAAGTACGCATGCGCCATCGGAACTTTTAAAAGTTGGACCAGACTCTTGGACTCGGCCGGATTACGTGTTCAGCGCATTTTCGTAAGCTCGTTCATCAAAATTTCGTACAATTTGGTTTTGAAACGTACAATCGTATAGCTGTATTAAATTTCGTGAGATTATACGCAAAAATCGTAAAGTGCACAGGTCTGCATGCATATTGTAAGAGTGAGATCTTTCAATGACACATGACATATTTCAGGAAGAGAATTCAGATAATCTACAAGTGTTCACACTCCATGTGTCTGAGCGTTTAGGAAATGCAGGCCTTTCTTCAAAAATACCATTAACTATACGACACACACTCGGGTGAGAGCCTATTGTTTTCTCTTCACACAATGCCAAAAAGGCTGACAGTGCACTCCATGCTGTATTTATGCTACCGTAACTAGCTCCTTCAGAAAACAAAACTGCTATAAAAAAAAATTTGACACATCTGCTGAAGAAGGAGATAACAAACTAATATTGTTTGTCCATGTAAAACGCTTCCATTTCTGAATATAACACTTATATGCAGCTTGAGTGGTGGGCCTCCATGAACTGATCATAAGAGCTGCAGCCTGGCTGGAAAACCCCTCCTGTTGGTAGCGTTTTCCAACACAAGACATGCCATCAGACGGAGAGTCTTCTTCAGGGGGTGTTCCATCTGGGGATGACTGGGTAGTTCCAAGAGTTTCTTGCCTCTCAGTGGGACTGGCTCTCTCACCAGCAAGGACATCAGCACCGGCCAACACACCTATGTTGACCAGTAAGGCACCACTATCACCACTGTGCACTGGTCTTTTTGGATTTTTTTTTTAGCACATGGGTGATGATGCTGAAGGGTGGAAATGCATGAAATTTAAAACCAGTCCACACAAATGAGAATGCATCCATTGCATGTGCCTGTGTATCATGCCTGAAAGCAGCACAGTGAGCTAGCTTTGCATTTAACCTGGAAGCAAAGAGGTCAATGTCAGGTTGGACTTGTAGTGTAGTCAGTGCTTGTTTTAGCACTGACCTGTCTAACTTCCACTTGGCATCCAAATTCACAGCATGAGATTCGGCATCTGCTACAGTGTTACATTTTCCATGAATGTGTGCTTCAGACAGAAAGATCTTATGATCAATGCATCATTCCCAGATAGTGTGGGTGATGATGTTACATGCGTCAGAATGACCAATACCCATGTGGTTTATGCATGCAGCGGCTGTTGTATTATCCATCAAAATGCACACATTCATCACTCAGTTCTGTCTGGAAACTCTGCAATGCAAACAATTTAGCCTTCAATTATAGATAGTTATTATGAGATTTTGCTTCTTCATGTGACCATGCACCCCCTGCACATGTTCCATTGCACTCCACTCCCAACCTAACAAACTGGCATCAGAGGCGATCAGAATCTAAGGATCGTTTATCAAAACATCATTGTATGCATCAGCAACATGACTGATCCACCACTGCAGTTCTGTCTTAGCAGGAGCAGACAGAGACACATATTTGTCACTGTCGCCCCTTTCAACAGACAAAGCTCTCTTTTTATCTGCCTCAAGATCGCGGTAATGTAATGTCCAAATTTCACAGCTGGAAATGCAGCTACGACTTTTCCTGTCACTTTTACCAACTCTCTTATTTTCACCTTTTCTTTACTGATTGCCTCTTTAGCTGAAACCAAGAGATCCTGTGCTCTCTCATGGATTAAAGTCACCTTCACTGACACAGAGTCAATCTGAACCCCTAAGTACTGAATTTGTTGCGCGGGTTTTAAGACCGATTTCTCAGGATGTATAATGGACCCAAGAGGTGCAGGACTTCCAGTGTTTCAGTTATGTTTGTCATACATGCACCATATGTCAAGGCCATGAGTAAAGAATCATCAATAAAAGATCTGGAGACATGTCCGTTGCTTCTCAGTGCGGCAAACACTGGCTTCAGTAATTTTGTAAATTTACGGGGAGCAAGGCTTAAGTCATTTGGTAAAGATTCAAACTAACACAGCTTGCCATCCCATTCAAAGCGCAAGAATTTTTCATGGTCTGGATGAATTGGTATTGAAGAGCATGCATCTTTAGAGATCAACTGATGCCATAAAACAGCCCGGTGTAATCAGCCAAAGAGCTGACTGAAGAGTATCCGTCTTGAAATGATGATATACACACACAACTACATATATATTTATTCAGCTCTTTCAAATTTAAATCATCCAATGATTTGCATCCTTTCTGAAGCTTGTGAAAACTGGTGAAATGAGCTGATAAGACTCTGCTGTGCTGGTGGATATAACTCCTTTCTTTGTGAGTTTTGAACATCCTCAGAAATAATTTGCTTTTCATATTCATTTAGACTTGGTTGTTTAAATGGTGCATTGGTAAATCAGTGACTGAACACTCAAATTCAAGTTTAAGTCCATGTACCGTTTCAATAATGTCAGGATCCTTCGTCAGTTTTCTCCAGTTATAATAATAAAATAATAATTATAATACTTATATAGCCTTTTTTATATACAACTCATGCGTTAATCCACCATTTGCTCTTATTCTACAAATTATGCAAACAAAAAAAAATAAAAACTGGCAGGGAACATACATGTCTTAAACTGCTCATCCGAACTCTGTGGAATAATTTTCAGATTAGCATTACAGGATGAAATGGTGTCTTAGGTATTCACTGTGAAATCATATTAGTTGTTGTGTCTACCGTCAATAGCGGACCTTGACTTCCAGGTATAATAATAATAACCAATGTATTAAACATATGGTACAAATTCATTGAATGAGAACTTACGTCGTGACCAGTTTTGATTACCCATAGTCAATGGCACACACTCAAAAAAATCGGAATAAACTGAAAGTTATCTGGAGCTGTCACAGAGAACCCAACTATGCAAGCTAACAACATTGATTGCCTGTGTACTAGCTATGTCAAATTGGAAGATCGTCATTAAGCAAGAGAATAGCTGTCATGTTTTATTATTTATTGCCCACTTGAAATGAAAACCTCAGCTTCTATATCAAAGAGCAGGTAGGTACGGTGGGGAATGGTGTTTGTCTCTTACCCCTTTCTCTGTGGGCAACTCAGGCCCACTTTTTTGTATCGTAGAAGTATTTTGCTTGCTGTTGAAGGGTTTTCTCTGCATGCAACCTCTCTGTCGTCCGTTCGTCTGACCTAGAACATCACGCCTCTCTCTGTGTGCAGGCTTGTAGTTTTTGTGTGTCCAGCCTGTGTGTGTGTGCCAGTCACAGCTGGAGCTGATTCTCTCTATTTCTCTGACCTCTTTCAGTGAGCCAGCGAGGTTATCACCAAACAGTTGACTTGTTACAGACACTGACTCAGAGCACAGCGCCGCAAACTCCTTGCTGAGAAAAGGGCACATCTGCCCGCCTCTGTGAGAAATGTCTGCGGAGGCATGGCCTTGCAGCAAGAGCGCATCAGAGTGCGCATCAGTAATGTTTTTCTTCAGTGCCTTGTCCATGGTACTTTTTCCCTTGCTATGCGCCTGCAATATCATCTGTGTGGAATTCATGATGGCAATGGCCACTTTTACAACAGCTCTCTGAGTCTGAGCAAACCTTAAGTCAGCTTTTCTAGCATGGGCTGGAATTTTCCTCCATAACAGCAGGTTGATGTTGAGCACTTGTAAACTGGTACAGTTGTCAGTCTTTTGGATTTGTCAAACTTTTCTTTCAGTTTGCTTTCACTATGTTTCTTGCCGAGACATTCATTTGCCACCTCATCTAAGGAGGCTTTGACCTCGTCTGCCGTCTTTTCTTTTTCATCCAGCTCATTCTCTATTTCCTTCCACATATCTTCATCAGAAAAAGGGATTGAAATTCTGCCATTCTCATCAAATATCTCTCCCTCAGAGCTGGTGCATTCGTTTGTCTTCCTTTGTCATGCGTGCTGTTCCTTTTTTGTTGATTTTTTTTTTATCATAATCTGATTCACTACCTGCAGAGGAGACGAGCTGCATACAGCATTTTATGCATTCCACTTCTTGGGAGTGGCTTGCTTCTCTCCTACACTTTGTCTTGTTTTTTCCTGATCCAAGGCCAGCACCAAGTTTCTCCTCAAACCGGGAAAGCATGTTTGTTATGCTTTCAAATCTTTTCTCCCATTTTTCTTAAAATTCTCCCATTCTCGAGTTTGGAGACTGACTTGGTTTTGCCACTTGCATTTTCCTCATCAGAGGAGTACACTGTTTCTGCCATACTCAGTGGTAATGAGGGTCAAATTTCTTAATGCAACACTCAGCTGCTTTCCCTCTAATTCTAACACAGCAGGAAAAAAAATTTTCAAGTCACCTAAAGTGCAGTAAAGAGCCTGTATCCATGTTTGTTATAAATACAAGTTTTTCCCCCTTCTGTGAACAAAAGTGTATTATTACCAAAGTTCGTGGTCATGAAAGTCAAGACATCATCAAAAAGAAATGGGGAGTTTGTATTATACTCCCTGTTTGGCTAGTATACTTACCATGTCAGACCACTGCATTCCACGGCAGTTAGTTAGCTCTGCCAGGCCGAATTTTTTGTGGCTAATGCAGTAATAAGACCATCACGTGACGCCCACCTTACTTCCGGCAGGGAGAAGCCGGTGTAAACTTCCTGTTCCTCATTCAACGAGGCCTAAGCACAAGGTAACCCCGAGAACCATAGCGCTAGTGGGGAAGGTAGGGTGGGCATTATCAAAAAGAAAAATATTGACTGGACTCACTGTTTTCCTCTATGCACACACCACACCACACATACATTATTAAACAAACCAACACACTTCACCACAGGTACTTTGATAACTTTCGTCGGCTGATTCAATTTTGTCAGCATCCAACAGAGTCTGGAACAACATGTGTTGCCTGGCTAAGCGTCAGTGTCCAACTGACCTGGCTTAGCACTGCACGTCAATACCCATGTCACATCACGACTTCACCTGACTAAAGCAACATGCGAATAATAATCTGAATCAAGATCAAAGGCTACGATGACCCAGACAGCACCACAATAACAAATATCAATGCCAAAAATCATGGTGACCTAATGAAGTCACCCTGACCTACCACAAGTCACCGTGAACCAAAGATTAATCAAGATCAGAATGACCCTCATTGGATAAAAATGCCTACATGGTGACATGCTGATTAAGGCCAAGGTCACTGCCCTGCTGATTGCCAAGAATATTATGTATATATCATGATTAAATGCTGACAGTAAAAATGCAGAGTTCTTTCTTTCTTTCTGCCTACGCAGGCTGATACTCCTGCGGACACTGCCTGTATACACAGGCAGTGGAGTTTTGTGTGTATGACCGTTTTTTATCCCGCCATTAAGGCAGCCATACTCCATCTTCGGGAAGGTGCATGCTATGTGTAACGTGTCATCCATACCAACGGCCAAACTGGCCTTCTCTTCCGAAAGTTGGTGATGGGATTTTACGTGTGTGCAAGATGTTATGCATGCGTTCACACACGGAACCTCGGTTTATAGTCTCATTCGAAGGACTGTATGGGAAATGGAGTCAGAACCAATGTTAACTCCGAGGGAAAAATCCCCCTGTACCGAAATGCCCCGGCGGAGGTTCGAACCCGCAACCCCAGGATCACCAAGATTACGAGTCAGGCGCTCTACCAACTGAGCTATTCCGGCTCCCTAAAATGCAGAGTGAACTTAATAAGGGAAATGGCAACCCCCAGGCACAGATCCATGCTGAACAAGACAATCATACAGATCTGGGAACTGAACAACTGAAAAAATCTAACAGCCATAATGGGTGGGTGCCTGGGTTACGAGTCTCACTTGACAAAGTCCTTGTCCTTCATGCCATACTGATGAGCAAAGCTGTTGATCTCCACTTCTTGTTCGTGGGTCAGTGCCTTCACATCCAGCGTGATGTCTGCAACACAAATCGCCATCATTTTATCTTGCCTTCCCCTTCATTTATTTCATGCTCCATTTCATTTCACAGTTTTCTTTATACTACTTTATTCCCACTTATTTCTAATCATATATTCATACGATACACAAACTTTGAAGAGGGTGTTTTTACGAAATTGGCAACCTCCACAGAAATATCATGGTTCTTTCAGTACAAACAGCATTCCTATCCTCAGCAAGTTCTGTTACAGTAACTTCCTTTTTTTCTGTCATTCTCTTTGAGTGCTGCTGACGTAGCTGCTGGTGCGGGTTCATTACCCATCACTGCAGTTTATCTCTGTCCAGAGCAGACAGCGCGCGTCATACATCTTTCCCAATTACCAGCGCACTTTTGGAGGGCGGCAGTTTTACTACGCTCCAGAGTGCGTGTGTGGAGCTGGCCATGGGACACAGCAACAAAACTAGAAACCATTAAGCCAACACATGAGGCAACTTTTTTTCTTCTTCTAATTTTGGCCTTTCTTTGTCTCAACAGATCACTGCAAGCACCTAGGAGCTTTTGTTTTCTTCAGGGTTCCCACTTCCTCACAGGAAAAAAATTCAAGGGTTTTTCAAGGGTTTCTAAAGGGGATATTTTAATTTTTAAGGGGCAAATTCAGCCGTACAGTTAGAAAAGAAAAGTGAATAATAAGCTTACACATGTAATCCAACCACGATGATAAGGTGATTACACTTCTGTAGTCTTTTCCACGCTCAATATCATAAAAAAAAAAAAAATGAAGTCTTTACACAGAAATTGAGAAATCAGAAAAAGAAAACTTTCAATCTGTTTCCGGACCAGTATCTAACATGGATGTCCAGCTGCTTCTGTTTCAAGTCCTTATTCAATGATTCATCAAAAAGCATGACATATTCATTAATTCTCTACCGGCAGCTGCAGCCGAGCCCCATCTCTGGCACATTTCAGGAGGGAGCTCAGCAAACTTTACTTTTAAAATACAGCCACTGTATGTGTTGTCGTGTGGAAGTGTGTGTGAATAGTTGGCGGGCCTGAACTAGCCTAATGCTTGTTCTGGGGCAGGATAGGGAGCGGGTAACCCCTCTTGAAAAGGTGAACGTGGGCAGCCTTCCTGCAGCTCCACACATAATGGGTTTTTTTTGTTTCAAAATAGAGTGACTGATGGCGGAGAACGAAGCAAAATTAGAAAGAGAGGGGGTTAGTTACCACCACGGACATTGACAAAGCACAGGACAAGACACGATGCATTTTGACCTCTTGGGTCTTCTTCAGGAAAAAAAAAAGATCACATTTAACATTTAGGACAGTACAAAGAACGAAGAGCGACTTTATCTGTCCATGTGGTAGGAAGAATGGCCACCAGACGGAAATGACAGAGAGGATTATGGGAGAGGAAAAGGAGGGAGGGTGCGTGGGGGAGTGAAACAATGGGGTTGTGTAGCTGGTTTAGTGGGGTGGTGTGATATACTTGTGATGGTTGTGGTTAAGGTGGATTGATAATAATGCTAAGTAGCGGGGGGAATTTATATATATACTTTTTTTTTTTAATGATCTATATATAGAAACGATAGTGATGATAATAATGATAGTGACAGTAATTATAATAAATAAGTAGATGAATAAAATGAAAGTAACTGTAATAAAAAAAAACTTAAGTGAATAAAATAGATAATTTTTCTTTTTTTTTTTGAGTGTGTGTGTGTGTGTGTGTGTGTGTAGGCCAGCTGGTTGGTAAGTTAGGGGGGAGGGTTGTGGTATGAATGCCGTCTTTTAAACAAGAAAATAGGATTTTTTTTTCTTTTCTTCTTTTTTTTTTTAAACAAATGCGCACACACGAGTCACTTACAGTCTATGGAGACGACGTGACGATTGATTTGAAGATTCAGTCTGTGATTTAACTCTCTTTTCAGTTCTGACAGAAAAAAGGGAGCAATGCCAAAAGTTGCAAGATATCTACTTTTGGTTTCCCACACCGATAGTTCGTCGCAATCGAGGAATATGGAAACATTGCTGCAAACAGTTTCGCGCTGTCTTCAGCAGATTGGAAACTGTGATGATTGTTGATGGCATGAATCGTCCACAACACTTCAGCTTTCAACACATCTGTCCCACTTGCTGTTACTGTGGATTGGCTGACTATTTTTAATGAGGAAAGGGTCTGACCCGATGTTGATGAATTTGATGATTGACGAACGAAGTCCGTAAGACTGACGACCGGCCTACTCACTTTTTCCAATTCCACGTATTTTTTTCCTCTTTCCGTGACTTGCAACCGCCGATTCGCCCATTGCCTGAACATCAACGGTCTTTTTGCACACTTTACAGAAAAACGCATGTTTGTTGCCTCTGCATTCAGTGATCCAGCTTCGATATTCTTCCTTACTGTAGCCACAACGGATCAAATGCGCAATTTCCCTTAGGCATGATGACAGACGCAACAGTATTAAACTTCGCCAAAGATGAGGGAGCATGGCACTCTTTGTCGGAAGTCAAACTGTGCATGCGCAAACAATAACCGACTATTGAATTGCTTCCCTTTGCTTAAAAAGCAGACGACACACAAAACGATTCTAGAGGCGAAAATCAATGTCCGAAGTCTCGTTTGCGTTTGTTCTCCGATTCGTCTTCAAATGTTACGGTCAGTTTTGGTCTGAAAATGATTTTTAAGGGGACTTCAAGGGATGGTAGGGATATCTGCAGTTTTCAAGGGCCTTTTTGACCCAGTTGAAATTTAAAGGGTTTTCAAGGGTCTTCAAAGGGCGTACGAACCCTGTTTCTTTCATCTGGGTTTGACAGACATTTCTTTGAGTTGATTACAAAGCCCAAATAAGTGATTTCTTGTGTGGGTTCAAACTGATTTTTCATCATGTACAGTAACTCCTTAACTATCAAATGTTTTCACAGCATCAATGCCTTCCATGATTTCTTGTTCAGAATCCCTTGCCAGCAAACTGTCGTCTGTGGAAGACGTGATAGTGTGTCCTATATCATGCAAATAGGCCTGAATGTCTTTAGTCAGTTTTGTGAATATTCTAGGAACTGGGCCCAAACCCACTGCTGCTGCTTTTTGCAGGAGATTGATGAAGGACTGAGACATCTTCTTTCTCCAATGATGGTTTTCTCTTCTTTTTTTTTTCACATTCGGACTCTGATTGAGGCTCAGGTAATCTCTTTCTTTTTCCCTTTCCTTTCTCTTGAAGATTCTTTAGAGTACTTTTCGCAAGTTTCATTTCCCCCTAAGCTGTTGAAGGGTGTTACTGGCAGTATCTAGCGAGGAATTGGTGGGTCAACTTCTTTTAGGAGGGAAACTTCCTCTTCACCGATGTGGGAGGAGGGAGAATTTTTTGCACTAAATTCACTTTCACAATCAGACATGGTTACTAAACCACTTTAAAACTTCAGAGTGGAACAGTATAATATATATTATATACCACAGCAATTTGTAAATAATCCTTCACGAAATATATAGAACAGGGGTGGGAATTGGTAAGACAAAGCAAAAAAACCCAAAAAAACAACGGAAATCAAGGGCGGTCTGGGGAAGCATGGAAAAAAACTTTTGATCTTCATTTTAATTGGTGCAATCTGAGGTATTCCGGAGCCTGAATTAAGGTTTAAAAAACAGCTAAAAAAAAAAAAAGAAGTAAATTTCAAACCGCACTTTAGGAAAATGAGAATCTTCTTGTGTTTTGCTATTTGGCAATGTGCTTCAAGCGCCTTGCGACAACTGCTTTCATAATTGATGTCGGTCAAACACAGGTCGCAAAATGCCATTCCTGGCTCAGGAACTTTTCTGATGTGGAGTCTAAGCCGCTCGCCATCAACTTCGTTATCAGTCCAGTTCCAAGTCTACTTATTTTTTACGTCAGTGTCATTGTAATGATCACCACGCTGAATGACGTTTCGATATGCCACCATTTTCATTCACAAGATGGTGGCTACACAAAACGTCTTTTGACTGGAAAAGAACCGAAATGCCACTCATTTCTTAATTTTCCTTTTTCTTTAGACCAGAATTTTTTTCACTGGAAAATTCTTTTTCCTAGGACAGTTTAATAAAAAAACAGATTTCCCGTAAAAACTGGATGAATTGCCACCCCTGATACAATCACAGAATGAAAAGTTTGTAGCACAAGGCAGAGAGCACTCTCCTGGGTGTGACTGGGACGGCGGGCGGGTGCGAACTGACTGCAGGTGTGTGGTGTTTATCTCAAGGGCACTCCCAGTGCGTTTTCAATGGGAAATAAGTCAGAATTTTCTTAGTTCATGAAATATGTATTCTGATGACGAAAAAAATGTACCAACTGACTGGGGCTCAGACATGTATGCCGAGTTGTGTTGCTGGTCAAATATGTGCTAATAATGCACACCACTATTTTGCACCTTGCTTAGCATGTATTTGTATTTCAGCCTGTGACAAGGTAGTGAAATGTGTACCATTTCACTACCTTCTTTGTACAACGGTCCACAGTAGACACTAGTTGCCCATTCCATGAAGTCTTTTTGTCCATTTGCCTTTCATACCTATTTGTTGTTGGTTGCATTGAGTGCATTTATTCTTCACTGTTTTTTGGACATCGTCTTCAGGTAAACATGAGTCGCTGTTGATATACTTGTGTGTGTGTGTGTGTGTGTGTGTGTGTGTGTGTGTGTGTGTGTGTGTGTGTGCGCACGCGCTCATGTGTGTGTGTGTGTGTGTGCAGACGCACGCATCCGTCTGTGTATGTACCTAGATCTGCTGTTTCTACATCAGTATCACTGCTCTCCTCGTCGCTGCTGTCCTCTTCTTCATCATGACCGAGTGCAGGAGTGCTGTCTTCATATGTGTAACCAATGGCCGCTTTCTTCTCACTGTTCCTGAAACATAGCACATCTCTTCAGGCATCACCTAGGTGTAATGCACTACAACTACCGTTCCTGAAATCATCATAATAAAACCAAGACCTCTCACTGCTTTCCACCATGAATCCTTTTAAAAAATACAATGACAGGTCATTTCTCGGAGGTAATCTACAGCAAAGACAATGTTTCTTCCAAGTCTTGAAGGAACGTATATTTATAGTAGGTACCGGCAGCCAAAATTAGCGTATTGTTTTTCATATTTAAAATCTATATCATTGCAAAGTAAATGGAAAAACATACAAAACACAACAAGAATGAAGTCTCTATCTTCAGTCGTTTTCGAGATATTGCAGTTTAAAGTTGCAACGTTTTTATGCACCTGACAAAATGAGATATCTTCCAAGTTTGAAAGCCAACAGGATCATACATGACTGATATATCTGGTTATAAATTGGTGTTCTCAATCTATACAACTTACACTCTTTGAACAAGTAAGTTCCATGGTATCAGTTTACATGGCTTATGTGTGATAAAGTGTCAAACTTGTAATAAATCGCAATTCAGCGCTTTTCGAATTTGCATGATGTGGCTACTTTGAAGCACTGCAGCAAAGTAAAAATGGACATTTCAGAGTTTCCAGTGGTTTGGACAAACTCTCTAAGTTGTACTAAGCAAAGTCATTTTTTTCTGAGGTATCTGCTATAAAACATATATGAAAACTTTTGTGCTAAAAACAGGAAATATTGCAATTTGGACGGCGGAAAAATGGGGGTAGAATCGCCCGCCACACTGAAAATTGCTATAACTTCTAAACTACTTCATGAACTGTTTCCAAATTTTGTATACAGTTTCTGTACAGTATTTCCTGTAAATCAAAGTGTACATTTTTGTTATTTTGTACCTAACATTTTATTTCCTGTACTAGAATAGTGGCCAACAGGGGCGGAATGATGATGATGTCCGAATTAAAACCGACAGTTTTTGCAAAACTTATTGACAGATTTCAACAAAAATTTGGTATGATGTTGTCTGTATTGTTATTGATAAAATCATGTTATTTTTGCTCTTTCTGACAAGTGTTGGCAGCCACCAAACAAAAGGTCACTTACGATAAGGGTGGGAAGTGCACTCTTGCTCACGGGCAGATTGGGTTGACTATGTAAACAGAGTTCATTGTTAATTGGAACAGACCAGGCATGGCCAGTAGTTGTTTTGGAGACTATGTTGAAGTCACTGGCAAACACACGTGCTTTGCACTGAATCTGTGTCTGCCTTGGTTGGCCACACAAGCATGTTGTTTACAAGAGCAAATTTCCTCAGAAAATTAATGTCTGCTTTCTCAGGAGAGTGGATCTGTGACACACTGCCAAATCATCATCATAGAAAACTACATTCTGGCCAATTTTGGTAAAGATAAGTCTTCCAGAAGGCAATCAGTGGCATGTTCACAGATTTCATCATTGATGCAACATGACTGCATCCTCAAAATGGGTGATAACTTCTTATGTCTCCATCTCTTCCTCGGTCACCATCACTTCATCAGTCCCCAAGCCCAACTGCTCTGCCTCAGGAAAAGTTGAAGTGGAGACACAGCTCACACCTCATTCACTTTATCCTGGTCTGGTGGTCCTCCAACTAACAACACAGCCAATAGTGAACACCGACATGTGTGGTAAAGACTATGGCCTATATAAGGTTTTGGGTGATCAGCCACCCATGAACCCTGGCATGCCGGGTAAAGGCTGTGGCCTATACGAAGATTATGGGTGACCAGCCACCCACAAGCTCCAGCATGTGAGAATGCTTCTTTAATTGGTATGGGTGACATGCCACCCACAGTATCTTATGAGGATTATAAGCTTTTATTATTTTCTCCTTTATTTACCACCAAAACACCACAATATTTAATGTGGGCAAGCACAAATACACAATAAACAAAGTCATAAAACTTTAGTTACATATTATGAAAACTGAGTGAGTTATGAAGATTTAAACGACAGTCTGGGTAATTTTTCACCCACAAGCTCTGGCAAAGGTTAAACAAATACTAAAGATGTGGATGCGTTTTCTCAATTAAAGAAAAAACAATGAAAAGAAAGAAAAAACATAAAAGCATGGCCCAGGACCACTTAATTGAACTATGAGTGCATGATTTTATGTAAATTTCCCTGTCTGTTTCTTCATCATTGTGCGATATCATGTGGTGTGTGTGTGTGTGTGTGTGTGTGTGTGTGTGTGTGTGTGTGTGTGTGTCAAATTACTGAGAAAAAAAAATTAAAGCATGGCAGAGGACCACTTAATTGAACTATGAGTGCATGTTTTATGTAAATTTCCCAGTCTGTTTTCTTCATCGTTGTGTGATATCATGTGGTGTGTGTGTGAGTGTGCGTGTGTGAAATTACTGGGGGAAAAATTAAAGCATGGCATAGGACCACTTATCTTAACTATGAGTGCATGCTTTGATGTAAATTTCCCTGTCTGTTTCTTCATCGTTGTGTGATATCATGTGTGTGTGTGTGTGTGTGTGTGTGTGTGTTGTTACTGCTCACTGTCCATTCCTTACAATTAAATTTTAGTATCGGTTGTTCTTTGTAAGCAAAAATGTATTGCATGTTCTTTGTAAACAAAAGGTACATCCTCTGCAACACATTATTTTGTCAAGAGGGTGTGATTTAAGCATTGCCAATAACATGTTAAGTATTTCATCATTATGATTTTGAATTAACTTGTTGATTTAATCATTGTGAAGGTAAAAGAACATAAATATACATTATAATGTTTTATTGAAAATAAAAGGTAAAATTAAAGAAAGATTTAACTTTATTTTGGACTCTACCTTTTTATCAACTACTCTGTTTGTTCAGTATGTTTGTGCTGTTAAGCAATATACATAACTGTGCAGCATAACATACTAGCACCATAAAATATCATAAATGTTACTGTCAGAACAATGTAATGTCTTGGCAATGCAATGCTACTCTAGTTGTATTCTAGCAGTTTTACTTGAAAGTAATCACTAAGTGTTCAAAGCCTTGCTGTGTTTGCCAGTAAGGGGGGGGGGGGAGAAAGCAAATCTTTACAGTTAAATTACAGAAATTTGAAATACACTAGGGGAAAAGATTAGATTGCTAAACCAAACTTCGTAGGGTCGGATTGACTCGACAGTGACACTCCCCCCCCCCCCCCCCCCCCCATACCCCAACCCCCACTACACCCTCCTTACTGTCCAACTTCAGACTCTACTCTCTCTCTCTCTTTTTTATCCCCAGACACGCTTTGCACATCGAGTATGACAGTAATGATCGGTGTTTCGATCGGTGGTCATTAGGCTATCAGAAGACGGTGCTTTCAATTCAAAGCCTCGGACCGTCTTGTACCCGCGGTTGTGGCTTCCGGTTTGAATATCTGTCTCAAACAGATGTTTTTAACTACGATTTTCTCTTTAATCGCGTAATGGAATCAGTAACCAGTTCACTAATACATGAATCGACATCAGTTAAGCCCATTACTAATATCTATTTTCATTAATTTGTCTTGTACAAAAATACGATCGCTTCGAACGGCGCAACGCGTGGGCCATTTCCAACCTGTTTAATCTCGACGAACACCAGCTGAATTGCGAACAAAATAACTAAGCATTGGTACGGTATTAAACGAAACAAAATAACTGAATCGTTTCATTAATGTTCTGGTTTGTTATTATATGCGTTATCTTACCAAGTGCATCTTGCAATTCAACAACGATAAGCGCATTCGACTCGGTCATTGTCGGATCTCGGCTTCGTTCCGCCATTGTTGAAATCTTGGACAAGGAGCGAATGTTTGCATTTGATACCTTCGCTTTGATTGGCTTGCGCTTTTCGAGCATTCAACCAATCGCTTAGCTTGATACACCAATGAATTCGGGAGAGAACGGCCTTTCTAGCGCATCGTTAATGTGCATGTTTTTTTCGCAAGTGTTTTTGCAACGACGTTGGAAAGACAACACTTGTAACAAGCCTCATAAAAACTTCGATCTAATTAATTAAAACACATCGTACTAAAAAGAGAAATAGACTGAAATAAAGCTTGAAACATGCTCTTTTATTCTGACCTATTTGAACGCCAGTGAATGGAATGAACACATTGTATGCGTTGATTTTCAACACCGTGTAGCTCGAACGCTCGGCCAAATGCCGCCTGCGGCGCATCGGGATGTGTGACGCGCTTCGTTTTCGTGTGAACCGATGGGTTATTTGGAATAAAACTATCATCATACCGTATGTTGCAAACACAAATAAACAACACAGAGTTCAAAAGGAAACTGCATTCTTTATTCATCACAATTTTCATCTGATTCTAAACGCGTTATTCATAGATACTGCCTATTGAAAACACGCAAATTTTTCACTCGGCTGAACTTTCCCGTACGCTGAAAGAAGGGCTGCCGGTACCTATTTATAGGATCTTTAAATTTTGTGATAATATCAGACCTGCCTACCTCATGTTATGCTCATCAGTACTAACCACAGAGATTTTCAGTAATTTTGCATTTTCCTTCAGTAATTCCACGGACGCGTAATACACGGCGTTTTTGAACAAATAATGTGTACAAACCTCCAACTACATTTTTAACATTTTAACAAAAAATATAAACAGTAAAAAAGGAACAAAAACAACAAAGCAGAATTAAAATACCTGATGACAGACTCAGGACAGGAGAACTTTTCAGGTCAATTCAAAGGTGATATACTTGACAGTTTGTAACTTACACAGCAGTCACCACAGATGACACCACTGATGAAGAACCTAATGTACAACCACCCCCCCCCCCCCCCCCCCCCCAAAAAAAAATACAAAAGTTGTGTGTGTGTGTGTGTGTGTGTGTGTGTGTGTTGCACTAAGCCTTGTATTGTGCCTGTTGCTTGGAGTAGGCACTCTTGAGATGGTCCAGTTCCTCTGGCTCAAGATCCGTGTTCTCTGCAAGCCGGGATTTGAGAACAAGGAGTGCCTCAATGGTGTCCTGGTGCAGGGTAGACCTTTGGTCAGTGAGGTTCTTCTTCACACAGCTGAAGACACGCTCACATGCTGCACTGCTGTGTGGGATGGTGCAGATCCCCATCATGACCTGGGCAAGGTTCCCAAGGTCTTGGTGCTGCTGCCGAGTCTGGAAACATCCTTTTCATTTTCGCCACTATCTTGTCAGCACAGCTCAGGGACAAGTTGTTTTCGCAGATCAGCTCACACAACAGTCTTTCTGCGTTGGTGATCTTCCGTGTGTGGGTCTGACGGCTGCTCTCGCTGGATTTCGTAAACAACGATGTGATCTTCTGACTGGAGGCACTCGCAGCTGTCTCTTTGTGCATTTTCCCCGAGATATGGCGCTTGCAGTCATTTGCTCCCCCATGTCCGATGGAGAAGTCTGAATTGCACACCGAGCAGTATACAAATCCAGGTCCATGTTTTTTGGATTGCAAAAGACAAGGCCAAGTCCGCGTGTATTTACTTCGGAACACTTGCTTCTTCGCCTTCATCCGTTGTGGCACAGTGGTTTTCGAACCCTCGTCGTCGGTTTCATGCAAACGTTTAGAAGATTTCTCCGCCATTTTCACAATCGCCGGCAAAAAATCGGTTGAAACTTTGTCTTACAATGGCTGAACAAAAGGCTTCAAATGGCGCGCACAGATGTGATGGCGCGTCGTGTTGGCCCACAGCACCACATTGACCAATCGCAAGTTCCGAACCATATGTGGTTTCGGCTTGAATCAAGGGAAGTTACTCTGTGGTCTCGGAAAGGTCTAGCAGTCGACAATTTTTCGAGTCTGGAATTTGCGTAGTTTTTCAATTTTCTTTTCCGTAATTTCGCACGGAAAATCGTACCTCCGTAATGGGGGTTAATTTCCGTAAGATTACGGACGATTACGGAAGGGTAGGCAGGTCTGTAATATATAAAAATGACAAGATAAGATAAGATAAGATAATGTTGCTTATAGCCCAGCCGACCGCAAAGGGCCACATAAATGACAAGATAAAAAAGAGAAACTGGAAATTACTGTGTTTGAATGGTGTACTCCCTCATTTATGCCATCAATGCAATGACACAATGCAATGACAAACTTCAGAGACACCAGAATGGTGGCAAAGAAACAGAAACACCACTCAATAATTTTACTTTCTCTGCAAAACTCAGCTAAGACCTGGCTCTAACAGACCAAGGAGACTTTTATCCACATGGCAGAAAATCATCATTTCTGAATGATATAAGACTTTGCGTTACCTGGGTTAAAGGGGGAAAAAAATGGAAAAAAAGAAAGAAAGAGAAAAAAAGTCCAAATCTAGAAAGTTACATGAAGCTGTCAATGAATAAATTTCTCACACTCTCATCTCTTTCGCAAATTCAAATCTACCTATCCTCCTTGCATTCAGGCATCTTAATTATGTTGTATGATAATTCTCCTTGTTGCCTTTACACAACTAGTGCACAGATGCTAATGAAGAAAGACTACAAAAATCTAGAAAACTGAAGACCAGAACATATTTTGTCCCCAGCAAATATGTGCCTCTCTGATTAAAACCATAACCACATTTTCCAGGGTAAAAATGAAGAATGTAAATGGTATCCTGTAAAAAAAAAAGAAGAAAGAAATCCATAGGCCTTTTTCTCTAACACAGCTCAAATTCCACTCACCCTTCAAAAGATAAAAATGGATAAGTGTGGTTCTGAAAGAAAAAGAAAAAAAGTAACTCCCACCTTTCTCAATGCATCTGTGTTTAATCTCCGGAATAAAATGAGTTCAAAGTGCCATTAATACGACCATTGCAGAGTGTATGTCATGTCTTACTTTTTCTTTTCTTCTTCGACTGGTCTGGCTGGTGGCCCAAAGTGCTCATCTATGTAAATTTCATGCAAGCACTGCTCCTCTGTTACTGAAAACATACATCAACACACAGGTCAAACTGGAAAGACCGCAAGAGCAACAGTATGAGAACTTGCATGTTGTTCTTGACACTCAGAGAAAGCTTACACAAAACCAGTTTTGATTTATTTTCAAAAAATTGTACAAATATTACACACCTCACGTTTAAGTACAATGATGATAAAGTGAATTAACATTCTTCTTTGACAGACTAATATACGTTTGTACAAAAAATGTGCATATCCATTGTGTCCAATTCTGAAAGGGTTTTGCACAAGCACACATCAAAACATGTAAGCATGTGCCTAGAAACAGTATAGGAATAGGATAAAAAGGCTTACACACACAAACACACACAATCTTCTGAGAGAGCATGGATCCATAATCTCAATTACAGCATGATGACAGCATGAGACAACATAGTGAAGTGAAATCTTCACCTCGGACAGAAGACACTTGATTTAATTTCCTCCAGTAATAGGGTTGAACACTTAAAAAATCTGTTCAAACCAACCACAAAAAGGAAGTATCCAGAAGGTAACAGACAATAGCACAAAGAGAAAAATAAAAGAGAAAGAACAGGAGAGCAGAGCCCTGCTGGCAGCACAAAAACAAAGAATGCAGAGTACTCACAACCAGACGCTTCGTTCTCCACTAGTGTTCTGTAGCGTTCATAGTTACACTGCCTCTCTTCTTCTTCTTCCTCTCTGGATAGTCTGTGCATCACAAAGTGTCCACACCCGTCAGCCCTAGCAATGTACCTACCGTTTTTATGTGGTTATCCTTTTTCTTTAGAGTATTCATCAATTTTAACACCTTCCTGGTCCTCCTCCCCCCCCCCCCCCCCATTACCCTACATTTTACATAGACAATACTGCACATTTCTTATCACTATAGGTCATACATGATGCACAGACATCAAAATGTCCTTAAGAGTTTAGCTTTTAACCAATAAAAGCTGTCCATCTGGTTGAGTTGTGTTATCTGATTAATATTATGTAGAGTAGGACCCATTTCATCACAAATATGCAGTTCACATGACACAACTGATTATTTCTTTCCTTCTGATGCACAAACACTGAACTTTGTTGACATACATAATCCTACTCTTGTATTCATTACGGGAGCAGACAGGAGCGCTCACACAGCGCGCTAGATTTCGTAACGGGCGCAGACGGGAGTCAATGGCCGCATGTGTATGGTACTTTTCCATCACATGCTGACGCTGTGAAAATGTTCGAGGAGCCACTAAAAGTTGTTGGGGATTTCCCACTATAGCCCAGTAATCTGGCACCACTATTTTTGGATGCTGGCACCGCTTCCATTCACAGCGAAAGAGGGGAAGCTGCCAGCGGAGAGTTGTAAGACTGAATGATTTTCCCAATGGCATCGTCTGCTAACAACAGGGAGTTTGATGATATTCCCGAGTATTCAGCGGAGGAGTGGAATCAAATTTTGCAAGAAGTAGAGAAGTATGAAAATGGAGAGTTAGGAAAAGAGAGTGATGTCAAAATTGGCACTGATGAAGGAGAGGAAAATGTTGAAAGCAACCACAAGGACAATGTGCCGCTCGCTGCTCTGCAAACCACATGGCGATGGCTACACATCCTGCCAACGTGGCCGCATTCCAACAGCCGACAGGCCCTGCGCACTCACTGCCACCCCACTAGATTATTTCTTGTTATTCATACCTCTCAAATTTTTTTCAATTAGTAGCAGAAGAAACCAACAGATGTGCTCAACAAAGACAAGCAGCTAAGGGCACACCTGACTCCCTATGGTTCAACACAACACCTGACGAAATGCGGGCCTATGTCTCTGTACTGATTATGATGGGGATTAGGCGTCTGCCACGTCTATGGTGCTACTGGTCAAGCGATAGCCGCTTCAACAGTCCCTGGATCAACGATGTTATGCCCAAAACACGCTTCGTCAAAATTAACCAGTACTCCCATCTGCGTGACACATCTAACACACCTGCACGAGGTCATCCTGCTTACGACCCTTTGTACAAGGTGAGAGATTTCATCAACATGATTCTCCCTTTGTTCAGGACCAACTACCATCCAGGTCATGAACTCAGCATTGATGAGACAATGATTGGGTACAAGGGTCGGATATTTTTCAAGCAATTTATGCCTGCGAAGCCAACCAGATGGGCTTGAAGGTATGAGAGATGCAGGGGTGATAGTACCAAAGAGTTCCGAAACCTGAACCAAAAAAATTCCTGAACCCAAAACCTGAAACCAATCTATAAAATAAGTTTCAAATTCTTGTAAACCTGAAAATTAACAACATTCATCGATTCATTACTAACACCTTTCACAAACACTATGAATACTTACGTTGCTGAATCTGGTATCAGATTGTAGTTAAGGCACATGAAGTGTTGAATAATGAATTTCCCGTCTTTTTGCTTTTGATCAAAGCCTCTACTCCACCCTTTTTGCCTCTCATTGTATTACAATTGTCCATCAAGCACGAAACAACTTGAGACCAGTCGACTTTTCTTTCTGATAGAATGCCAGACACTGCATTGAAGATATTTTCTGCTGTTGCAACATTTACTTCTCTTGACCCTAAGTGTTCTGCTACAACTTTTCCCAGTTCCACATCATAATACTGAACAAGCACGTTCACAATCTTGTCATTATTGCTATTTGTAGCCTCGTCAATATTTAAAGAAAAGTGTCTGTCTGACAGCTTTGCACTCAGTTCCTTCTTCATAGCATGTGCTACTCCATGTACAGTGGTGTAAGTTGTGCTACCATGAGAAAGAGAGAGAGAACCAAGTGCTTTGTCATCACTAGCTAACCTCTTAGCAAGCTCAACAAGATCTGCCCCCAAAGAAAAGGGCAGACAATGTTCGGCAATAAATGCACAAACAACTGCTTTCAGTTCTGCTTTCCTGTCTCCCATACCGTCTTGCGTAACGGTAGTTGTGGAAGCTCCATCAAGCTTTGTAGACTGGCGGACAGACTTCAAATTGCGCCGATGATCCACATCTTCTGCATGAGAAAGCAAGGCTTTTTTCCCACTTGAGCCATAGAGTAATGTTTTGTTGCATGGCACGCAAAAACAAACTCCCAGCGACTCGACCTTTTCACACCAATCGCCATGACATACCCCATCGCTGTTCCGATCTTGCAACCAATCCCACCTCCACTTGTTTTTCACACCTATCTCAACTGTAGAAATATCTGCCCCCGGCGGTAACACCTTCATGTTGTTTGGTTTTGTACTCTTTGTTTTTGAAAGACACAAAGGCACACAAACTAGCTGACAAAGTTGCTTGTGACAAGTTGTCATTTGCACCAAGAGCTGCATGCTGCTACCCGAAGTGAAAAACCTCGTTTTTACAACCAAGGGACGTCACTGTCGGAGGTCAAATAATCTCCCTTGCAACGATCCTATTATCGTCTGCTATTAAAATCTCTTTGTCCCTGCTTTTCCAGTCCGGAAATGACTTTCCAAACAAACTCAAAAACCGGAGATTATTTTTTTCAGCAATCGTAAAACCGGATTTCCGGAACATTCCGGAAAATTAGCACCCCTGGAGATGTGTGACGCGAATACAGGGTATTGTGTTGCTTTTGATGTTTACACTGGCCGTGCAAGTCACAGAGACACCACCATCAGTCTCAGGCACGAAGTAGTTGACATGCTGGCATCACCTTTCTGCCATCTAAACAGGCACCTGTATTTTGATCGATTTTTTTACCAGTGTCCCCCTGATGACACACCTGTCCCGAAATGGGATGTATGCCTGTGCCACAGTCAACATCAACCGCAAGGGCTTACCAGAGGAGGTCAAGACTGCGAAGTTGAAAGAGAAGGGAGAATTACTGCAGGTGCAGAAGAGCTTGCTGATGGCCACTGTCTACAAAGACAACTGTCAGATCTACCTGCTCAGCACCAACCAGCCGCCAGGTATGATGACAGTAGAGGACAAAGTGACGCTGACAGTCATCGCCAGGTATAACAAATACATGGGTGGTGTTGACAGGTCGGACCAGTACCGCGCCTAATACCGTCGGTCGTCAGAACAAGAAATGGTGGCACTACATTTTCCATTCTCTTGTCAACCTGTGTATTGTCCAGGCCTACCTCACCTGGGAGGTGCCACCTCATGATCCAGTGCCCACGAAGACATACGACCACATGATGTTTCGTGCTGACATCGCCAAACAACGTGCCGGATTCACCTCCAGGAAGCGAAAAGCAGGGCATAGTAAAGCAGTGCCTGATCCCCCCATTTCCAAGGCCAGCATCAACCATCACAAATTAGAGAAAATCAAAGGCAGGGCGAGGGTCTGTCTGCAGTGCATCAAAGACAGTCGTATGACAACTAAGGGACGGTGCGTAGAAATGTCATATGTGTTCTTTCAGCCAGGTGCCTCTCTGCTTTCATAAGAATGACCGTTTCTGCGGCTACCATGCGCAGAATGTGGCTCAACAGTTGGGCAGTTCGCTAGTCTGTGTTTGTGTGTACATGTATATGTGCTTACCTGTAGTTTAAGGTGACAGTGTTTCGATGACACTTGGCAGTGACACTCTACTTAATATCCTCACTGTACAACTATACATTGTGTAAATACATATGGGCATGTATAAAGTGCTTAGAACAGTGACAGAAAACAATGTGGAACTGTGCTTGAATCTACTTACAGTAACTCTTCAGTAGTGACAATTGACACTAGCAGTGTGTGACATTCTGTGGATTACCTGTAGGGACTGAACAGGTGGACAGAAGACAGATCATCTCAAGTAGCTGCATCTTTCATTTTACAACACTAATATGCATGTGCATGGGATAACTGCTTGTTGGTGTGCTGTATTAGAATTGTCACCATTGCATGTGACACATTCGGTGACATTTTGGTGACAGTGACACGACCTTTCACCTCGAGATACACAAAATCTTACTCACAGTATAGAACAAAGCTTTGTGACCATACATGCAGAATTTCATAGCTCTAGAGGTTTATTCTTGGTTGTGGTGAAGCATGAACCATACATACCCATTTTAAGGCTAAATTCACCTAAAAAATCTGAAAACTAGGGGGAATTTGGCCCGAGAATCTAAGTACAAAAGGGTTAAGTGATATACAGATTTTTGTGAGCCTAGACACTGGAACGCCCATGAAGCATGGTGAGGAAACACCATGAAGGTTGACAATTCCATTCTTTCAAACTTATTTACTGAAACATTTCCCCTTTGTTTCTTGTTTATCACAAAAAACAACAACACACACACACACACAAAACTCAAAAGCACAATTCTGTAGGTAGTAAGGTAGCACCCTGCTTAAGGACCAGCTGGGCAGACTCACCCGCAAGTTCTCACCTTACTCTCCAGTGAAATCGATTTCCGTAAGCAATTACAAGGCCTCAGCTGGTCTCTCCTGTTATAAAAATGTTGGCCAAGAGCTTTCTTACCGGTTCATGCTTAAAGCATTCAGTTTTGCCGAATATATCATGGACATATCTAATTCAACAGACCTGTACACCGACACCTGACAAAATGTACATTCAGCACAGGTGGCTAACACACAGATACTCACTGCTGAGTGGTGCTCGCTGGAACATCAGGGATCATGTCCAAATGAGCACGCACATCAAATCTGTCAATCATGTTGTCTGTGTCCCCCTGCCATGGCATCCTGTCACATATCACACCCAATGAAATCTGTCAATTACCCTGTCAGATGACTTACTACACCACATCACATCTGTCAACCATCTTCTCATCTTCAATGACACACACAGCTGTCCATTATGACATGACACATCACACATCTGTCCATCACCGTGTGCAATGACACACACACCTGTCCATCATGATATCACACATCTGTCCATCACCGTGTGCAATGACACACACCTGTCCATCATGATATCACACATCTGTCCATCACCATGTGCAATAACACACACCACATCTGTCCATCACCGTGTGCAATGACACACACCGTATCTGTCCATCATGACATCACACATCTGTCCATCACCATGTGCAATGACACACAGCTGTCCATCATGATATCAAACATCTGTCCATCACCATGTGCAATGACACACACAGCTGTCCATTATGACATGACACATCACACATCTGTCCATCACCATGTGCAATGACACACACAGCTGTCCATTATGACATGACACATCACACATCTGTCCATCACCATGTGCAATGACACACACAGCTGTCCATTATGACATGACACATCACACATCTGTCCATCGCCATGTGCAATGACACACACAGCTGTCCATTATGACATGACACATCACACATCTGTTCATCATGACATCACACATCTGTCCATCGCCATGTGCAATGACACACAGCTGTCCATCATGATATCACACATTTGTCCATCATCCTTGTCCATCATCCCGTGCAATGACACACACAGCTGTCCATTATGACATGACACATCACACATCTGTCCATCGCCATGTGCAATGACACACACAGCTGTCCATTATGACATGACACATCACACATCTGTCCATCATCCTGTGCAATGACACACACCTGTCCATCATGATATCACACATCTGTCCATCATCCTGTGCAATGACACACACCTGTCCATCGTGATATCACACATCTGTCCATCATCCTGTGCAATGACACACACATAGCTGTCCATTATGACATGACACATCACACATCTGTCCATCATCTTGTGCAATGACACACACAGCTGTCCATTATGACATGACACATCACACATCTGTCCATCACCATGTGCAATGACACACACCTGTCCATCATATCACACATCTGTCCATCACCGTGTGCAATGACACACACCACATCTGTCCATCACGACATCACACATCTGTCCATTATCCTATGCAATGACATACGCATCTTCCACTGCCACAATCCATACCACATCTGTCAATCATCATGACATCACACACTATATCACGTCTTTCCATTATCCTGTGATATGACATCACACAACATCTGTCCATTATCCCGACAAGCATCTGTCCATCATCATGGCATACTACATCACGTCTGTCCATCATCCTGACATGAAACGCCACATCATAATGACATCTGTCCATTCTGTCTCATGATAAACATCATCTTACCTTTATCATCCAGTTGCATGACACATCCTGTCCCATGATAACCACATCATACCTGTCAATCATCCTGTCCCATGACACTTCACATCTGTCACCCATCCAGTCCCACATCTCACCACACCTGTCTAGTCTGTCCCATGACATACCACACACATCTGCCAATTCTGTCCTATGAGTATAATACGATGCATTAGAGCCACAACTGTCTATCTTGGAAAACGCCATTTTGAGAAATGGCCACTTGAAGATTTCACAGGTCTCCAAACATTACATCTCTGCGCGTAGAACTTCCAAACTTGGGAAAAACAAACACTAGATGATGTTCTAAAGCTGTACAAACGAGGGTTAAAAAAACTCAAATGGAAACCACAGAATTACGCAATCTTAAGAAGTAAACACTCTTGGTCTGAAAAGGAAGGCTTTTATCTTCCCAGAATTTTGAAGCACAACTTATTAACAAGACTTAGAAAGTTGTGGCACACAACGGTAAGACCTTAACAGCTGAAATTCTCAGGCCAAAACTGATCAGCTACGGGATAGTGACTTGTGGCCTGGAACATTCCTATCAGTTGCCGAAATAGTTTGGAATACAACTGTCTCTATGGCTCTAGCCACCTGGGGCACGGACAAACTGTCCCACTGTATGGAACATTTTCAGATCACAACCTGTTATGTACAAGAAAATCAGTTGTGGTGTAAAACATAGTCGTTTTTGTATGTGTTATTCTGGCAACAAGTGCTCACGAATGAAACACATAGTTGTGGCCTTGGAAGTTTGACATAATTCATGTCATACATTAGGTAACAGTGTTTAACAATTCTTAAAACGTGTTTTAACACTGAGCTGATTTTGTATTTTACACTATTAATTTGCTCGGAACCACTCCCGATAAAAAAGAATGGACTGGATAGGTTTGTGTGAAGCTGTTATTAAGGAAAAGGTTAAGATCAAAAGATAGAAAATAACGTCAAACAGTTTTGGGAAAAGTCTGTGAACAGAAGACGACATAACACACACGCACGCACATACGCACGCACACGCGCACACACACACACCACACACACACACACACACAGAGGCAGAGGTGAATGCAACCAAGCCCTAAAGCTACTTTACTTCTCACTGTCATGCTAACAAACAAAAATATACAATAGACTGAACACATATACAAAATTGTGCATGCCTACCTTGTTTGCTGTCTCCAAACTCACACAAGGATGAATCATCCACAGTAAGAACAACTGTCTACATTGTCACAGTTCACGGTTTATTCACAAAAGGGGAGTGGGGGTGGGGTGGAGAGTGACTGTTCACTGTATCATTCACAAAAGGAAAAATCTGTTCACTGTATCCTACTTCAGTTCACTGCTTGTTCCACAATGGAAGAAACTGTTAAACCGATTTTCCACAGCAGAAAAAAAAAAATTGTCCGCATTGATATAGTTCATTGATTTATCCACAATAGAGAAAGTAAATAGCATATATATTTCACTGATTTGATTCCACATTAACAAAAAGCGCACCTATTGTTCAGAATGAAAACAGACATCGGCGCACTGTCAAATTCACTCAAATGAAATTTTACAGATCTTCGGATTCTGTGTCCTTCTCGGTAATGTCTGGTTCTGCAAGCCTGTCTGGAGCCGTGCTGGCGCTGGGCAGCGTTGGTAGAACTGGTGGTGTCCCTGTGGCAAAACCCCCTACTGGCAGAGGTCCAGGAGGTCTTTCTTCTTCGCTTCAAAGGCAGACGATCCGTGTACCGCTGATGAAGGTCCTGCACATTGCTGACGGCTTGCTGGCGACCTCGACGATTGTTTCCGTGATCATCAGGCTCCGAAAACACTCTGTCATTCCGTATTTGAAATACAGTGTGTCTTCTTCCCTTTGTATACCTGAGCCACTTAATCTTCAGCCAGCTGATTTTGGCTCCTGTGATATCAGTCTTGGTATTTCCTCATTGTCTGTGAAGCAAGATGTTTTAAGTCCGAAAGTCAGCATATTCAAGGGAACGACGGTGTAGGGGGAATTTGATCTTGCCAGCGGCATCACATCATTAGCAGCATTGTTCCAGAATCCTGATCTTCGATTTCTTCAAGTGATGTTTTTGCAAACTTCAAAAGATCATTCTCACGTTCACCCTTTCATCAAGGTGAAAAAAGCCAAGGTAGGCATGCAGGTTGTCTTCAATATGTTGGCACAGAGAGGCACGGAGCATGGTTGCAGTGTGGTTGTCCAGATGAATGGAGGCAGCTTTAAAAAAGCAATTTCCATCAGGATACACAGGTCTTCTCTCCATGCCATTGGCCAAGAGAAGACTATCCAGACGTTTGGTGTGAATCCGGACAGCCAGGTCATGAAGGGTTTCTTCTCTGTGGCTTTCAGTAATTGCAGTGGCAAGTGGATCTCCCCCTGAAACATTAAAGATATGCTTTTTATGAAGCGTTTTAGTTAAGACAGACTTTTAATTCTGTTTGATCAGCTTCTGACAGACTGCTTTCATCCAAACTCATTCATGTATACACAGTGACCTGGACTCTTTCCAACTGTTTTTATGAAATACAATTTTTAATTATAACATATATATATATATATATATATATATTATATATATGTGTGGCTAGAAAAAAAAGTATATATATTATATGTATAGGGAGGGGGGTTGCCCAATCGGTAAGATGCAAGATCGTGATCTTGTGGTCCCTGGTTCGAGTCCCGGTTGAGTCGTCCGTTTATTAGCAGAAGATCAAATGCGCCCGTTAAAAATCACGTAATCCATGTCAGTGTTTGGTGGGTTGCAGAAACTGAAAATGCCCAGCATGCACCCGAGGCTTTACCAGCACATTGGGATATGAAGTCGATGAAGCATTAGCTAAAATAGCAGATGTGGTGTGGCGTATATGGGATATTCTGCACGCATTGACACCACCTCAGGAACAACTGAAACTGTAAACAATATAGTATACACGATACTATATTTGCGTCGACAAAACTTGCTCAATAAGATTCAAGTTACTGGCTTTACTCCCACCCTCAGCCTCTCTCCTGCTACAAAGTCTGTCATCACAAACAATACTGAGGTAATGATCGATACCTTGAGAAGTTCCACGAGAAGATGCTGGCTCATGCTGGTCAAGAAGTAAGCAGGTCTCCTCATCAATTTCAAGATCTGACCAACTGTCGTCAGTCATGGTGCCTGAATGGGAGAACAAAGAAAATAATTAACGCACCAGTTAAATCGTGTATCACAGACTTCACCAACATCTCTTCCCTTTAAACGGTGTTTTGCTATTTATTTCAGCTACTGATTTACCATTATGGATGAGCAGCAAAGCCAACTGTACAAGGGGAAAAAACAATGAGGCTACACATATTTCTTTATTCACAGTATTTATTTCATCATATTTACAAGAAAGCTTCTGTGCGTCTTTGAAAATGTGTTCAATTAATACATTTTGTAAACAAATTAACTGCATGTACAAAATATTAAGGAAAAGGTATTGTGAAAAAAGGAAACAAATAGACAGTACATTAATTTTGTTTCTTATTATTGAGCGAAAGAGGGAGAGAGGAAAAAACAACAACAAAAACAGGAGGGGGGGGGGGGGGGGGGGGGGGGGGGGGGGGGAGGGGGAGAGAGGGGAAAGGGGGGGGGGGAGAGGTGAGGGGGGGGGCATGGAGGGATAATGTTAGGCAGCTATTTGTGGGGAGGGGAGAGAGAGAGAGAGGAGAGAGGAGAGAGGAGAGAGGGGAGAGAGAGAGAGAGGAGGAGAGAGAAATGATTTAATAGACGTCAGTGGAGTTGAAGCAGAAGCAAAAAAGGAAGAAGTGAATGAGTGGAGGGAAAGTGGAAGAGTAAAAAGGGATGTGTAAACTTGTTTACACAGATCTTCAGAGTTCCCTTATCTGTGGGACAATTGACCCTGATGACCCCATACCGAATACTGAATCCGGGCCGAACCAGAGAGGATGCAGGGCGGTGAATTAATAGATTACTTGAGGAACTAGAAATGATAACGCTAGCATAAAAAGTTTTCCTGAGGTGGTGAATACCTTACCCGTCCCTTTTGGGACAGTCTGACTGCTAGCTGTTCCAATGTGGCTTGCAGAATTGGTGGAGTGGACAGTGGCCAACGTGTAAAACAAAACTAATGATGTTCAATACTTTCAGCATTTAAACAGCGTATTAATCCCCAAAATATGAAAAGTCAACCAATTTCTTGAGGATAAACAGTTGGGCTCTGAAGCCCCGAATACATCCTTTGACCTTTCTTCCTTACACCCGTCATCTGTCAATTTCCCACATGTCAAATCTGTTGTCCTGACAGGACGATCGATTATTGATCTCATGCCCAAACTTGTTCACATCTGTTCATCCTGTCCTGACATTGAATCATATCTTCAACCAACCTGCTCGTATGAAAACAAGTATTGACCTGTCAATCATTCATCAAACTCATCAACCATATCAAATCTGTCCCAAAATCCTGTTCCATGACAACTCATTATCTGAAATATCTGTCCATGACACATCAAAATCTCATCCTATTACATGACCAATTAAACATCCGAATTTGTTAATAACTGTTTAACTGCACACCATTACACCATTATTAATCACAACCTATACATAAATCTTTTAAAAAAGTTAAACGACACCTATCTGATCTTAGATCTTTTCAATTGTCAGAATACAATTTACATCAAAATTATTTATCACTGGATGATACACCATTACCTCTGATGAAATAATATGAAGCGTTTCAATAAATCCTGTACCAAACAACATCTCATTATGATATTTCCAGAACCAGTCCATCTCAATCAACCCCACATAAAAGAACATTGCAATCATATTGTAACCACCTCAATTGAAACAAGAGCACCCGTCCAAACTTCTATCAACTAACAGATTATAATTAATTTTTTTTTTTTTTTTTTTTTTTTTTTTTTTTTTGACTCCCACTTATGATGCGGTCACTGGGATCAGGCCACCTGTATAGGGAATAACCCCTTTCACCCAACATTGACAGAACGCTTTAGAGAAGATAAGCACACAAAACAAAAACAAACAAAACATTCAAAGAAACAAACAAAAGGTCACAAGGCAGATGCAAGTCTGCAGGCACTAACATGCTCTGGGGGCTCTCAGCAGCCATGGCCACAGCAGGATCATAGTTGATCTTATATGGTCGTCCATACACTCTCAGGAACTGGGTGGGATCAAGTTTCTGCACACACAAAGCATTCAATCAAGTTTACATCAACACCACCACAGGCTTACACTGTCCACACCACGGCCTCATGCCTGTCACCAGGAGATGAATGATAAAAGGATCCCAGTTCCAGCAAAAATGGCCATGACATCTCCAGAACAATATGTGCCACACTGTCCTCATCTCCTTGAGAATATATTTAAACAAAATCCCTTTAACCAAAAAAACAAAAACAGAACACACACACACACAAACGAGCAAAACAAATTTCATTTTGACAGTTAACATAATCATTTAAATTAAGTACATAAACACACTCAGTTCAAATGCATCCTATTACCTGACTGTTCATCACAGTTGAATTTACAAGTTCTAAAGTGCTTTAGTTTAATAACTCCTCATAAGCATCTCCTTCCCATTCAATTTTGTTGATAGATTCCTGCCATGCATGTCTCATCTTTCAAAATCAAAAAAAGAAATTACTGTACCACCAGAAAAAATAACAAACACGTTTTGACCTCCTTGGTCTTCTTCAGGCAAGACAAACAACAATCAAGACAATTAAAATGAAGCACGAACAATCACTTACTCCTCAAATTGTGTGCAAAATCAATTATCTTTCAGCTATACAGAGGTGTCAAAACTCCGCATGGTAGTCTCTTTAGATCTAGCAGCCGGTCCCAAGCCTGGATAAAGGACGGTTGGGCGTGAGGCTAGCAAACTTACCCTGTAAAACAAACGCCCCGCCACAGAAACATCAACAATTGCCAAAGAAACGCCACTCCTGGAAGAAGAAGGGCCTGCATCAGCACAACTCATGACGCATTGTGGTGAAAGCCAAAAGGAAGCCTCAGCGCCGACCCACCTTCTGACGACTAGGAAAACCCATCACCATCGGTTCGTGGAACATCAGAACCAAGTATGAAGCACGGAAAACTCAACAAGTAGCAGCTGAGATGTGCAACTACAACGTGGCATTACAAGGACTTAGGGAGACGAGATGGCTACAATCCGGACAAGTAAGGTTATCTTCCGGAGAGTTGATCCTCTTTTCAGACCATGAGATAAGATAAGATAAGATAATGTTGCTTATAGCCCAGCTGACCGCAAAGGGCCACATCAGGGCTGTCACCCCGTTAAAATCAACTCACCAGTCATTAAAAAAAAAAAAAAAAAAAAAAAACAAACACCTTTCACACATCTCTTTAAATGACATCGTCTAGAAACGTACCAGAAACTTCGTTAAAAATCTTTCTTCCGTAAAATCTTAAATCAGATGAAAAATGTTAATCTCTCTCAAAAACTCAAGTATCACGTCGCTCTAGATTAACTCTCTTGTACTCAGTTTCTCCGACTGCAAACTTCCCCTAGATTTCAGATTCTTTTACAGGTTTCAGCCTAAAAATGGGTATGTGTGATTATTAACTTATGGGGAATGTATGTGAACCGCTAGGAGAAAGAAAAATTGGCAGACAGTTTCAGAAGAGATGCACTTCACTTTGAACTCTATTTTGTCGCTTTAGATAAGGTGTGTCACGTCACCTTTCAAACAGGAATTTTAGATGAAAAATCAATTTTTTACAGCATGCACATGCGCAGTCACCATGTGATGGGGTGTTATTTAAAGATAAAACCTGAGGCCTACCGACGTAAACCATCTGCGCCTGGCAGTACAGGTCCCATGGTTTTGTCCCACCAATTCATACAAAAATTTTTACTGTCACACCATACTATAAAAGAGGGTCAGGTTCCCCCTTTGCGCTTGTTTTTGCTTTATCCTGTTTCTTTATCGTAGCATCTTAAAAACAAAGGGGAAAAACAAAACAAAAAAAAACAAGGGTGTTGCAGTGTCGGTAACGGTGAGCCGGGCCCCGGGTTTTCCTGAAATGAGCACCCCTGCCATGCCGGTTGGGGGGGGGGGCCCGCCTTTTTGTCAAATCGCTCCCAGGGGAAAAAATTGATTCCGGGTCCTTTTGCACTTCCCCGTTTCTTCAACACTACAATCTTCTATACATTTTTCTTTCTCCATTTTTTTTAAAATGTCTCCATTTACAAATTTCATTAACCCCTCTTGCGGGGGTGCCCATTCGTCGTCGTTCGTAGCAAAAGCGAAAGCCCCATTGTGAAAGTCGGTCAGTTTCCTTCACAAAGTTACCGCTGCGTTCTGTGCCATTCTAAATGAACACAAGGGTTTCCTCACCCAAAAATAGGCCAACACAGATTGGGCCAGGCCCGAGTTTCCATTACTGTCCGGACTGTGTGTGTCTCACGTGTCACTGCGTGAGGGAAATTTCCCCAGAGAGGTCCGGGTAGCCCCGGGGGGAAAAGAACGGCCCCGACTTCAGCCCCCGGTTTTTTTGCGAGAAAAAGGGGGGTTAGCTCTGCATTAAATTGTTCGGTTATAAAACTAACAAAAAGAGTTGTTTGACATCATTTTTTCAAAAAATGCATGCTCAATTTTTAATTCCCCCGTGGACTAAAAAACTCTAGGTTTTTTTAAACGCTACCAGGGTGAACCTTTTCGCAATGCGCGTTGGGTTGTGGGCAATGCTGCTGTTTCCCGGACGTGCGACCCTCTGTGACGGCACAACTTAAAAAAAAACCGAAGTAAGGGCCCCTTTTCCCCCTTATACCAAACCGGTCAGTAAACCCAATATAAGTAGGAGCATCCCTTACTTTTGTTAAAGCTTTTTTGCTTTTAAACTGTTTTTTAATAGTGCACAAAACAACAAAAAGAGAACAAAACCCGGGGAAAAAAAAAGGGGTGTTTATCAGGCAAGTGGAGCCGGAAAAGGGGTTAAAAACATCACCCCGTTGGTTGGGGGGGGTGGGGGGGGGGGGGGTTTTTGGGGGGGGGGGGGGGGGGGTTGGGGGGGGGGGGGGGTGGGGGTGGTGCCATGCCTTGTGCAAGCACATTTTGTGAAAACCTCTAACCCATTCAAAAGTTCTGTTTTTTTTCCCCTATTTATGAAAAAAATTCCTTTAAATGTTATTTAAAAAAATTTGGGATGGTGGTTTTTTTGCTCACTGTTGAAAGTGTCACCTAGGAACCCCCAGGGTTTCCGGAATTTTCGTACGAAACTAAAACCCCTTGCTCCATCCGGTTTTTTGTACAGAGAATTAGGGAAATTGTTTTATGACTGGGGTACAAATACTTAACATGGTTGTTTATTTTTTTCCAAAAATCACTAATTTGGGGGAAATGCCTGTTGGATGAAATCTTGGGTTTTTTATACGGGGTGATAGTTAAACTTTTCCAATGGGTTCTTATGGGGGATGTGTAGTTCGGAGTCCCTCGGAGGAACTATAACAAATCCAAGTCTCTAGGCAGGGGTTAAATTTTAGGACTAGTCAAACCCAAAACGGAAAAAGGTTTTTACAGTGCATGATTTGTACAATTATAAAAAAAAAACCTGTTCACTTAAAATTTCCTCGGCCTTCCCAACATCAAAGCAAAATGAAATTTATGTTTCAACTTTTATGGTCAATTAGGGGGGTAAAGGTAAAGGTTACTTTACAAAAATTATTTATTTACCCTTTATTTATTTTTAGATCGTACTTCAAAAAAAATGAAACATTAATTAATTTATTTAAAAAAAAAAAAATAAAAAACAACTGCCTCAGCCTTTTGACAAATAAATGAAATTTTATGCCCCTTTTCTTCCTCATTTACTGTTGTCATATTAACCAAATAAGCGTTAACAAGATTGTGTTCTACGTTTTACTTACGTTGTTTCCGCAACTGTAGCGTTGTTATTTTACCCAAAATGTATTTAGGTCTATGCTCATTGCAAAATTCGCGTTTTATTCTTAACCTTTTCTTTGATATATAACAATTACTTGCTAGGTTTATATTAGGGGACGTAAAATAAAATTAAAAAAGTGCAAAAATCGTGCGTCTGCAACCGTTGTACGCACATGCGGTGCACACATCTGCAGGGAAGTGATGTTGTTCTGCCACGCTCGTCATGAAAGTATTAATAGTCGTTGTTAAATAACCAGTGTAAGCGTTAATTTGCTGTGCTCCTGTGTCATCAGTATGCCTGATTCATCACAAAAAAGAAACACTACATTTTCCAAGAAATTTCTTTATGGCCTATCCCCGTTTTATATTCAGCTAGATATTTATTTAAATCAGCTCCTCTGCTTTATAAAAAAAACTGCTTTAAATGATTTATTTTGATAAAATGGAAGTTAAAAGTTACTGAAATGTTTGCTTCCATATCTCTCAAAATCGCATTATGATGCAGATATTGCTGAAAACATGAAAAATTTACAACTTTAATGATTTTTTATGCTGGGGATGGTTTGAAAGGTCCTACCAATATATACTACTTAGCCAGCTGCCGTGGCGAAGTGGTTAGCGTCGCGGACTCCCGGCTGGGAGGTCGTGGGTTCGAATCCCATCAGAAGTCATGTGGGTTTTTTCTGCCCCGACCGGCTCCTACCCAGAGTTGAGTTTGCTGCGGACTCAGTTGGGAAGACTGGGACCACACAGTCGAGTTTCATCCACTTAATGGATGCGTTTCTGAGAGTGTTGCTCAAATTTCCTGACCAACACTGCAGGTGCCTGTATCTCTCAGCCTGGTTGACGCCGGGATATATTATGAAAGGAAGCGTAGAGTACAGCCCTGTCATGTAGTCTCAGACCGAAATGGAAATCCATAGCATCATCTTAATCATCCTCATTCTCATCGATCAGCATTAAAAAAAAAGTCTCAAATTCTGTGGCCCTTCATGCCTTGCTCTCATGGTGACCTCAATTTCGATGTCCTCTCCACGCTGTGGCCTTGGTTTGGTTCCGTCGGGGTCACCTGCATCGGCGAGTCCGTGGGGCTGTCGGACGGACGTGGTGGCGCCCTCCGGAGGGAGAGCTCATTCACGCCGGCTCCGCGACTAAGCAATTATTGTCGTCAGTAAGGGGCTTAGTAGGTGGTGTCCTGCGTATGTTAGATCAGAACAGGCGCCACTGAACACCACCAAAGTGACTCGGCAGCAGTGCAGTGTCTCCTCCGGTGGGTTTGCCTCTTGACGACTTGACATTGACTGCTCCCTGTGGGTTGCCGGTGCCGGGGCAGCGCGGGGCCAGCCAGGCTGTGGCTGTGGACGGGGTATCGGAATGAGCGGCGTGGGTGCACTGCCTCTAAATGGCGTAGAGGTTGGGACAGCAAAAAAAAATTAAAAAAATAAAAAATAAATATATATATTACTACTCAGCACTCACTAGGGATCAGTTGTTGAACATCACAAAAAATAGCAAATATTGAAATATGTTTTGAAGAAATTGCGTTGTACTGTAACATGGCGCACCACTTGAGGTCAGTGAACTCAAATTCAGTCAGTCGGCAAGAGAATTCAAGTGCAAAAGGCACGTGCAAAGAGTGACCCCCTAAATTAGAAGTAAACAGTGTTTGGCTCAGCTTTCGAAGTTTGCTCTGATCAGTGCACAACAGCGATTCAGTTCAAGTTAAGTACTGCTGAATGCCGTACAATGCATCGTCAAGCAATGAGAAGATGTTTTCCTGACGCAGATATGGCCAGAGGGGTCGGAATGCTGGAGTCTGGCTCTTCCCAGCACCAAGTAGCGACTGCCCTCGGTGTGTCGCAAAGCCTTCTTTCTCAGATGTGGAATGGATATCAGAACACAGGGACGGTTACCAGGTGACATTCTGGCCAGGAACAAAGCGTCACTTTGCAAAGAGAGGACAGATTTCTCCGTGTTCAGGCTCGAGGTCACCCATTCATTAATACTACAGAGCTGCGTAGCAACCTTCCAGCATGCGACAGGCAATCGACACAGTGAGAAGGCTTCACGAGGCTGGACTTGCCTCCAGAGCACCAGCTATCCTCATTCCTTTGACCCGAAACCATCAGAGAACCAGTGCTCACGTAGCTCAACATGACCGCTGTGGTAGAGGCTCAATCAAGCTTTGGGGTGGCATTTCCATACAGGGCAAGACCGACCTGGATGTGCCGCAGAACAGCACCATGAATGCAGTCAGGTACCGTGATGAGATCCTCCACCCTACTGTGTGACCATATGCTGGTGCAATAGGTGAAGGCTTCGTTTTCATGGATGACAATGCCCGCACTCACCGTGCTCGTATCATACATCAGTACCTGGACGATGAGGGGATTGAACAAACGCAATGGTCAGCGCCCTCTCTGGATCTTAATCCCATTGAACATGTTTGGGACATCATTTGACGGGCTGTACAAGCAAGACATCACCAGCCTCCGACATTAGCTGACTTTGGAAATCGCTCTCCAGGAGGAGTGGGACAGAGTCCCCACGTAGCAGAGAAGAAACCTCATTTCCAGCATGAGGCGGCGCTGCAGGGCAGTCTGCGAAGCTCATAGACATCACACTCATTACAGAGTGTTCATTTTGTCATGTTTCCACTCTTGCAAATGCTAAATGAATGAGATGACGTTTTTCTTCCATGCCCTGTTTATGTCTGATTTCAGGGTTACCTTTAGTTCGCAACTGTTGTTGCTCAAATTGCAAGCACGTTTCCGAGAATGAAATTTCTTCGTCTTTTAGCTCTTACGCCGCCGATATCGCATTTCTGCGACTACGTGCTCACTGCTGACGTTGCCGAAAAGTGACCAACTAGGGTTACCTAATTCCCGATATATCCTCACTCTCCAAGTTCATGAGATTGAGCGCCAGCAATAAACGTTATAGTTGGGGGATGACCTGACCTGTTCCCACAGCCATTTGCTTTGTCAAAGCACTGTTCAGTTAAGAATTTTTATCAATTTTATTCCGACTGTTTTTCCATTCACTATGACATCACAACCCAAACACTTCACGTACTCGACCTCACCGTACATTTACCACAGATCAGGTGCTGGAAATATTAAACAGACGGTCAGTTGATCCTGATTCAGATGAAGAAGACCCAGATAGTGACCAAGGAACATTATGGGATAGCGATAGCTTGACCAAATTACTGCAGAGGAGTTAGATAAGATAAGATAATGTTGCTTATAGCCCAGCGACCGCAAGGGCCCTCAAGGACTGTCACCACGTTAAAATCAACTCACCAGTCATTAAAAAATTTTTTTAAAAACAAACTTTCACACATCTCTTTTAATGACATCGTCTAGAAACGTACCAGAAACTTCGTTAAAAATCTTTCTTCCGTAAAATCTTAAATCAGATGAAAAATGTTAATCTCTCTCAAAAACTCAAGGATCACATCAGGCGGGACATCCCTGAACAGGATTTCATGGACTCCGCTGTAAAAGTTTTGTCTCACATCGTGCAAGTCCAACACTCTAAAAGAACATGTTTCATTGTGAGTGGCGCATGACATGGAATGCACCACGGAGCTTCTTCACTCTTTAAAAGATAAGAATGGGTAAAATACGAATGGCCGGTGTGCAGCCGGCACAGAACCGTTTTTCCCCTTTACGACCTCCCGACGTAGATGGGAGGAAGTCCTTAAGGTTTGGACGGATCTGAAAGAGTTTTGTTACTCGTCTGTGTGTTCCAATCCTCCTGCCAGAGGTCTCTCACATAATCGTTAATTTTTGGGTTTCACATCTGAGCAGGGGATATAAACGTTGGACAGTTTCTCTCTTGTGGCGTTCTTGGCTAAACATCAACCATTTCGTTCCCGCCGATGCCAACATGACCAGGAACCCAAGCAAGAGTAATGTTGTAACCGTCCGCCTTCAACTTGCTAAAAAGTTTTAAAAAAGTAAAAGTTCTGGATGCTGAAGGTTGCGGCCAGCTATGGCCTCCAAAGCTGACAGCGAATCCGACAGAACCAGAAAGTCCCTCTCGAAGAATGCGAGATTACTTCAAAGCCAAAACCAAGCGGAAGTTCAGCAGAATAGACAGAAGCATCGGAATGAATATGTTCCAACAGTATCTGAGAAGGGCCCCCGGGCAGTAGGCTGCACAGGCCACTCCATCTTCAACTTGGAACCGTCATGAAAACTTTTGACAGGACGGGAATTTGGAACAGAGGCAGCATAAAATGCCTTGTACGCCAAGAGGGGGTAGACTCTTTGCAAAAAGCTGAAAGTCGAGCTTTGGGGAAAAGGGGAGGGGGGGGGAAAAGGGGGGCCCCCAAAGAAACCCCCCAAAACCAAACGGGGAAAAATTGGTTTTTTCAACACTTTTAAAGGGGGGCAAAAACAAGCATTATTTGGGGGTTTAAACAAAAAATTCAAAGGGTTTTTTGGGGGGGTGGGTTCACCCCCGGTAATTTCAAGGGTTTCGGGGGAAAAAAAAGGGGCCGCCCCTTTTGGGGGGAATTTTCCAAATTGAGTAAAAAATTGGGGGCCCCAGAAAACCATTTTAAAAAAACCCGGGTTTTTTAAGAGGGCCCTTTTTAAGCCAAAGTTTTCTTTGCGGGCCTTTGTTTCAACATTTTTTTTTTGGGAAATTTGGGGGGGAAAAAAATTTTGTTTTGGGAAATGTTTTTTTTTTTAAGTTTGGAAAAAAAACGAATTGGTTTTAAAACTGGGAAAAAGTAAAACTTTTTTTTAAAAGGGGGTTTTGCCCCCCTTTTTTTAAAAAACCCCTTTTTTGCCAGGAAAAATTTACAAAAAAACCGGGAAAAAATTTTCCCAAGGGAAAAGACGGGGGGGAAAAATCCGCCCCAGGGCGGGAACCCCCCAAAAATTAACGTAAAAACTTTTTGAAAAGGAAGGAAACCCAAAAATTTTGGGGGGGGGGGGGGGGGGGGGGGGGGGGGGAAAAAAAAAAAAAAAACCAATTAAAATCGGACATAACTCCTAGGTAGACCTGCATTCCGCACGTGAGCCGCATACGGCCAAACGGCGGAATCATTCGGTTTTGTCAAATTACTTTGGAACGAGGTCAAAGACACAGTCATAGGCAGGATTCGCTTCTGAGAACAGCGGATAAATAATCAAAGACATTTTTCCGCCTGCGGTTGGACAGTGAAGGTTCACCTGCCTCTGCGTACAGGCTGTACACAGGGTGGTGCGGAACGCCCAAGACAGAGACGAAGCCCTTGATGGTGGATAGGGCCCCAAGATTTGGGGTAAGACGATCTTGCGGAGCCGTACACAGCACAACCGTAGTCCAGTTTGGAACGGACCAGGGCTCTGAAAGAGTGCAACAAAGTTTTCTATCAGCGCCCCAGTCGTGTGCGCTACGACCCGCAGAATATTCAGTGCTTTCTGGCAAGCAGTTTGAGGTTTTTTTATGTGGCTGAGAAAGTTAAGTTCTGGTCAAAAATAAAGTCCTAGAAATTTGGCCTTTTTGACAGCTGGAATGGGAGATTTCCCTACTTGAAGTTCAGGATCTGGAAAAAACTGACGGAAATTATGGAAGTGAATACACTGTGTCTTTGTAGGAGAAAAGGTGAAACCGTTTTTCATCCGCCCACTGATGGATTTATCCACGCAAAGCTGGAGCCTGCGCTGGATACTCGGGTACAGGCTTCCAGTTGCGTAGACAGCGAAATCATCCACAAACAGCGAGCAGTCTGAACCCTGCTGAACTGATTTAACAATGTTGTTGATCTTGATGCTAAAGAGGGCAGGAGACAGTATGCTCCCCTGTGGAACACCCAACTCCTGCTCGTGAACATCAGAGAGAGTGGTGCCAACCCGGACCTGAAACTGTCGTTCTGCCAAAAAATTTTGTATGAAAAGTGGAAGATGACCTCGCAAACCCAGATCATGGAGATCATAGAAGTATCCCCGACTTCCAGTGGTGTCGTAGGCCTTCTCCAAGTCAAAGAAAATTGCCACTGCATGCTGTTTGTTCAAAAAGGCGTCCGAAGTGTAGATTCCAGACGAATCAAATGGTCAACTGTAGTCCGATGTTTGCGGAAACCACACTGTTCTTTCGCCAAAAACCATCGGTTTCAAGTTTCCACATGAGTCTAGCATTGACCATTTTCTCCATCAATTTACAGACACAGCTGGTCAAGCAATGGGACGGTAGTTTGATGGTTAGAAAGACTTTTCCAGGTTTGGGAATGGAATAATGAGGGCTTTCCCGCCAAGAAGTGGAAAGAAACCAGTAGTCCACACCTGGTTGTATACATGTAGCAGTATGTTTTTCAACAGTTGATAATGGATTTCATCTATACCTGGAGAGGAATCGCTGCAAGAAAGTAAGGCAGATTCAGTTTGTTTAACGTGAAAGGAAGATTGTAGTCTTCCATGTTGTTTGACGAAAAGTTGCAGGGTGATTTTTCTTTAAGGGCTTTGTTTTTGACAAAACTGGCTGATTTGTTAGAAGAGGAGGAATTCTTTTCATGGTTGAAGCAAGCAGATTACAACTGCTTTCTTCTCTGTAGAGTCAGCAAACTTGAGATGGTTCAGTGGGACAGTGTTCTTCCTTGATTTTCTTAATGATGTTCCACACTTTTTCTTGGAAGTTTTCGATGTCAGCCTGGAGCAGAAGCTTCTCCAGGACTGACGTTTTACTGATTTTGAAAGTGTTGTCGCGATTTGGCACGGAGTTTCTGATGGCTCGAGCGTTGGGACCGGAAGGTTGTTGGTATAACCCGACGCTGAGCCCGTTTTCGAACTTTGGAAATTTGTTGGCAGTCTGAATCGAACCAGGTGTTTTGGCATTTGAAGTTATCGGAAGACATTGGAATACGCTTTAGCACATTTGATCACAGTGTTATCAGAGATTCTGCTGGTCTGGACTCTGAAGAAAATCATGTCCTGGAATTCCTTAGAAATAGTGGCTACAAATAGATCCCAGTTTGCTTTCTTATAATTTAGATGTTGAGAGACAGAGACGTGTTCAGTTATTACGGGTTGTAAAAGGACAGGAAATGGTCACTTCCGTGCAGATCGTCATGGACAGGCCACTCAGAGTCCAGGACCACGAGGGGTCACAAATCGACAAATCTAAACACGAAAGTGAACCTGTGGAAGAGTGGAGGTAAATTGCAGATCCGTCGTTCAGACAACACAAATCCAAATCCGAAAGGACATCCTCAATAACCAGACCTCTGGATGATGAACTGACACCACCCCAAAGAGGATTGTGACCGTTAAAGTCACCCAACAGCAAAAAAGGTCGGGGAAGTTCTCCTATCAGACTGACAAGGTCCGACGACAAACTGGGACAGAAGGTGGTAGATAAAGGGAACAGATTGTCACAGTCTTGTGGAGAGTGACTCTCGCAGCTACAGCCTGAAGGGAGGTAGTCAAAGCGACCGACTATACAGCAGAGTTTTATGTATGAGAAGGGCAACACCGCCCGACAATCCCAACGTGGATGGTTGTGCAGGTTTTGAAAGAATATTAAAGCCAGAAAGAGTGAAGGTCTTCTGGCTTTGAATTTGAGTTCCTGAAGAGCCACGACGGAAGGTTTTATAGATTGACACAGAAGCTGCAGCTCCTCGAAGTTGGAATTTAGTCCATGGATATTCCAATGGAATATTGTACTATCCATGGTGCAGAGGGCGAAAAGGAGAGAGATCAGGTCATCTCCTCATCAACGTCTGCTTCTAAAGGTGTAAATTTATTTGAGAGTTGTACCGGACTGTTTGCATCTTCAGACCTGTTGGCAGACTTGCCAACAGGTGAAGAAGGTCTGGATTTGGGAGACGGTGGAGGTTTCTTCCTCATCTCCACCATCTCCACACTGGGTTGAAACTCCCTTGCCCGCACGGGCACTGTACAGAGAGTCCGGCGGGAGTGCTGGTTTTTTAATCTGCCCAGCAGCAGATGTTGTAGACTGCTGGGCAGTCTGAGGGGTGGCGGATTTTTTGCCTCCACCAGGGGGTTCACTTTGGGTTGGGAGTGGTGGACCTGCTTCCACCAGAGTTTACAATTCTTCCTTGCAATGTCTTAGAAAAAATGAATTCATCAGTCTGGGGAGCAGACTGACCGAGTGGAACTGTGGGAACTGTCTTTAAGGGCCCAAGCATATGAAGAAGCTGTTGGCGTCTGACTACCAAAAACCGTTTTCAGGCCTCAAAAAAGGAGATTTTCTTTTCTGTTTTGATCGTTGTATAGTGGGTTCCGAATCCAAAAGGACAGTTTCGTGAAGAGGAGGGATGGTCGCCACCGCAGTTAGCACAATGTGCTGGGTCTTACACGGGCCCCTCATGGGTTGCCTTGCAGCAAAAACCGCACACCTCCTGCCCAGAACAGCGGTCTCTGACATGGCCAAACCTCTGGCATCTGAAGCACCTCAATGGGGACGGAACATATAACTGAACACGAACATTCAAGTAACCGACTTTAATGACCGGAGGCAGCACAGGGTTGCAGAATGTCAGAAAGAGGGTGTTGGTGGCCACTCTTCTGCACCTTTTTTACTTTCACCCTATGCACCTCCGTCACACCTGGACGCCAGTTCCGTCTTGATCTCCGCCTCCGAAACACCTGTCAAATCTCGGCATCGAATCACCCCTTTGGACGCAGGGCATGAGCTTTAACGTTCGCCAACTCGCCAATGGCCCCTAAAATTGGAGTCGGGCGAACTCAATTTACAGTACCATTCGCCCAGCTGGCGACCTAAAAATCACCGCCAGTGATTCTGTACCTGTACACAAACACATGCCCTGTAAAAACAAACACGCGCCTGCCGACTGCCATCTTTCATCACTGCCGTGCTGGAGCTTTCCCGGCCCAGGTTCAGAGTCGCGCGAGACTGCCATTTCCGCTCTTCCGCTTACTTGTTCAGTCGGTGGTCATGTGCGCTTTTAACCGGTGTCTCTGAGCCTCCAGCAAAAAAAAAAAAAAGAAGAAGAAGAAAAAAAGAAGCAGAATAAGGAATATGAAGAAGAGAAGAGAGATCGAAAGTGGGTGCCAGGATGGAAGAGGACAGAAACAGGGAGGAGAGAGCATGGCTTGTGTACGATGCCGACAAGAAGGAGATGCACTGTGCACCCTGCCGAAAATGGATGACGACTTACAAACAGCCAGCAGAGTCTCAGTGCTGGGTTAGATGTGATGACTTTGCTGGCCTGAGAAGCAGACCCAAGCTGCTTCACCTTTTTCAACATGAGGATGATGATGATGATGATGATGATCTGGCCCTTAGCAGACTGTAGACTGAAGGTGCTTCAGGTACAAAACAGGACAAATCTTGTCATGACGCTTTTTACTTCTACTAGTCAAATGCTTTTGGATATAAAAAGATCTCTTTTTCTTTTCAGTATATGATATACCTGGTGGCAATATCAATGACAACTGAAAATAAATTTGTTTTCCAAAATTAATTAGCAGAAACAGTGTTATTGTTGTTGTTGAAAATAAGCGTGTGTATAAGCTGCAAATTTAAAATAGGACTGCAATTTCAATGAAAGGGTCTGGCAACCTGAAAAATTTTCTGGCAACCTCAACCTCCCAGGTTAGGAGCCCGCTGGCTCCTTAGCCTGGCTTGCTAAATCTCAGCCCTGTGGACGAGTTCAATTGTTTGTGGGGTCACCCTGATCTCCCTGTCCACGGCTTTGTTGCCCTCAGCAGCTGTTCGGATTGTTTATTGGATCTGCATTGAATCAGAAATGAGCCATTCCGCAATCTTTTGATGGACTGAGGTCACCTGCTAAACCTTGGAAGCCCTTCTGTATAGCGAAAGGACTCAGAGCTGAAATGGGTTTTTCCTGCTCCGTCCCTTCCATCACGACCAGGAAGCCCAGAATCCTGTCCTCTGTCTAACCTCGATATCCGATCACCGTCAGATTGAAAATCCCCTGAAATAGGGGATGCTGCCTTCCTCTTCTTTTTGGGGGGATATTTTTTGAAAAAGCCATGATGTATTTTATTGTATTTCATCTCTCCCTTACCCACCCACCTTGGAGTCCAACTAAGGGGCCAGGGCCCAGAATCACTGTCTTGCCCCTTCCAGGCTTCAGGAGAGACCTACGACAAACAGAACGCTACTACCCCTATCCCTACCCCCTGATCATGCTCAACCCCGGGAACAGAGAGTCGAGCACTGCAGGGGTTCACTTGGCCAGCAGGGGAACTGCCTGTCTTGGCCCAGCCCCAAGAAGGGAGCCGATTAGTACACCCGGGCCAGAGTGTACTCCCTGTCTAGGAGAGGTCCGAGCCAAAGTGATGTGTTGAGAGCACCGGCCTCCTCAAGCACTGGCCCTCTCAATCACCAGGATCTCATCCCCCTCCGACACAGGTTGCACCGCATGGCAAACGCGGCGGATCTTAAGGAGACCACAGAGAGAAAAAGAGGTGGGAAAAGAAGACTTGAAGGGGAGACGAAGATAGAAAAGGGCCAAATAAGAAAGGCAGAAAACAAGAAAAGGAGAAAGGCGGGTTACTCTTAGTCAGGATCCTCACCCTTAGCCTATCTGACATGGGAAGCCCTACCAGGGGCATCAATTCCTTACCACGTTACGCTTAGGCCAGGCAGCATCTTAGCTTCTCAGGCCTAGAGCAGTTTCAAAAAACCCCCTATCTCCAAGTATTGATGCCCCCCGCCAGCAAAGCCTAAGGGATCACAGGACCACGCAAGCCCTCCGACCAGGTCAAAGTTGCAACCCCCGGAGGGAAGTGATGAGTTGGATGCGTGCCAAGTGGTGGGGAACAAGAGATCAGACCAAAGATAGTACACCTTATGGACTGTCTTTCACAACTAGACCAGGCTCAGCATGCATTGCCCTGTGTTTTGCGTTGAGCCGACCACAGTGACTGACTGTTGGAGTGTATGTGAGTGGGTAGCGAGACCAAATGCTAAGACTAGTAACAGGCAATGAAAATCAAACTCAGCTGGCTTGCCAGGTCAAGGTTGAAGATGGCGTGGCTGACTGACATGTGTCAAGCTGACAGCAAAAGATGTGTTTGAGTGGGAATACCATCACTTGAATGGCTACCCAAGTCAAGAGACCAACAGGCACTTAATGACTTTGTTTAATAAAACAATATTGCATTTAACTAAGAGTGAAGTACTTGTGTTTGAGTGTGTGTGTGTTTCCCCTTTTTCTTTCTTTCATGTGTTCCAGTTAGCCATAAGAATGACGCGCATGTGTGAGTGTTTATGTGAATACGCGCGCGCATGTGTGTTCCCTGCTGTTGGAGAGTTGGATTAATGGGCCGTTTCTTTCCCATTGTTGCGTTGGATATACCATATTTTCTGGTCTTCATTTGTGAGTGGAGTATTTTTCCTCCCTTGTTTTCAAAGTTTTTTGGCAAGCTTTCCCTTTTTACGTTGAGAAACGATAACATTCCTTTTTTTCTTCTTATCATTTTTTGCAACTTGAAACTTTAAAAAGTTTTTATTGTTTTGACTAACCATGATACTACATGTATAATAAAAATACAGTGTATCTCCTCCATTTCACAAAAAAAAAAATGCAAGAGAATTGTTGTCTGGTTCAGTTCCAAGATGTTTTCACAATAATCTGTTGATGAAATAGAGCTTTTGAAAAATGGCTGCGATGGGGATTCAATGCAGAATAGAACATCTGGCGGTGAAAGGGTTAAGTGAACCAGAAATTAATTTCAACCATTTTGTTCTGTAAAAAAATTGTCAATTTCTCACAGCAATGTATTCACCATCTGATCCTTAGTGAGTGTTGAGTAGTATATTCTATCACCACCCTAGTCCTGGATATTGCTTCGATTTATTTTCAAATGTTTAGAAAAAGTCCCAAAGCGTATAACATCTTCATCACCTCTCACTACTACACCCCATCTGTCATCACCGACACACACATCAGAGTAAAAACCGGAACTAAATGATTACATAATTTTTGTTATAACATGGTAAGGCAAGAAGGAACAAAATATTCAAATCTAACATAATAACAGATACTTTACAATTTTTTATAAATTCTCTACTTCGATCAGCTCTTTTTTGTAATCAACCATGAGGCCGCGAATCTTGCGTTCCTGCCGTCTTGCTTCAGCCACAAGAACTGCTCCAATATATCTGTAATACCCATAAACTTGGCTCAATTCATTTCCCACATGAATTCTCCCCAAACAACACTTTCCCTTGAACATTAATCTCACACACTTAGTCAAAACATCACAACAAAGGTTACTGACAAAATAATGAGTTGTACATAATGAATCATTTGATCCCCATATTAAACAGAAACATACCATGATGTCTATTTCTCACCCATAACGGTTACACTAAAGACCTCCTCCGGTACTGTCAAGAAGAGGAAAAAATTAAATAAACTGTAGTCCAAAGAAGCAGAACAAGAATGTGGACTACAATCTATACAGAGTATTCAAATGATAAACAGAAAATGGTAGCAGATCTGGATGCATGCTAACTGGGCTACACGATTGGAAATCACTCTCCTTTTACATAAATCAACAATCTTATTTGTGCAGAACCTGACCTACTTGTAAAACCTGAACAAAAATCCTAGTAACTACCTAACTGTTGTTCGTATCATTTCTTCTACACCTTCTTTTGCCTAGAAAACCTCTCCAATTTCCAATGTACCAACAGCTTCATGTAACAGCAAAAACTTAAGATCCAACTGGCAATCCGCAATTTAGGCGATACCTTGTTTTTCGCATCTGTGTCAACGGTGGCAAGTGGCCCCCCCAAAAAACATATGCAATGTGTTTCTGTGGTCTGCATGTGCACAGCATGTGTGCATATGAAAGCTCTGCGTATGTGCTGCATGCATGTGTAAGCATGTATTGTGTACTGCCAAAGTACTGTTATGGGTATGCAAGATTTGTTTTACTTTCCAAGTCCACTGAGCGTGTATGTGCATATGTATGATAATCTATGAATGCATATTTTATCTAGATCTGTGTGTCACGTATGTGTTATGCAAGTGGTACATGTTACATGTAAATGGCGCATGCATATGTCCTGTGCGTGTGTAAATGTGTACGAGCGCAGACATCACAGTCAGTAAAATCTGTTCAATCCTTTTCTTTAATACCTTTAAAACTGACGTACATCTCCCTTTGCATTCTTCACTCTGATTATAACAATTATGAAAAAGGTGTTGGGCTTACATCTTAAAGTTTTCAATACCCGATTCTCTCCATATGGAAACCTAGTTATTCTTTCCCTCCAACGCTGACATTTGTGCCAAGGGGGATCGAGTCTAAAATATTCTGACTAATCGTATGTGACATCATTACTCTGTAGAAACTTTATTCCATGATTTAGTAAAAAATCACGAGTTTTTGCCTCCCAATCTAATATTGTACGACTAATGCAGCCAGTTACAATGACAAACCAAAGTCTATAGCAAACATGCGCTGTGAGAAAACAACCAGTAAAGGCATCTATAAATTCATTCCTATGATATAGGCAAACCAAGGCACACCTGAAAAAAAAAAACGAAGAAAAAAAAAGATAGGCAGAAGGACAACAAAGACAAAACTTAGATAAATTTACTTATATCACATAAAGCTCAAGTCATTCATCAAAGCCAAGAGCTGAAATGTTGAAAACACCAAAGGAAGATCCACACATGTTGTAGAGTAGATTAACATCAGCAACAACAACAAAAACACCCAACAACAAAACAAACATCATTTCAGTGATCCAACCACAACAAGTAAAGGCATACTACTTGAACAAATAAAAATAACATCACAGGACTGAAAACATCATAAACAAGAAAAAAAAAATATTAAAAAAACATGGAACATTTTGTCGGTCTCATGCTTTCCCAACACTTAAAGTGTGCAATGAATAAACTGAAGAAAACCAAAAACAAACTTATATTCCATCAATGTTACAAAAAGACATATATAATAATATATAATTATTTAACTTGTTATCATTTGTATAAATATTATTATCTCATTTTCTAAAACACCAATATCGCAAACAACCATGTCTGACTTTCCGATTTATTTCATTTTCTAAAACGTCAATATCACACACAGCCATGTTTAAAACTTGAGTGAAAAACAAAGTTTAATTTCAAGCATGTTATAATCATGAGTTTGTAATCCACAAACGAATACCTTATCCAAGTTTCCACACATAAAATTATGTTTTAAAATAAAGGTGGTCACATGTGATTTTAGGTTTATAGAAATTTTTTTTTGGTTTTTTTTAGTAATTTACACAATTAAACTGACGCACAACAGTCATTTAAATCATACACAAATGTTTAATGTAATAATAATACCGTGAGTATGCATGTTTTGCACTCAATCTTTCAAACAAATGAATATTGATGAGATTAAATACATTGTTCATAATTGGTTTGGGTGTAACAGAGTAACAGTTTTTTTTGGTGTGTGTGTGTAAAGAGACAACAGTAAAACTATTCTACTTATTACTCAAAAATCTGTGAAGCAATAATGAAATTGAAATAGAACAGTTTAAATTCTACACAACCTAAACATGATGATAAAAAACTCTTTCTACAGGTCAGATACGATCAACAATTCAAGTGTTAATTAAAAACAGATGCTTCTTTCTCAATTTATTGAACTGATCAATTTACTTATAAAAAAGGCTTATGGATCTTAACTCAAGAAAATTACCTGGACACAGGCACAACATGTAAGGAGAAAATGTAAAGAAAAAGGCCCAAGGGATGTTCCATAGCTTGGGGCATATGATCAATGAACAACTGACAACAGCATTTTTTACACAAAGATTGATAGAAAACCACCCCATTCAATGACATGATACCAAGACACTTTTTCGTCGAGTTAAAAACCTGTCTAACTGGGTATTGTAATATTATCATTCGTATGTCATGACTTCGGCGAGAATACATCAATATATATACACTAGGGTGTGTGTGTGTGTGTGTGTCACGTGTGTGTGTGTGTGTGTGTGTCACTGTGTGTGTATGTATGTATGTGTGCGTGTGTTTAAAGAAAAGATATTAGTACAGCATACAAGCATGCTACAATGGTTTTAAAGAAAACAAATTCTTTGGATTTATTGCATGAAAGTAAATTTTGACAGAAAATCACTATGGCTGTCCAGGGAGGGGTCAGATGCCAAGCTCTGCAACGAGTGCCACAGTTGTAGCTAATATCTGGAAGGCACCCCGTAGTGCCTGACGATGATCTTGTGAAATGCATTTGATGTAAAATGCGCTTAGCATTCCATGTTAGTTTGGTTCCTGTAATATGTTATGAGCAAGTCTGTGACTCTCTAACAAAAGAAAAGCAGACGCACATGATCCTTCTAATGGGGTAATGAGGTAATGAATTACAGCATGTCTGTTCATCTGTCGATTGGCTGAATGGTTACAGTTCTCACATAACACTGTTGAGCTAGTTGATCATGCAAGTTTACCTCCCAACACAGTTTTGCCTTATTTCTTTTCCTTTCATCATTCTCCACCCTTCCTTTTTCTGTCTAGCTAAAGATTTCAATTTTCTTCAGTTCTTAACATAGGCTGTGTACACTTGCACCAGAGTTGTTCTGTGCACTGTACTCACACTGTGTCAATATATGGCTAAGACAAGTTACTAAGATGGCAAGTTCAACAAGCTAAGCTTATGAAAAGATGAATACTGTCATCCAGAACTGAACAGTTTTAATAGACTAAGTCTACAGCTAGAGCCAATCGCTACCATACCAGCCTGTGTGGTATGTGGTATATATCTAATGTTGACATGGCTTGAAATACCCATCCGCACAACTGTCCAGTTCAACTTAATCTTCCGGATCAGTGGATGACTAGTTCAAAAGTTGCAATTTATATGCTCTCTCCACTTGACCATTGGGCAACCAATTATTGTTTGTTAGTGACAGGGTACATGAGCTGTCTGCTTCAACACAAACAGAACATGCTCCCCTCCTCCCCTTATCACTTCCACACCTCCAACCCTTCCTCCCAGTTTTTCTCAGAATGGAACTCTTGCAAAGTGGTACTAATCCGAGACATGAGTTTTGTTATGAAAAAAATTTTTTATTAGAATGCAGACACTGTGTCGGGTCAGTGAAAACAAAATTAGATCTTCTCCCTTTATTGTTAAATACACGTCTGAAACACTTTTATATCAAAACGAGTGTGTGGTGAAGTGGAGGAAGAGAGGGAGGATCGAGCCCGAGAACATGGAGCTAATTTCAGTTCAGTTCGAGAATGAATAAATGATGGGTGCCGGAATTTTTCTTAATTTTCCTTTCCTACACATCTAAACACAGTGCGAAACATTTTTCCCATTTAGAATCTGTAACGTATGGTTGAAAAAAAAAAATTCAGCTTTTTACTCGCTCGGGCCCTCATCACATGTGTGCAAAGCACAACATCGCAAAACAATGTTGACTTGTTCTTGCACTGTGGGTAAGCACTGTCATTAATTGTCTTTTTGACTTATGGTGTGGACCAGCAGAATTTTTGTTGTTTTTGTTGAGGGGTGGGAGGAAGTACTGAAAATGAAATGCTGCTTCACACGTGTCGACTATTTGCCCTGTCCACAACAACTAAATAAATAACTGTGATCAGATGAATTCTACGCTAGACACATGAAGACGCTAATAACACTAATATCAAACTTACGTCTTTCTGATCAAACGAATGGAGCTGATGTGTTACAGTTCAATTCTCAACAATTTCGCTTAGCTATTAGTAACCCTCCGTCCGCCTAACCTTCCGCAATCACCACCATGGGGGCGCTTATAAAGTCACAGCAAGATCACGTCATCGCGAGAGCTAAGCGGAAGTTACAAACAAAAAATGAAAATAGATTTTTCTTTAATAACAAATTTTTTTTTTAATATTCCTTGTAGCATTTGTCAGCCTTTCATAATATCTGCACCAGACATTATTGTTCTTCATGGTTGTTGATGATAATATATGAAAGCAGAGAAAAGCTCGGGAAAGCAAGAATGGTGGTAGTCAGTGCTATACTAGGCTAGTACCCATTTGTTTCCGTTTTATGTTGTGGAAGAACGGGACAAAACACAACACTTGCCCAGAGAATATAAATGCTTTAACCATTAGGCGAAAATAAAAAACCGAAGATCAAAATGTGATTCGTACCAACTTTCACACTTATTAACCTTCAGACCCCATATTGCTTGGCGACCTAAGTAATTTTGCTTTTGGTTCCATGTTCCAGTCCAAAACGAAGTCAGCATGTGTCCGTTCGTTAGAAAGCGTCCGTTCGAAAGCTGACGCTGCAAACGTTTAGGGAAAGGAACAGTCCCCTGTTTTTAAGTTTGGCGCCAGTTTTAAAAACTTCTCGTCTGCACAAAAATATATCAATAGCACATCTGGAAACAAACCAAAAGAAACAAGGTAAGACTTTTGACAGTCTTGTGACTGATATAGTGATCATTATGTGCTGCACCGAGTTATTCAGCAGTTCAGACTCGTTTACCAAATTAGACTTTCCATGAACTAGAAATAGCCACTGAGTAGATCTAGCCTTATTCAGTTTTGAAAACTCGCCGGAACTGCGGAGGCAGTCCGCTGGCCACACCCATGTTTTCATTTTAGAGTGACTGTCGCGTATCTTCTTCTTTCGTAATTGCCCGCCATCAACCAGCTGAAGATTCTGACACTACAAAGGGACTTTCCGGATTTAATAGATAAGTTGAAATGCTGCCTGGATCATCAGTAGTAGATCTAGTACTTTAAATTTTACGTCTTTTAACAAACTATGTGATATTAGACAAGAAAGGAGAGATAGACAAACAGAGGGAGATAGATAGAGTTTATTCATGTTGCATACAAGTGTGTGTGTGCGCGCGTGTGTGTGTGTAGGGAGGGGTGGGGCTGGGAGTGAGCAGAGGGTGGTGTACATATCAGAAAAACAATCAGACAGACAAATGAATAAACAAACAAACGTACACACACTAACAATATCAGATTAAAGCAAATACCTGACTGGACTACAAATCAAGCAGAAAGTAACTTTCAAAGCAAAATCAATATCAGAAGAAAAAAAAATCTGTCACAGACATGCCTGATAAATGTGGCGGAAATGCATTGAGGGGCACACATTCGAACTAAACATGATCTCTTGTCATTTTGTTTCCCCGCATATGCATTTTGTTGCAGAGCTATATTTAGTTCTAAAAGCATCCAGTTTCAATCGATGAAAATATTGAAACGAAGTTTCTGTATTGATGCATATCATAAATGTGCAGATTTTGGATGCTTTTGAAATGATCAATACTAAAAAGAGATTATTTTGTGTCTGGACATGAGTAATAGCTTTGTTCTGCCTATTTCTGAAATATTCCCAAGCTGTTTGTTTTAAGATTTGTTTGACTCTCATTCAAAGTGAACGGTATGGAAATAGTTTGTACCCTCGTTCCATTTTCAGCGCCTTTTTTCGTACATCTGTCAGCAAGTTCATTGCCCGAAATTCCACAGTGTGAAGGAACCCAGAAGAAAGTTATATCTGTTCCTTTACATATCAAGACGTGGATTAAAATGTTGAATTTCCTTCAAAATAAAGTTATTTGAATTTTTTAAAAAACTTAATCGATTGTAACACTGGATCATCAGCCTATACTACAAGTTATGGTGGGTTGGTGTCAACCTCGGTGTAATGTCGATGGAGGAAGGACTAGCGCACAGCCCAAACACACTCACAGCTTGCTTACAATCTCATTCTTTATATCATGCATTCGTCACATCAAACCACTAGTAAAGTCTATAACTTTACTATACATGATCATAGAAAGAACATCAATGCATATAGAATCAAACAAAATAAAACATTCTCTCTTTCCTGAACTTCACAAAATCATTTATCTAAAACATCATTAACTAACCCGGTATAAACAGATTTCTACTTTACCTGCCAGGTGATCTTAACTATTCACAATCACTGTCTTTTCTTTTCTTTTCTTTTTCTTTTCACTGTCACTTTCACAACACGACACAACTGCCGGCACTGGTCAGGTCTGATGGCGCCTGGTCAGGTGAGACTGTTGGCGTTGGTCTGTGGTTCTGCTTGGCGAAGTGACGCTGCCAGGTATGAGGTCAAACCCCCCGGGTTTTAGGGTAAAAACAGTGACTATCAACATCGATCTGTTCTCCTTTCTTTCTTCCTGCATTAACGCATTGCACTCTCTCTCTCTCTCTCTCTTCTAGTCTGCTCTTATCAAATGGACATGGTTGCTTTCTTTCTTTTTTCTTTTCTTTCTTTTCTTCTTCATAAATTAGCAACTCTTTCTCTCTCTCCACATCTCTCCTCAGTCCTTCCTCTGCAGACTATCTCATGCTAATCTCTCAACTTGGTTCTCTTCTCTCCTCCCCTCATCTCTCTGCTTTTCTCTCAAGCAGACCTAGAACCTCTCCCTCTCTCGTCCTCTCTTTTTCGTTCTTCCCCTCGTTCTCTCCTCTCTTCATCTCTCTGCCTTTTCCCTCGTGCAGAGACTACACCTAAAACCTCCTCATCTCTCTGTCTCTGTTCGTTCTCCTCTCCCTGCCTTCCTGTAGGCGAGAGCCTACTCTCCCCGAGCTTCTCCCTCTCTCTCTCTGTCTCTATTCGTTCTTCCCCTCGTTCTGGCCGTTCTCTCACTCACGCATTCCTTTATTCGTTCCGATCTGTCCAAAAAGGGGCGAGTACCATTGGTCAGTATTTTACCCCTGACACCCGAGGTTGTCTCCCTCTAATTCCATTGGATGTTCAAATCATGACAGTCCCGTCTACACGCCTTACTCTCTGTGGTGGTCAATTGGTCATTTAATTGATTAGCTAGATTTCACCCCCACCACACACTACCTTCCCCCCTTCCCTACTTCACTGGCGCGGTGTGGCTTAAGTGGTGGACACTGGTCAATCTAAATTGGCCAGCTGAGTCTGGGTAGGCACCACGACGTCCGAGTAACAATGACGTTGGTTCCACAGAGTGGCTAGATGAGCTTGAGCTCGGCTCTGCGACTCGTCTCGCTAGACATCGAGGCGTCGGTCAAAGCTGCTTAGCCCGTATAGCCGGACAGACGTCTTCCTGAAGCCTCTCCGCTAAGCTTAATTGGCCGGACCCGACCCATGGGCCCGTCTTTCTGACCCCAGAATGTTTGAGTTTGGACTTAGGTCCGAACAAATTGACTGGCGACTCCCCAAGTTAGGTTGTTCCCCCCAAGTTAGGTTGTTTCCCCAAGTTAGGTTGTTTTCATTTTTTTGTCCGTGACAATTTCCCCCTTGCAAAAGACCATGCTCCGCATTGTCTCAAAACAACGGTACAAAAAGGACAACAACCGAATTTGCTGACACACAGCTACACGCGCAAAGTTTGGAAAATACTTTACAACCAACGGTTTATAAGTTATAAAATAATACAATTAGTGAATACCACTCCAATGAGTTATCATTGACGTGCGCTCTTGCGTTATTTCAACTCATTCTATAACGACCTCTGTGCGCACTTATGCAATTCCCCTACCTGCGGATTTGCCATCTTCCTTTTCAAAATTTTCTTATGAAAAGCACAATATAATATGATCGCGATCCATGACACTTCACTGAGGAATCTCCATCCTCGCTTATTGCAAATAATGCATCACTACACAAGCGACTGTATGCTCCAAGTATAACTACATCCACATGAACAAGTCTCACAAAGAAAATATGAACAAGTCTCACACAAAAAAAAATATGAACCATAGCCAACTGGGAATAAACCCCATATCCAATCAACATAACTGGAATCAACACATATTATCAACAAAGCACCCTGGATATGACTGACTTCTCTGAGTTGCAGCTTGCTAGACTAACACGACTTAAATAGTCAGCTCCGACATTCTGTCGACCGGGAATGTACTGCACTCGATACCTGTAGGGCTGCAGTGCCATTGCCCAACGCAGAACTCTGCTGTTTTTCAACTGCGCCTCCTGCAGGAATTTGAGTGGTTGATGATCCGTCTCGATCACGAACTCTTTCCCATACAAGTATTTGTGGAATTTCTGCACGGCCCACACGACAGCTAAACACTCCTTCTCTACAGTTGCGTACCCTTCTTCACACTTTGTCAACTTCCTGCTAGCGTATCTCACAGGGAACTCGACCTCTTCATGCCCCTGCAACAATACTGCACCTATCCCACCACCTGATGCATCTGTCCGCAACAAAAATGGTTTGGACATATCTGGTAGCTTCAAGATGGGACGGGAACCTAGTCTTTCCAACACGTCTGCAGTGCTTGCTCTGCAGCGTCTGACCATTCGACCACTGCCGGTTTCCCTGCCTTGACCAAATCACTGAGAGGACTCGTGATTGCTGCGAAATTTGGTACAAACCCCTATAGAACCCAATAAAACCTAGCAGACTCCTGACTTCTGTTTTGGTCTTTGGTCTCTCTGAATTCATCATCTTCTCCACCTTTCCTCTTTCCGGCTGCTTGTGTCGCCTCCGACAACAAAACCTAGGAACTCCTACTGTCTAGCCCTTCATACAGTGACACATCCCTGTATGACTCTTCTGGAAACTTAGGCAACAAAATCTCCCCTTCCTCTGCTGGGTCTCCCTCACCTCCATCAATGATTGCTGCTGCGCCTATGTGCTGACTCTCACGCTGAATATATTTGCGGAGTAAATTTGCATGGAAAAGTTTTGTTTTCCCCATTCACACGATTCGGTAGTCCTGATCTACCTTTTCGATGATGGTGAAGGGCCCCTTCCAATGCATCAGCAGCTTGTTGTGATCCGTGGGAAGCAGTAACAGACTTGATCTCCCACCTTGAGGAATTGCTTCCTCACCTTCCTGTCATACTGCTTCTTCTGGACGACCCTAGCCTCCTGCAAACTCTCCCTTGCGACCTTACATGTCTCCTCGAGCCTATTGCGTAAGTCTACCACATACTGATATGTGGTTTTGACTTCTTCGGACTCCTGTTCTCCGGACCACAGCTCTTGAGAATGCAAAACCGGTCCCCGAACTGTCCGCCCATACAGCAGCTCAAATGGCGAAAAGCCTGTGTTTTCCTGAGGGGCTTCTCTGTAGGCAAACAGTGCCGCTGGAATGTAGCGGTCCCAATCTGCGGGCCTTTCCCTCACAGAGCTTCTTTAAGATGCCCTTCAGCACACCGTTGAATCTTTCCCCAAGCCATTGCATTGTGGATGGTATGGGGTAGTGAGCAGCTGTGTGATCCCTAGCAGCCTGTTGACCTCCTTCATCACGCCTGAGGTGAACTGTGACCCCCTGTCACTGAGAATTTGTGCTGGCACACCCACGCGAGAGAAGATGTCTACCAGCCCTTCAGCGACCTGTTGCGTATCTATGCCTTTCAATGCAACCGCTTCTGGGATCTGGTCGCGTAGTCCACCAGCGTCAACACATACCTGTGCCCGCCTTTGGAACGGGGCGCGATTGGGCCAATCAGATCAACAGCCACTCTCCTGAACGGTGTGTCAATTAAAGGGGATGTTTAAGAGGCGCCTTCCTCTTCACCCCTCTTGTGGCTGACCTTTGACACACATCACATGACATGCAGAACCGCTTTTATGTCTGCCATTGCTCCTGGCCAATGAAAGTCATCAAAGACTCGGTTAGCTGTTTTGCTGGTACCGAGATGACCCGCCATGAGCGACTCGTGACCCACTGACATGACAGTGTCACGATAACACGCTGGTACCTCTAACTGAGTGGTCACCTTACCTGTCTTCCCCTTGGTGAACACTCGGTACAACAGCCCGCCTTTCACAAGAAATTCTGTCTCACCTCCTCTAACCTCCTGTTTCTCTCCACCTCTTGCCAACTCCCAAGACTTCACGAGCGAAGGGTCTTGTTCCTGCGCTGCCCTAAACTCATCAGGCGACACATCTATGCCCGACTTCCTTCCTGGAACAACTAACGGTTTAACAACCTTTTCCTCCTTCTTGCTCCGTTTTGAACTGCTGCCCCTGTAGCAGTCAACAACTCAGGATCCCCTGGATCCCTTGCACCTGGGAAAATTTCCAATGATCAAATCGTGAAGGGGTTTTTCTCCCATTACAACGCAGACAACGCGCCTGAGAAGTAAAGGGTACGTACTTCTATCTTAGCAACTGGAAACTCCCTCACAGTGCCATCGACTAGAGTACAGGTCTGGATTTGCCCTGCCAAATCCCCTTTATCGACCAGCGTTGTCCCGTACTAAAACCCCGCATGAACAACCAGTGTCTCGTAACACTTTCACCCTCTGCTGGCCAATCCACCCTTCTTCCACTGGTAACGAACCACTCAGCCTAGTGCCCTCCATCCCTGACACTGACTGCTGTCCAGTGCTAGCCATAGGCTGCACTTCACCCTCTTCAGACTGAATCCCCTTTGGTTCCACTGCAGGTCGTTTCCCTTGACGACCCTTATCCACCTCTTGCAAGGCTGCTGCCTTCTGGAACCTCATGCGACAATCCCTAGCCACATGTCCTTCTTGTGACAAATGAAACATCTAATGTCCCTCTGCCCTTCCTTCTGCCCCACCACTGGTTTGCAGACTTTGCAGAAAACTCTCCTAGTCCCTTGCACTCTTCTCACCTGTGCCTAGCACCTGTTTCTCCTGCACCTTAGTGCCCAAACGTGCCTCTCTATACACCTCTGCGAACTTCAACAACTCCCCTGCTGTTTTCTGGCTGTCTCTCTTTCAAATGTATGGTTAACTCAGGGCCGCAACCTGACAAAATCTGTTCTTTCATAACTAGCTCTTTCAATTCAATGAACTCCTTCTTCGTACCACTCAACTCTAACCATTTCTCAAATAGTGATCTAGGCGTGCACCAAACTGAGTGTACGTCTCACCTGCTTGTAATTTAGCTGAACGAAATTTCTTCCTGAACCCCTCCTCTGTGAGGTCAAATCCTTTCATTAAAGACTCCTTCACAGCACCGAAATCAGACTGTTGTTTCTGCTGGTAACGCAGTGAAAATCTGCAATGCCTTACCCGTCAGTAACGCCGACAAAATGACTGCCCACTCTTCTGGAGGCCAACCCTGACTGGTCGCAAACGTTTCGAAACGACTGATGTATGCATCAATCGAATCGGTTCCTTCCGAGAATTTTGGCAACTTGGGTCGGGGGGCATAGCTGCGCACAGAGTCACTGGAAACTGAACTCCCCTCCTCGGTGGTCTCCCTCTGTATTCTTACTTTCTCTAGCTCTAATTGAACCTTTAATCTTTCCGTTTCCTGCGTTTCGCTAGTCTGAATCCTTAATTCTTTCGTTTCCTGCGTTTGCTTCATTCTTTTTGTTTCCTGCGTTTGCTTCATTCTTTCTGTTTCCTGCTTCATTCTTTCTGTTTCCTCCTTTTCTACCGCGACACGTCGTCTTTCCGCGCGTTCATCCCTTTCCATCTTTTGTTGGTTTTCAACAAATGCACGCAACTCATCTCCTGAGTAACCTAAATCACGAGCAACACTCACAAGGTGTTCAATAGGGGTGTTCTTTTCTTCCGCCATTATATCTCTTTTTTTTTTTTTTTTTTTTTTTTTTTTTTTTTTTTTTTTTTTTTTTTTTGAACAAGATTTTATAACAACGACAGCCAAACTGATGGTTACCGACACGAGTGACGTGATAGCACAATCCTATGAATGATAATATTAGCTTGGGACAACGTAGTTAGTTTTTTTTAAGACGCCCAGCGCCTGACCCCAAATATGAGAGCGAATTATAGGAAATCTGTGCGAAATGAGTACTCTGGGGCTGAAATGCCCAAACCTAGTATTAACATCTTGGAAGCAATGCCAAGCCTAGTATTTAACTATCTTGGGAACATACAGTAAGACAACCCCTTGTCTTAGGATTACAACACTTGAATCCCACCCAGCTTCCTCTCTGAGAAGTTGAACAATTATAATAAATGGCCAGAATATCCTGGCAAGCTCGCCAATAAATTGTCAACCTCGGTGTAATGTCGATGGAGGAAGGACTAGCGCACAGCCCAAACACACTCACAGCTTGCTTACAATCTCATTCATATATCATGCATTCGTCACATCAAACCACTAGTAAAGTCTATAACTTTACTATACATGATCATAGAAAGAACATCAATGCATATAGAATCAAACAAAATAAAACATCTCTCTTTCCTGAACTTCACAAAATCATTTATCTAAAACATCATTAACTAACCCGGGGATAAACAGATTTCTACTTTACCTGGCCAGGTGATCTTAACTATTCACGAATCACTGTCTTTTCTTTTCTTTTCTTTTTCTTTTCACTGTCACTTTCACAACACGACACAACTGCCGGCACTGGTCAGGTCTGATGGCGCCTGGTCAGGTGAGACTGTTGGCGTTGGTCTGTGGTTCTGCTTGGCGAAGTGACGCTGCCAGGTATGAGGTCGAACCCCCGGTTAGGGTAGAACAGTGACTATCAACATCGATCTGTTCTCCTTTCTTTCTTCCTGCATTAACGCATTGCACTCTCTCTCTCTCTCTCTCTTCTAGTCTGCTCTTATCAAATGGACATGGTTGCTTTTCTTTTCTTTTTCTTTTCTTTCTTTTCTTCTTCAAATTAGCAACTCTTTCTCTCTCTCCACATCTCTCCTCAGTCCTTCCTCTGCAGACTATCTCATGCTAATCTCTCAACTTGGTTCTCTTCTCTCCTCCCCTCATCTCTCTGCTTTTCTCTCAAGCAGACCTAGAACCTCTCCCTCTCTCTGTCTCTCTGTTCGTTCTTCCCCTCGTTCTCTCCTCTCTTCATCTCTCTGCCTTTTCCCTCGTGCAGAGACTACACCTAAAACCTCCTCATCTCTCTGTCTCTGTTCGTTCTCCTCTCCCTGCCTTCCTGTAGGCGAGAGCCTACTCTCCCCGAGCTTCTCCCTCTCTCTCTCTGTCTCTATTCGTTCTTCCCCTCGTTCTTCGCCGTTCTCTCACTCACGCATTCCTTTATTCGTTCCGATCTGTCCAAAAACGGGCGAGTACCATTGGTCAGTATTTTTACCCCTGACACCCGAGGTTGTCTCCCTCTAATTCCATTGGATGTTCAAATCATGACAGTCCCGTCTACACGCCTTACTCTCTGTGGTGGTCAATTGGTCATTTAATTGATTAGCTAGATTTCACCCCCACCACACACTACCTTCCCCCTTCCCTACTTCACTGGCGCGGTGTGGCTTAAGTGGTGGACACTGGTCAATCTAAATTGGCCAGCTGAGTCTGGGTAGGCACCACGACGTCCGAGTAACAATGACGTTGGTTCCCAGAGTGGCTAGATGAGCTTGAGCTCGGCTCTGCGACTCGTCCCCGCTAGACATCGAGGCGTCGGTCAAAGCTGCTTAGCCCGTATAGCCGGACAGACCGTCTTCCTGAAGCCTCTCCGCTAAGCTTAATTGGCCGGACCCGACCCATGGGCCCGTCTTTCTGACGCCCAGAATGTTTGAGTTTGGACTTAGGTCCGAACAAATTGACTGGCGACTCCCCAAGTTAGGTTGTTCCCCCCAAGTTAGGTTGTTTCCCCCAAGTTAGGTTGTTTCATTTTTTTG
>CM031605.1:83534014-83539014 GCA_018398815.1 Conus ventricosus | reverse complement strand
ATTTGTTTAAATTGGTGTACGAAATACGCGCTGATGACGCACTTGAAAAACAGTGCCCGTATGTTGAATACCAAACCGCACACATTCAGTATCTTCAAGCAAATTATCAAGTCATGTTTGAAAAGTTATTTTTGCGTGTTACCAATGCTGCTGGTGTTTTGAAAGGTATTTTTCCTTGTTATCAAAGTCATGTTTGGGAAATTGTTTTCGCTCGATATCAAAGGCATGTTTAGAAAGTTATTTTTGCATGTTATCAGACCCATGTTAAGGAAGCTGTTTTTGCGTGTTATCAAAGTCTTTTTTAAGAAACTGGCTCGACTCTACAGCTCTGCAAACAATAGTCATCAGTTTCAGTCACTGAAACGGACCAGACAGGCTTGCTGACCAAAGGCTGCTTATCTTTGTGTGGCGAAAGACAATTTACATTTTTCACTTTATTTTTATTCAGACAACTGGATATATTGTAGAAATGAAAGGTAGACAGACGTAGCATATGTGTATGTCATTTTTCATCTGTTCAGTTGAACATGGTAACCTTTTTATTCGGATGAAAGCTGATAATAAGAAAGCAAAATGGAGAAAGCATATATCGTTCAATTTCTATGAAGTCAGTCGAGCATTTCAATCTTTCTGTTCGGATGAAGGAAATGACAGAAAGGAAAGCTAAGTACAATATGTTGTGTGTCGTCATTTTTCATTTGTTTCGGATTATTTTTGCTTTACTATTGAGAAATGATAAAAAAGAAAGGCACAAATACCATTTGTTATTTATTTCCCATCTGCTTGTGAATGCTCATATTTAATGTCGGTTACACACTTTAAGAACAAAAATGCTGACAACGGCACTGTCGGTTTACATCGAAGCATCCCTTTGTGCCCACGTCTCTTTGTGCCCACGTCTCTATAAAGTGGTTAGGGATAGGGTTAAGACGTGGGCACAAAAAGACGTGGGCACAAAGAGACGTGGGCTCAAAGATACGTCTGTGGGCACAAAGAGACGTGGGCACAAAGATACGTTCCCGTTTACATGCTATCCGACATAGTCATGGGGTTTGTCGGAGTGTGGATACACGTGTGTGAATTCATCTACATCAACGTTAGTACGTACTTGTTGCCCTAAGCTGACCAAGAACCCTGTATTAATGAGTAGGTTACACCTCGGCCTGTAAGTCTGTAGTCTCCTTAAAGAGAATGTCGCCGCGTGGCGTACTTGATGAATATCATTACGGAAGATACGGAAGTGGACGAGTAACGCACTATCTTAAGTCAGTTGTCCGTCAGTTAACATAAGAATGCACAATTCACGTTTTGGTGGTGGTGTTCAACACATACACACCTCTGGTTGTTATTGCCATATCCTTTCGAAGACATGTTGGTTGAAATTTTGGCTGTTGCTGACGCAATGTTTTTGTGTCTGGCGCATGAATGTACTTTGCTTGTTACAACACTATGCGTTTTGTTGTTATTGGACTTTTCAACATGCCATGATGTTGTTGTTGTTAACACTATTATTGCCCATTATGGACTCAAATTATTTCACATCGTTATTCTCTGTATCAGAAATAACACAGCTCTCCGTTGTATCTGGTATGTAATATGGACACATAGCATAGATTTTACCTGAAAGTGAATCAATGAAAACTGTTAAGATCATGGCGAAAACACGACTGAAGGAAACAAAATGGACGTGAATGTTCATGAGATTAAAACTACCAGAGACGTGACAGAGGCAAAGAACTATAACACTCAGTCAGGTGAACGACTTCCCATGTTTTTCTTCGATAACTGTTAGATGTTTTCTTTTAGTCAAATCAACTGTACATTTCGGTCTCAACTTTTTCATGTGCTATGGTTTTAGATGTTAATGCGTAAGCTACAGTTTTCTGTTGTGTGCTGTTCACACTGATGGACTTAAACATATACATACATCGTAAAAAGATCTGATCCTTTTGAAAACAATTACAACCCGTTCAGGAGTGCTGTCCGTATGGGCATGTACGTATAGTATACATGCATCTGTTGTCAAACCTGCGATCAGTCATGTGAATGTAATATTAATACCTGAATGTGTCGTTATTCATTTCGTTGATATTTAAGGACACGCCACAAGCTGTCGTTACCTACATGTGGTATGCTCAGGTTGGGTATATGGTATGTACGTCTATTGTAGTTGTCCTAGTTGTGGTCTGTAGCAGAGTAAGGCTTGTTATTGTATTACGTGATACTGATTATTTTGTGATTTACTGTACTTATTTGTTCTTCTGATCAATTGTTGGCTTATGGAATTGTTTTCGGCTGGTAAATGTAACAAATATTCACAGCCACGCCGTCACTTATCGTTTTATCACGTGACGTCTTGGATTGTTTCATGATTTAGGTATTCACATGACTTTACACGTGAGTTTCACTTTCAGTCAGCGTCTTGTCTTTGCGATTTGTTACTGGCGTTATTTGCTTTACCTTATTGGTATTACGCTGGCTGTTTGATGATATATGTGGATGAAGTTCACATTGTTATTTCATATTGCCATAGTTGCGCGTGTTGCTAGTCATCTTTACTGATTTGCTGTACTTCCAGATTTCCCGGTCGGTTATCAGCTTGGTTATAATTTATGGTGTTGCGAGTGTGACAGTTTCATGTTTCCATTTTTTCCCCACTCTGATTTGCTGTACTTCCAGATTTCCGGTCAGTGTTATGATCGGTTATCAGCTTGGTTATAATTTATGGTGTTGCGAGTGTGACAGTTTCATGTTTCCATTTTCCCCCCACTCTGATTTGCTGTACTTCCAGATTTCCCGGTTAGTGTTATGATCGGTTATCAGCTTGGTTATAATTCATAGTGTTGCGAGTGTGACAGTTTCATGTTTCCATTTTTTCCCCACTCTGATTTGCTGTACTTCCAGATTTCCCGGTCAGTGTTATGATCGGTTATCAGCTTGGTTTAATTTATAGTGTTGCGAGTGTGACAGTTTCATGTTTCCATTTTCCCCCCACTCTTTCTTTCTTTCTTAATTTATTTTTGCTTACTGTCGCCAGTTTGAATGCTGTTTATATTACCTGCTTCACCAAGTAATTTGGTTTTGCTGTCGATAATGTTGGCGTTAGCATTGTTGCCAGTTTTAATATCACGTCACCAGCGACATTACATCCGCAATGTGCGTTTTTGGAATTCATGAAATTCACTACCTTGTTCGTTGTTGTTACATTATTTATAGCTGTTTGATAGAGTTCCGAACATTTACTGACATGTTCATAACGTTTACAGTGTTCTTGTTTTGTTATCTCTGTCTGATTGGCTTGGGGGAAAAACAACGGCATAATGATTTTTGCCTACTGATTAAAAATTCAGATATTCAAAGCACATTCTTTTTTTGGTGGTTTTCCCCTCCTCTTTCTTTTTCCCCGGAGAAATAGCAAAACAACAACAACGACAGTAATAATTATAATGATGATGACGATAACGACATGAAAACCACAACAATCGATGGCGTGTTCTGGAACAGTTTTCTCTCAGTTGAAGAAGGCAGCGTAATACTGCGGTCCCAGCTGAAGACATACAAAACGAAGCGAAAAATACCAAAGAAAAAGTAAACAGTTACTTGAATATTCAATATGGAATGCATAGTTTTGTTTGAAAAGCCTCAGACTTCTACCCACCTCTTCAGCTGTCTGTCTGTTCGGCACTTTTTGAGGGGTTCCCTCCCCCAACTAACAACTCATCCCTAGCCTACCACGGTCGCCAGCTTTTATTCCCTCATCTACCGGCTTTCGAACTTGCAAGTGCCGAGTTGTGATGTGACCTTCATCCCACCACTGGACTTCATTCTTGTCTTCTTCTTCACCAGGCAGTTGGCATGACTCAGTGAAACTAACACAGACTGGGTTGGTTGTCGTTCACACAGTATATAGATGTTGAATGAACTGCTTCATGGACTAAACACTGTGATCATCGTTGAGATATCACAGTGTCAGCCTTCCATTTGACTATATTGACAGAGTTGGCAAAATGGTTCACAGACACACACACACACACACACACACACACACACACACACACACACAAAACAAACAAAAATCATGAGTTTTAGTAACATGTCGATTTCCTCGGTTTCTGTGTTTTGCATAGAATATCATGTTTTCCATGGAAAAAAAACTCAGGGTGTTTCACAGCTAAATTCAAACCCTGGAAAACAGCATGAAAACACCTGGATACCCAGTTCTGCCTCCCCCTGTCCCCCGTCCTCCTCTTAGCCCATCCTTCCATCCTCCCCATCTACATCCACTCCATACTTTAAAAAAAGAACAAGATGCAAAGCATATAAACGTACTCCCAGTTTATCCTGAATACGCGTGAGATATTCCATAAGGAGGAAAAACCGTCTTGGGCTGGTGTAACTGTTAGTAATGGCTATTCTGGTAAATATCGGCCATCATCTGTGACCTATAATGAGCATACAAATTTTCAGAAAGATCGACCAAGTACTTTCTGAGATTTTCCATAAAGAAGAAAACCATTATGGGCCGCTAGTGATGGCTATAACGGTAAACTAAAACATCGGGCATCATCCGTGACCCATAATGAACATACCTACAAATTTTCAGAAAAATCAGCCAAGTACTTTCTGAGATATTCCATAAGAAGAAAAACCGTTATGGGCGGTTATAGCCGTTAGTAATGAACATACCTACGACCTGCGAAGATCCCTTTCTTCCATTAAGAAAGGATGAACACCGTAGTCGCACCTTCTTGCCACGTTCATGTGGGTGTTTCCTCAGGGGGACATGGGGCAGGTTGTTTTCACTAACGCGGCACGGGAGCGGAATACTGGCGCTATATCAAAACTAGATTCCGGCCTCTCCAATCAAGGAAAGCCGCAAGCTAGACCAGTCCAGATGGAGAGTAAGGCCGCCACCAAAATGGAAGGAACTGAGTGAGGCCACCGCGTGTGTACGCCTGACACTGCCAACCTACCCAGCCTGGTTAAATGCAAAAGCATCC
>CM031605.1:83508309-83528931 GCA_018398815.1 Conus ventricosus | reverse complement strand
AGAACACTGCACTGCTGCGAGTCACTTCGGTGGTGTTCGAGTGCCCTGTTCTGATCTAACATACGCAGGACAGCCACCTACTAACCCCCTACTGACGACAATAATTGCTTACTCGCGATCCGGCCCCGTGAGTGAGCTCTCCATCCAGAGGTCGCCACCACGTCCGTCCAACGAACAGCCCCCATGGACCCGCCGATAACCGTGAAACCCCGACGAACGACAACCAAGGCCACAGACTGGAGAGAACTTCGAACTGAGGTCACCATGAGAGCAGGGCATGAATGGCCACAGAATTTGAAACTTTTTTATGCTGATCGATGAGAATGGTGATGATTAAGATGATGCACGGATTTCCATTTCGTCTGAGACTACATGAACAGGGCTGTACGTCTACGGCGGGGGGCTTCCTTTCATACGAATATCCCGGCGGGCAACCAAGCCCGAAGTACAGGCCACCTGCAGTGTTTGGTCAAGAAATGTTGGAGGCAACACTCCTCAAAACCGCACCCATTAAGGGTATGAAACTTGGCTTCCCTACGAGAAGCGCGCAGCAAACCTCAACTCTGTGTAGGTACCGGTCGGGCAGAAAAACTCACATGACTCTGTTGGATTCAACCCTCGAACCTCCCAGCCGTAGTCCGCGACGCTAATCCACTTCGCACGGCGATGGTCCAGACGTGATGTTTTTATCTTGGCAAATTGTGTAGTTTTTGGAAGATCGTTTGATTTCGAAGAATCTGTCGTGGACAGTTTTATTGGTATAGTGCAAAGTGATGTGTTTTAGCCTGTTCGACAGAGAGCTTTAATAATTTCAGTTGATTTTGAAGAAGATGATTGTTTGGTAAAGCTCGTTAATTAGCTTCTCCTTACCAAGGTTTTGGGTGTGCTGGTTTGAAGCTGATAGTTCGCGTAATATTCGTTTTTTTTCTCTGGCCTTCTGAGAACTTACGGCAATTTCTCAGATTTCTAGATCCTCGTCTGAGCCCCAGAGTTTTCACCCCCCCCCACCCTCAAAATCTGTGGCCCTTCCCAAGGCCCTGGCTCACAGAAAAAATGGTGACCTCAGTTTCGAGGTTCTCTCCTCGCGGGGGGCCTTGGGTTCGGTTCCGTACGGATCACCGTATTCGGCGAGACCATGGGGCTGTCGTTGGACGGACGTGGTGGCGGCCCTCTGGATGGAGAGCTCACTCACGCAATCACGCCGGCTTCTGTTTGCCTCCTGTAAACTCTTAGTGTAACCTTGCGTTTAGGATCAATGCCGACTCTCTATCGTTTTTAGAGTGGGCGTGTTTAGCATATGTTTCTGGATATGTTTTTTGATCAAAATACAACACAAGATCGGGATCAGTATGTCGAAAATAACTGAAGAGAGATGTGAGGTTTTAAGCAAGTCATGCAGAAAGTCTTGGTTGTTAAGGTTTGTAAAGCAACAGCAGGGTTATTGTCTTGGTGGTCCGGTTTTTGGGAATTTTTATGTTTTTTTTTTTTGTTTTTTTTACCCTTTTTTTGTGGACCATGTGAACACAAATTGGGTACCGGTCACTACAGTTTAGAACAGTGACGCGCAGGCTTCGGCTATGTTATGTTATGTGAACATAATATGGTACAATAATGGCTGCGAGTTTGGTGGTGACCCGCGTTGGAATTCGATGAGCTGATGCAGATTATAAGAGATGAATTTTGGCTCGCGTCCATTGGGTTTTGCACTTTTAGAAGGTTCGATGTTAGAAGTCTCCAATAAAATCAGGTACCACCCAGGGGGGGGGGGGGGGGGAAGAATTGACCAGGTGTCCGCCTGTTCTGTCGATTGGGTTCCAAGGCCTGGTCGCTGCAAATGTTTTTCCCCCTGTCTCAACTGTGCAATGGTGGTCATCCCTTTTTCCTGCCTTCCCTCCGGCTCCCGTTTCCAACAGGTCCCTAGAGGATTTTATTCAAACAAGGCCATTGAAGCTTTTTATAATGGCCACACCTATCTAGTTTCTCTTGTGACCGATATCAGCAATACTTGATATGGTCCTTTTTTGCTGTACTGATGGTTGACACACTTGCTGACTTGGACAAGACAGTAGATTCTGATGCCTAGCATCTTGCGGTAACGCTTCTTCGTTTACTGAACAGGATCACCATTGACGAAGGCTGCTGAACGGTGGAGTTCCCTCCAGTGAGCCATAAAGCTTTTCCCCTCATCGTGGTGGTAGGCCAGTCTGCTGCCCTCAGCTGGATCATGGGTGGGACTGTCCTGCGGATGTGTTCCACGTCATTGGGGCTGTACTGCATGTTGCAAACCGAAGACTTGCCCAATGTGGAATTTTGTGAACATGTGATGTCCTCAGTCTGGGAGTGCCCTGTCCTCAGTCCAAGTCATTTTCCGTCTGATCTGGGCAGCAGGTAGTATGCATCCCTCTTGTGGAAGTCTGGGTGCTGCGCAAGGGAGCGCATTCTTTTTGTTGGCATCTCCTGTTTTAATGCTTGTTTTATTCTTCAAAGGAGACTTTCTGCTCCAATGGGGGCTGCTGTCCGCCTTCTTTGGACAATGTGTCAGCTTCCTCACTGCCAGAGATATTGCAATGCAGGGTTTCCTCGGATGACAAGTATTCTCAGTGGACTACTGCAGAAATGGCCAGGGTAAGACAAGGGAGTTGAGGTCCTTGTTTCGAGGATTTTACTGTATTGATAAGCATCGGATGAAGATACGACTTTGGTGTGTAATTTGCCCCTCCATTCTCAGACAAGCGTTCTGGCTGCTGACGGCAGTGCATCGGCCTCAGCCTGAAGTTTGTGGAGAACTTGCACTAACGGAAGACTTGTTGGATAGGAGTACCATCCATCAGCTTCAGAAAAATTCCTTCCACCTCCGTTCTGTCGTTTCTTTCTCTCTCTTCCTGGCGGCGCCCCTTCGCCGAGCCATCTTAATGCATGGATGCCAAAACCACTTTGGGGTAGGTGGCTCTATGTATCAAGGGTTTACTGCTGTCTTCTCCATTCTGACTGGGTGCCCTTTGTAGGAAATCCAGGAAGTGACGAATTTTCCTGGGAATGATTTCTTTTTCACATGAGGAAGTGGTCTGTGTGAATAAATTGTCTTGTTCCCTTGTTGGAGACGATCAGGATCCGTGCTCTCAAGTCTGCGTGCATTTGTGCACAAAGCTGCTGTAACTTTCATCGCACTTGGGTGGGTCTCCCAGCATTCTTTTTGTGCATGGGGTGATTCTTTGTCATCTTAAATTTGCTGACTATATGAGAACTTTAGTATCTCATCTGCTTTTGAAGTCTGAAGTCCTGTGAGAGTATCCATGGCTTGGATCGAGTTGACTCCGTGCACTGTAAGGAATCTGGGATCCTGATTCTGGATTCTTGAGGCCTGTTTAAAGTTGGTTTGGAAATTTTGGGGGGCCTGATTTCCCCATGTAGCCTGCGCCATATTCAAGGACAGTTTTTACTCGTCCAAGGTACAGCTTCTGCTGAAATGGTGTGGTCTGCGACCAGGATGTTCCGGATAATGTTTTCAATCAATACAGAGCATAATGGCTCTTGCCGGGCAGTTGTAGAAATGCTCTCGGTCCCAGTTCATTTTTGTGTCAAAAGGTGACGCCTAGATAGGTTGGTGACTTGGCCTGTGGAAGGACGTGAACCATTCACCTGGAGTGAGTGCACTTTGTTCTTTCTGTAGCCAGGCTGAGAGATGTGTAGGCGGTTTTCCTGGCAGTGATGGTCACAAGCTATTTCTTTGTCCTTGTCTCGATCGTGGTTCCTAGCCTCCTGGATCCTTACTTGCAGTTGTAACATAATGGTCAGAGCACCAAGATGACAAGATCATTTACACATCAATTGCACCATGGTAGCCATGCAGGGGATGGCAGCCAGGATAGTAGTCATGAAGATGAGAAACAACGAGGGAGAGAGAAACGCCCACCTTGGGTGGGGTGTCATTGACGGTAGCCTCACATCAAGGATGTGACGCTCCCATCAAGGAGTTAGGGATAGGAAATCATTTCCTTCGCCCCATGCCACAGCTAAAAAAGGAAGAATATTTATGTGGCTTGACGATGTAGAGGGCGTGTCGCCCAAAGAATTGTGAATATAACTCATTGATTAAACAAAATGGTCATTGGGTGAAATACCACTGAGAGATAGTTTAAATACAAGGGCAGGTACGGTGCTGGTCCATGTGTGTTGGAAACACTGAGTATCACCTCACTAGGAGGAGGAGGAAAGAATCATTTTAGCCCAGACATATGGCCTAGAGACTCGACCTGTCTGGACGCTGGCCTCACTGCGGACCATCAATACCACGAGCCATAGATAGTTGGGGAAAGCTACATGGAAAACCTAAAGAAAAATAAAGAAAGAATTCATAATTAAATTGGAAGGCAGGTGACTTACACTGAACCTTATTCGTGTTTCAGCCCTTCGCCCTTCACCTGTAACCCACGTGAGGTGGTTACAGATGCCATTGGTGGGGGAACAGCACGAGTAGTTTCCAGGCCCCAGCAATTAAAGACCTCCAGGAGAGGAGTTGGAACCATCATCGCCTCCAGTGACAGAGAAGTCGATGGTGAGAAAGTCGGAACTCATATCTCCAGTGACGGGAAATTCAAGGGGGCGATACGTGATCGGAGTAGACAGGAATCGGGACAGTATGGAGTCCTTATATCTGATGCAGGCATGGCATCAAAGTGATTACAGGAGTTATTTAGTCTCCTGGTCGGACTTTGGGCGAATGTAATGTGAAGGCCATGACGTTATTAGAATCTTGAATGAATTAGTGTTATCTCTCCAGTGTATAGAGAGAATACTTGTAAAAAATCCTGTTTTATAAATTGTTTGATGTGATGTTAGTAAAGTGTTTTTTTCCCGTAGGAAGGGGGAGAAGAAAAACAGTTCGGTAGTGCGCCTTTGGTTGGATTGGAAAGATTGCGTGTGCGGAGGGAGTAAATGCTGTCATGAATGCGTGTGTGCAAAAGTGACAGTGGAGACGAGTGGTGACCCCTGACGTAGTCTGCCGTTGTTTTCCCCCTGGGGGAAAAAAAAAGATTTTGATTTGCACCCTCAAGGTTTGAGGGAAGAAAAAAGAGGAAACAATTGTGTTGACCCGCGGGCCTGAAAAAAAAGAATTTTGAATTGTACCCTCAAGGGTTTGAGGAAGGAAAAAAGAAAAGAAGTTCGTCAAATTATTAGTAAGTAAATATTCGCATTTGTTTGCTTTTTCTGTTTGTGTGTGTGAGTGAAGTTCAGTTTCCTGCGAGTGAGGACTTTTCTCTTAATCTCTGACTCTCAGTTTTGCTAGTGTTTTTTTTGTTGTCAGTCCCGATTTGTCCTTTTCCCCCGTTCGGTGAGCCCCACCGCTTCTCGCTACATGAGCGTTATCAAGAGAGGGACAGCCGGGATCGCCCCTTATTAGGTTTATTTTGTTATTTTTTTGTCTTTCTTCTGTCCCTACGTGTCATTTCAAATAGTCCCGCTTGTCCAGAGTTTGAAACGACCTTGGCTCCTTCATCAGGACAGAAGGGTGACAAGTGCGGGGAAAACACCTTCCAAATAAATTTGTCTATTGTTTTTTTTGGTGTTGTAGAGAGTTGCGTTTGGGTGTTGGGGCTTTTATTGATTGATGGTTAATCATTTGGTAAGGATATACTGTATGGTGTGTATATTGTGCGGTGATTTGTTTTGTGTCTTGTCCAGTCTCCAGGTTCACGGAGACATGGGACCACTAGGTGCTGTCTGAGGATTCGTTTTTGCCCTCGGTTTCTTGATTTCATCGCAGCACTGTGTGCCGATCCTGTGTATCCTTCATTTCCTGTTCACCAACACACCCCCCTTTTTTCAAATCTTCTAAACGCTTCTCTTCAATAAGCTCCTGCTAGTTTTCTTTTCAACATTTTCTCTTTTAGGTAGGATTTTCCGCTAGTTGTGTTGCCTTCTTCGGCCCTTCTTTTGTAAATTTGTGTGTGCTTTCCATTTTTTTGTAAAGTTATATGTCATTTTTCGTATAAGGGAATACATTTGTTGTGGTAAATTCAGTGGATATTAAGTAAGAAAGAAAGGACTGACAAAAAGAACATTAAGAACTAAGACTTTATAAAGAATTTATTTCCTAAAAACTATGGTTGTTGTCGTTTCCCTGTTCTGTTGAAAAAACTGATTAGCATTGAACGTCATTTTTTTTTTAAAAAAAATTACAATTGATACCTGTTTTTGAAAACAAAAGACTTCTGGAAAAATACATTCCTTGGTTTCATAGCTACCCTGTTTTTTAAGTAAGCGGTTTCTCTGTTTACACCGGAAATATGAATTCTTTATTTGTATATAGAGAATTACGTTTTTTGAACATAGCTAACTAAACATATAGCGCCTAATTTTATTCATTCTTAGAAATTGTTTTGTTTTTATATCTGTGTGCGGTTTCATTATGGGATAGTTTGATAAATATGTTCATCAAGCGACGCTTGGTTTTGTGGATGGAGAAAAACTTACTAACTATGTGCAACAATGCATAGATAGGGCAGACAGGCTAAGAGAGAGAGAAGAAAATCAAAGAAACTAGAGAGAGAAGAAAAGCAAGGAAACTAGCAAGTGAAGAAAACAAAGAAACAAGAAAGTGCAAGAAAGGAAACTAGAGTTTGAAGATAAAAGTACTACAGAGGGAAGCTGAAATTTGAAGAAAAAAGACTAAACACAGGGAAAGCTGAAAATTGGAAATAAAAAGACTACAGTGGAAGCTGAAGATAACGAACGTCAATTTTAAGTTGAGGAGGAGAATTAGAGACTCTATGCTGAGATGAGAAGGAGTACAGGCATCGAGAGAACCTCCACCAGCTCCACCAGTCGTTCCGCAAGCGCGCACTCAGTCATAAGCGGCATATAATCCAAAGTTATCCGCCTTTTCGAGAAAAAATACGGATGACATCGATAGTTTTGCCTTTTTCCCCGATTTGACAGTCACGCAAACGTCTTGTGGGTGGCCTAAGAAAAAGTGGACGTTGTTAAGGTAGCGCTTGACACTGTACCACACGCTCGCGGCGAAACAAAATTTAACTTGGGATCAGTTGAAAGAAGAACTCCTCACTAAATTCCAATGTTCAGACTGATCGTTTCCGCGAACGTTTCCGTTCTGTGCGCCCGGTGACAAGGGAGAATCGTTTCCGTCGTTTGTAATCCGTATGAGTCATTGTTTAGAAGCGATGGAGCGATTTTATCAAAAACGAACAAAACTTTTCAATCACTGCGAGATCTCCTCTCAGAGACAAACTTTTCCAGAGCGTGAGCAAGATCTGCCACTTTCCTTAATGAAAGGCAATGTGAAAGCGGTGAGGAAAGGTTCAGAAGGCTGATCAGTATTGTTATCGCTCGCGCCCAGATAAGGGGGTGGCCAGAAAGGAGAATTTTCCCATCTTTGATCGCATGCGTCGAGTACTATCCCGTTTGGGACAGGGAAATTACAGATAAAGGAATTCGTGGGTCATTTTCTGATCCTCAAGGATATACCTATCCCTAGGAACGGACAGGGATCATTCCGGCGGGGGGCTTTCGAGTGACGGTGCGTCAGTACCAAGTACTAACCGCCGGAAAAACCCCGTTGTTGCCCTCAGCAAACGTGCCGAGGGCGTGGACACGGACCTCACGCGTAGACCTTTTTGGCCAATTCGTGCCCAGATCCGAAGTTCACAAAAATCATCAGCTGCCGTTCAGAACATAGCGATGTTTCTTTTGTGATTGCAAGTTTCTATTTGAAAAAGAATTGCCCTTTCCAACCAAATGATCAAAATCCCATTAGTCTCCACTGAATTGTGAGAAGGCCTTTGTTTTGGCACACACATCTGTTGATGGACTGGTGTTAGAAAACGAGCCTAGCAAGGATTGCAGGCTTTGGGTTTTGCGAGACTCTGGGTGCACCACCGCTGGTGTAAGGAAAATCTTCGGCTTCAAAAACCATGATCTCGACACGTCCAAAAGTGTAGGGCGTGTTTGGAGGCAAGATTGAAACGTTTTCCTCCCGGCGGGCGAAAATTTTCGGTCGATACAACCGTAACTAACGTCCGGGATTTCTTAAACTACCCGCCTGTGTTATCCGATAACCCCGTCTGCGACTGTTGATCTTGGCAATTTGCCAGGTGTCGCTTACTAGTACATGGAGGTGGGGGAGGATCGTTCGTTCCTGTCTTGTGAGTACCGAGTCAACATCATAGAGCAGGAAAACTAAAAAAAGACCGCTAAAGAATCTCAAAACTGGATAACTCCAGATTACCTCCAGATGATCTAGCGAAAGAAATGCCGGGAAAAGACGAGACGGCGACGACAATACTTGTTCAGCAGCTAAACAGACAGACACTGACATACCAAAGGATCAAGACCAACAAACATTACTGGACTCTGACATTCTCTACAGGTGTGTACCTGGACAGGATCAACACAAGTAGTCAGTTCGCCAAAGCCACGTAGAGAGACAGTACTACTCACGGCTCAGGATGCAGTGTGTCGCGGTCACTGCGTATCAAATGGACATTAAAGAGAGTTCTTGATTCTTGTGATGGGCCAGGTGGTCTCAAAGGAAGTTACAGAAACGGCCGCTCATGTGATACTGATCTGCCAAAAGACATCTCAGAAAGGTTCGTCGGTCCCATGTGCATCACTTTGCATCAAAATGCCGCCTTTATCGGCCCATCTCAGGAAGGTGGCTATTGATCTTGTGGGGCCTTAACACTGTCTTCGGCCGGATAGCGCTATATCTTATCGTGTGGGGATAACAGCGACAAGGTATCCAGAAGCGAATTCCATGAAGATAATTGATACAGTGTCCTGGTCGCGAAGCCTTTACTTGCGATTTTTTTTGTCGCAAGGGGTCTGCCAACGAAGATTCTCTCTTCGGATTGGGGAACGCCAGTCATTTCCGATTCATGAAGAAATTTACAGACGGTTGTCAAACTCTTCCATTGCAATTCAACCACGCCATACAATCCCCAAGCGAATGGCATGGTTGGAACGTTTCAATGGAACGTTAAAGTCCATGTTGAGACAGGTTTTGCAAGGCAGGAACCCAATGAATGGAGCGGTTTTCACAGTCTTTCATACCGGGCTTTGCTTTTTTCGCATACAGGGAATTGGCCGAACGAAACGACTGGTTTCTCACCATTCGAGCTTCTTTTCGGACATCACCAAGGTCCTTTGGATCTACTGAGGACACAATGACGAAAAAACGGGTTCATACCGATCTGTAAAACTTTTACCCAATATCTTGATATGAACTGCATAATCGATGGAAGGATCATGTGAGCTGTCTCAACCTGACACTGTATAGAAAACCAGATGTGTGAAAAAGGTCTTTGCAGACTGTAAATACTATAAGGCACGTTCCTTCAGTGTTGGATAAAGTTCCTTGGTACTACTCACGAGGAACTCACAAGCGTCGAGTTATGTGGGAAGGGCCGTTTCAGTTGGGCGAAAAAACATTTCCCGCAGTTAATTATACGAAGTCAAAAATGCAAACACTGAGTATGGTATTTCACGTGAACATGTGAAAGAAGTATGTTGAACTTACAAATGTGGCCATCAAACCATCCTGTTGTATGGATATACCTATGTCAGAAACTGTTTGTCAACATGACAGATATTATCAGTGATATTTTGCGTAACCCAATGTAACGGCAGGGACAGGTCAAAGGTTGGGAAATCACAAATTAAGGAGTGTTAACAATCTAACCAGGCAGATGATGTTGTACCCCTTCCTAACTCTGTTCTAGCAAGGTGAAACCTATGATGATGTGTTCTGTCCGAATGATTTTGTCGGTATGTCCGACAGAAACGACTCAAAAAATTTTGATAAGACTTTCCAGGAGGTGTTGACAGGTACAGTGACGGTATTGAACCCCATAGTATCGTTAACGACTGAAAATACCGAGTGCGAAACCAGACCAAACCCCCTCTCCCATTTGCAAAAAAAGAGGTTGCGAAGAGAAATCAAAGTAATGCGGGAATTAAAAGGTCATAGAAACCTTCTACATCTCCGTACAGCTCACCAGTGTACTGGTGGACAAACCTGATGGCTCGGTGCGGTTTCTGCATCGATACTGGAATTAAATAAGATCACTGTGTTCAGAGCCGGAGCCGACCCCGACATTGAAGAACTGTCGGTGGCAGCTCCTGAAGGAATGATGTTTGTTAAAAGTATTGACGAAGGAATTCCAATTTACCATTGAGAACTATGGGCCTGAACACAAAATGTCCATGGCATGATTTATTGGTCACGTGGAGAATATTCAAGGACAAAGTAACAGTCTTCAAGGGGAAAACGATTCTGTTTGTTTCGTTCATGGTTTGTACGGTGTGCGACATTTGACAGTGCATTGTATTTACTGACTATTAAATCAAGTGGTAGTTATGCATAATTTGCTGGTTGAAGTGACTAATAGTTTTACAAGCAAACAACTACTTGATGTTGATGTAATTCTATGTTATACTTTGCTTTATTCTTGGTAAACAATGAACAATCATCATGTAAGATTATGTCTAGCTTGCTTGGGTAGGTGAATATATATGTATGTTGATGAGCAAATAACTCTTTAGAAATGTATATACACATGTTGTGGTGGCAGAGAGACAAACCCTATGTTTTTCATTATTTCATTTTCATCATATGCGGGAAAATGTTTCTCTTTGCAATGGACTTATAACATTATCATGTGGGGAAAAAAAGCTATGGTTTGTAAACGATGTTCATTTGTGGACAGGGCCATGGAGAAACATTTACACTAAATTTTCGCATTTCAGGAGGGTGTGGGGTAGGCATTTGATGTGAGACAAAGAGCAAGGGGATAAAATTGCTCACACTTATCTCTCATATAAACACAATTTGCTACTTGATGGTTAATATCCCCAGTTGTCTTTTTAACGGTAATTTGTGAAATGTAATTTTGTGCATGGTGGTGATGCAATGATGAAGTGGTTTTTTTTATATAGAAAGGACTGAAAGTTGGAATATGCAATTGATAGGTGGATCATGATGATTGGATTCTATACTGATTTATTAATTTGTGAATCAGTTGATGGTTACAACATTTTGAGATTCCAGCTGGAAGATGTGTTTTTAAGTGAAGGTGTATACCTTTAAAAAAAAAATTTTTCTGGAGAAACTTGTTTCAAACCCCCGGTTGGGCGGTGTCATGTGACGGAGCCTCACATCAAGACATGTGACGTCTCCATCATATGTAGTTAGTGATATGAATCATTTTTTCCCCAGCCACAACGAATAAGGAAGAATATTAAGGCGTGACTAGTGTAGCGGGCGTCCCAAATAATTGTGAGATAGACTCTTTGATTCAACAATAGTGGTCATTGGGTGAAAGTGACCTCTCTGAGAGATAGTTAAAACAAGGGCTGGTAAGTGCTGGTCATGTGTTTTTTAACACGGAGTATGCACGTCACTAGGAGGAGGGAGGAAAATCAGTGGGTATAAGCCCTGCAATGGCCTAGAGACTCCGAACCTGTCAGGACGCTGGTCCTCACTGACAGACCAGTCCATTACTCAGGTGAGCCATAGATAGTTGGAAAGCTACAGGGAAAAACCTAATGAAAAGAGAAGAAAGAAAGTCATAATGTAAATGGGGGAAGCAGGTTACTTACTCGAAACTTATTCGGGGTTCAGCCCTTACGCCCTTCACCTTTTCACCCCATGAGTGGTGAAAGATGGCCATGTGGGGGTACACACCGGTAGTTCACCCCAGCGAATTAAGAGAAAAAAACCCTCCAGGAAAAGGAGTGGGAACTCAGCATCGCTCGCATGACAGGAGAAGCGAGGGAGAGAAGTCGGGTAACTCATATCGCCAGGGAGCGGAAGAATTCAAGGGGGCGATCACGAGGGTCTGAGAAAGACAGGGAATCCGGTGACAATATGGGGCCATATATCTGATGGCAGGCGATGGCAATCAATGATTACGAGGAGTTATTATAATTCTCCGGTCGGACTTTGGGCGAAATGTAATTGATAGAGCCCATGACTTATAGAAACTCTTGAATGATTTAGTTTAGCTTCAGTGTAAAGAGTGATACATGATAAAATCTGTTTAGAAGTTGGGGTTGGATGTGATTTAAGTAAAGTGTTTTTTGTCCCGAAAGGAGAGGGGGAGAAAAAAAACAGTCGGTAGTGCGCCTTTGGGTTGATTGGAAAGATTGCGTGTGCGTATGGAGTAAATGCTGTCATGAATGCGTGTGTGCAAAAGTGACAGTGTGACAGTGTGATGCCTTCTTTCATTGTTTTTTGCTTGCTCTGGTGCTTCTATTTTGTACCCGGGCTTTTCTGTTTGTCAGGTATTGGCTGATTCAGTTGTACATGTGGCCTGTGATTCCACACTGGTGCATCTTCAGCTTCAGACTGTTTTTCCATACTTTATCAAAAGCTTTTTCTAGGGCAATCTAGACTGATATGGTGAGCTTTTTGTCTTGGAGCCATATAGGCGACCTGATCCTCTGTGGATCTGTGTTGTCTGAATCCAGCCTGCTTGCCAGAGATAATCTTGTTCTTCTCCAGGTACCAAGTCAGCCTGTTGTTGATAAGCCTCTCCATAAGTTTCCGAACACAGCTGGTAAGACTGATGGGTCTGTAACTGTCTGCTTTGCTTTTGTCTTTTCCCTTTTTGTAGATAGGGATCATAATGGCATCTTTCCATGATTGAGGTACATGTGCATTTTTTCCAGCTGGCGTTGAAGATGTCCACTAGCGTTTTCCGAGCAGACAATCGAAGGTATTGCAACATCTCATTTGTAGTGCCATCAGGTCCTGGTGATTTTTCCTTTTGTAACTGCTTTATCCATTCATTGAGTTCTGTTACTGTGAAGGGTTTCTTCATTACTTCTTCATCTGTGTCCCTGTTCTTGTACATTTTCAGTTGTTGTAACAGATCCTTTTCTCTGACTTTAAAGATGTTGATGTTGCTGATCTTTCAAAGTTGTTGATAAAGGGATCTGCAGTCCGTCTGCCGGTAAGGATTTCTTCATTTTCTTCTAGAACAATGAGTGCTGCCGTTGGTTTTCCATTGTTCATGGCTCTGGCAATATTCCATAGTTTTCTTCCATCTATCTCCATGTTGAGATTTTCAGTTTTTCTTTTCCAGTTGTTCCTTGCAGTCTGGATGTATGCTTTTGTATCTGAGGCTTTTTTTTTTTAAAGGTTGGTGTTGTTTTCTGTTGTTGGTTCTTTCTCTACTGTTTCTCTTGCTGCATTTACATGATCTTCCAACTGCTGGAATTCTTCAGTCCAGAAGGGCTTGTAGTTCTTCCTGGCCCTCTTGGTATGGTTTCTGCTGTCGCTTTTAATATTGCTGCGTTGAAGGACTTGGTCATATGGTTTACGTCTTTTCGTCGGGTGTTGATGTTCACTGTGTATTCATCAGTGAGTATAGAGTAGTTTTCCCATCTGGCTTTCTTGTAGTTCCATCTGGGCAATGATTTGCAGTCTACTGGATGGTGGTTGAGATTGAAAGAAAGTTTCACAGGTCTGTGGTCACTACCAGCTAACTGGTCTAACACTGTCCTTCTGTACTTGCCTGCAGGCTGTTTGTGGCAAAGGCTAAGTCTGATGTTGTTGACGTGAGCCACCTGCGTGAGTAGAATGTAGGAGGGTCATCTGGGAGGTTTAGCAGGTGTAGTTGCTGGTCTGTTTGTCAGTCTCCTACCTCCTGTCCTCTGGAGTTTGTTTCACTGTATCCCCAGCTGTGAGAGTGGCTATTGAAGTCACCGACGATTAGGCAGCCATCCTGAATGACATCCATAGCATGCAGAGAAAGCTGTTTATCTGGCGGGCAGTATACATTGTATATTCTTATTTGCTTAACCTGCAGCATGATATCCATCCCAATGTTTCTGCATTTTCCTCAGTATCCACTCTAATGTGCTTTGCCGGTATACGATTCTTTACCAGGATGAGGACTCCACCTTTGTGTCTCCCCTCCCTGTCCACACGATAGGTCTGGAAGACCCTTACTGTAAAGCGAAGGTTTTCTGTTAGATGCGTTTCCTGGAGGCAAGCAACATCTATATCCTCCCTAGAGAATCTTTAAGTAAGGGGGAGCGTCTTCTTGGTGATTCTCTCTGTTTTTCACTGGAGCACCCTCAACAGTTTTGGTTTCACCTCCTTTCTCCTGTCATAGCCAGTCGCCTTATCCAGTGTCATTCGCCGCCTGGCTTTACCGCAGGACAGGGCAAGTCTCCGCAGAAAAAGTACTTTGACTACATCTGTTTATGTTAAAAAAGCCTATGACCGCGTATGGTCAAGGCTACTTTTCAGATTAAAAGATGTTGGTATTTCTGGAAGAGTGTTTGATTACATTACAAGCTTTCTAATAGAAAGAAACATATGTACACGGATTGGAAGAACTTATTCATGTTTTAGGAATGTAGATATGGGCATTCCTCAGGAATCAGTTATTGCTCCCATGTTATTCACAATCCTATCCATGACCTTCCCAAATCTATGTCTAAAGCAACGCATGTAGTTCAATATGCAGATCTCATCGCTGTTTGGATGAAATGTACATTAAGGAAGCATTCCAGTGAAAGAACAGTAAACTTTGTACAGAGGTTGTGGAACAACGGATTAGAACTATCTGGAGAAAAAAAACATATCTTATGTTGTTTAACAATGGTGAGAACCCAAAGCTGCCGCCCTCGCTTTTGGTAGATGGTCAGATTCTACAATATAAACAAAAAGTTAAATTCTTGGGAGTATTTTTAACTCCTAAGCTGAACTGGAAAACTCATATAGAAAATTTGATTGATAAAACAAGAAAAAGATTTAAATGTTCTTAAAAACATACGTTGTCAACCATTGGGTCAGGACTGTCATACCCTTTTACATCTATACTTCTCTTTAGTGCGATCGAAATTGACATTATGGGCAGGAACTGTATTTCTCTGCACCTAATTCTCTTTTAAAGAGATTGCAAAACTTGGATAGTAAGGCCATGAAATTAGCTCTGGGAGTCCCAGTTCATACAAACACTTATAGATGTTATAAAGAAACAAATATATTGCCCCTAAATGAAAAGCGAATATTGGATGTATCCAAATATGTTGTCAGAAGTCTTTCTGTTGAAATTTCAGTTACTGAAGAAATACTGATGGATTCCACTAAAGATTTTCCTAAGAGGTCTAAAAACATGTCATAATTATATTCAACCAGTTAGAAATTAAACATCTGACTTTATGTCACATTGTAATATTAATATTACTGCTATTCCAGAATGTCCTGCAGTACCTCCAATGCCTCTTTGGGAGCACCTAAGTGCTTCTTTTGATTACAAATACATTATTATAAAGAAAAGTGATAACGTAAATGTTTTAACAACCGAACTTCGTGAACATTTAGAAAACAGCTACGAAATCATTTAAAAGTGTTTACAGATGGGTCGGTAATGGAATCCTCTGACAGTGGTTCTGGCTTTATTATACCAACTTTAAATATCAGTAAATCACGTTTCCCCGAAGATGGAGTATGGCTGCCTTAATGGCGGGATAGAAAAGGGTCATACACACAAAACTCCACTGCCTGGCTATACAGGGAGTGTCCGCAGGAGTATCAGCCTGCGTACGCAGAAAGAAAGAAAGAAAGAACGGTATTTCGAAAAGGGGTTTTCAATCTATACGTCAGAATTATATGCAATACTGAAGGCTTTGAGTTACATATGACTTATATATATTTTACTGTGTGTTGATTCCAAATCTGTTTTACAATCACTAGAGCGTTGGGACTGCAAAGCTAGAAAGGATCTGCTTTTTGAAATAAAACATTTAATGCATTGTTTAATACCTCTAGGCATAAGAACTGATTTTTATTGGGTCCCATCTCACTGTGGCATGAAGTGAAATGAAATAGCAGACAGTCTTGCAAAGAAGGAGCAAATAGAAACGCTGAAAATGTATAAAACAATCCTTTATATTTGTTCTCTTGTGAATAAATTCATATTATGAACAAGTATATACATAAGCAGAATTTTGGTCCAAAAATGGCTACTTTACCATCGTTCCCGAGGTACGCTGTTAGATTAATTAATAAATTAAGGCTGAATACTTGCTCATTTTGTCAGACTCCCTTTCTGCTTTGGAGGTCATTGTCGGTGTTACAGAGATATTGATTCCGTAGAAATTTGACTCCCCGGTTCTTTTTTCTCCAGAGAAAAAATTAACCGTTCAGTTTTCTACAGGTTTTGGAGAATATTGACTCTACGGAGAATATTGACTCCTTCTGTACAACATTGACTCCCATGGTTACGTAGAGTATTGACACCCGTAGAAAAATGACACCAGAGTCAATTTTAGTTGCTACTATGTTTGATTTGTAAGTATATATACGTATCTTGATAATCATTCATCCATCCCAATATTCTTCTTATAAAACATACTGGTTAATTAATTTGTAGATTGTTTCAGTCGATGAATTTCAAAATTTATCTATTATTATTATCATTAGTAGTAGTAGCAGTGTGTCATTATAATTGTCTGTTAGTGTGAATGCATATGTTGACGTGAGCGTGCGTGTTGGGTTAGCACACGGCGGTCTCTGGTCAAAGTCCTGTCATTGCGGCAAGTTGCAAGGAGCACAGCTTCGTTTGTCGGCTAAACGACATCCGTTTTCAGACTGTGAAATTACGATAAAAGCGCATAAAGACCACACGCCGACGCGGCCAAGGCATTGCTGAGTCAGTCTATGCTCAAGCCAAAAACTTCAGCAACCGAGCTCTGAAAACATGGAATCAAAGAATTTTTTATGCAGTAATCAATAAGATTTTTCAGACTATGTTTTACACGAAATGATAGTTCATCTTTTTTTTTTTTTTACACGAAATGATAGTTCATTAAATGTTACAAGGGTGTGCTTTTGAGGAAAAGTTATCAGACTTGGCAGTAAACTTTCATTATTGGAGCCTTGCGAGTGTTTTGAAAAATACGCCTATCTGAAATAAATTAGCAAAACTATCTGGCTCTGGTAGCATGCAGGATGGGTACAGTCATGTTGGTTGATCTCCGCATCAACAGGTCTCCCGTATAATTATTTTGACAGTTTCACAGCGTGCAGGATGATGCAGGTCGATAGATCTCCACTACAAAATATGCTTGAAAGGATCCTGGGTCGATGATTGACTATGGTCTGAACTTCTGTCCAATTTTGAGAACCATATCAGCACCCCTACTCACACACAGAGACATACAAGCATACATACCCTAAATACATAAGAACAAGCAAGCCAAAACATGAAATAAATGAAGTTTAAAAAGTAAAAAAATCAATTAAACCAGACAAACCCTGCAGAAACTGTGCATTTACAAACTCGATAATAAAGTAAATTTATACATAGATCTATTGACATGGAGACCTATATTGCTGTGTAGATCTACTAATGTGCGGATCTACCAAACAATCCAGTCAGTGTGCTACGCAAATGCAACGAGGGGTTCATTATAATCTGGCTTGAGTATAAACTGAACAGTTCGAATGATGAATTATTGGCAGAATAAATTCCCGACAATGTTTTCACGGGGTTCAGTTTGAGATTGGTCTCTGAACGACGGGGATGCTGCCAAGATAGATGAACTGAAGAAGTACATTGGAGAAAAGATCATACCAGACAGAATTAAAAGAGTTCTGACACAACAAAAAGACATTTTCGAAGCGACAGCAAGAAGTTCTTTTTTTCTGAGAGCAACGTTTCTGTTTTACAAGAATCGACGAGGCGACAGTCTGCGAGTTCTTTCCACAGAAAACAGGGACGAAGCGTTACTCAGTGTCTACGCCCATCAACACGGCGGCCACCTGGGTGTGAACAAGACATAAGTAGGCTACAACGATAATCCATTTCTATTTTATCGGCGTGGTTGATGTCTTTGCTATCTATTCCCTTCTCCCTGCCCCCCTCCACTTTTTTTTTTAACCGATAGTACTTTACAAGTAGACCCTGCATAATAATACTATCAAAGGCAAAAAAGTATTGTTTGTTTCTAGTAACATGGCTGAAAAAATAGGGCAGGTTGGATTTTTTAAAGATTTTTTTTCAGCACAGAAACGACAAAATCTTACTTCTGCTGGACGAAAACGGTTTGTCTCAAGGAGAAAGACGACTCAAACTGTTTGCAATCCTGGCGTACACTTGCAGCTAAAATAAAAGTATGTCGCTGCCAGCGTCAATTTACTGTAGTTTCCAAGAGCATGGTACTTGGGTCTTCCACAAAATCGACTTTCGATATAAGCTTGACTGCTTTGTGTGTGTGTGTGTGTGTGTGTGTTATGAGAATAAAAGAAGTCTAGGTCGTCGCAGGGAAAATTAGGTAGGGTCGTGTGACCAGAGACAAACAACTTTTTTCTTTGAACAAAGCTCTTTGCTCTTTCTGAAACGCGTTTTTGCGTTAGCTTACATGTGTTGTAAAATTAAACTGTTGACAAACCACAAAGTCTATAAACAGCAAAACTGGCACAGATTTCAAACACCATAATTCTGAGAAGTTTCGAGCCACACCATCTTCGTTTGCTACTTACAAACAACGTCACGAAAGTAAAGTGAAGGAAATTACTGTGTCATGCTAACAAGACAGAAGGCCCAGACCATTGTTGGTGGGTGTGTGGGTGTTTTTTTTTTTTAATGGACTGTGGCCGTTAGTTTTTTGTTTTTTTTTGTTTTTAATCAACCGTCTGCTTACTTTGGAAGGGCAGTTAGAAATATGGGGAGAGGTAGCGGGGACAGTTAGTGTGTGTGTGTGTGTGTGTGTGTGTGTGCCCGCGCGCATCAGTTCACCCAACTGCGTTCTTCTGCGTTCACCCACTTGTTCTTTGCACCGCCACTCTGAAAAGACACCAAAATCTGTTCGTCGTGACCTTGTGACCATTACCACGGCTAGAGTTGCTTTAATGAGTTAATCCTAATATTTTACACACGCGCGCGCGCGCGCACACACACATTAAAAACTCTTTTTTTTTGGTATGAAAGGCAAAATAATGCCAGGAAACTTTATCTGCTTTTTATTAGACAGTGAATGTAGTCTTGAAGTCTAAACCAAATTGAAAATCCACAGCAACCTCTGTCTCTTTAGCTAGTTGTCTGTCTCTCTGTCTGTACGAATTTTGGATGTAGGAATCGGCCAAGACAAAGATGAATCTTGTACGAGACCAACAACACAAACCACTGTTGTTACTGCTGCTGGTGCTGCTACTCAGACCCGCACGCACACACATGCAATGTGCACGCCAGCACACACGCACACGTACGCATACAGACACACACGTCTGCAAATTCATGTTGCGCGCGCGCGCGCACATACACACGCACACACACACACACACACACACACACCGTATTATAAAACAAAAAAGTTCATGTACGTCGACGCGACTATATCATCCAGGCTGCGGCACACATACATTACACTGTCACAATACATTCTAGCCAACGAGATCCCAATTCACAGATACACAACCATTCCATCTTTGTCAATAGCAGTATTATTTCCAACAACAAGTCAGTCAGACGAATGAAACATTAGAGAACGACACTGATTAAACATGACCAAATACTTCTAGCCGAAGTCCCAAAAATCTACCATTGGCTACATTTTACACTTGGCGTCAAAACTACGCCGGATAATAATTAATCAATCAATAATTAAATAACGAAATAATTCCCTAAAAATGAAGTTCTGAGTCCGATTGGGTGTTTTTTCTGGGTCCAGGTTATCTTAGGCATATGTAGTGCTAAAGGAACAGCCTGTTTGATATGTGATTTAAAGCAACAACATTATCACTTGGAAGGAAATCATCCAAAAGAGCTGTTCAGCTGCATGACTATCTTCACACACACACACACACACACCACACACACACACACACACACACACACACACACACACACACACACAATTGCAATTATAAAAGCCGCTTTACACGCCAGCACATGCCCATACGCGCAATTTAACATGGCCAGAGTGATCTGACCTTTCACTCACAGACTTTATTTTTCTTGTGAGGTTTATGGTTGTGAAATACAACGAACCAACCAAGTTTCCTTTAGATCGGTTTTATAAATCCCAAGAAACAGCTGTGAAGAAAAATTAACGTGGCCATTGCTACCTTGATCTTTGAGTCACAACCACCCCCACCACCCTTTTTCGTGTGTGTGTGGTGTGAAGGTGATAATTGTGGATAGCAACTAACCCACCAACTTTCGTTGAGATCTGTCCAATAGTTCCCGAAAAATCCCCCAGAAACAATTACGAAGGAAAGTTAACGTGACCAGTGACTTTCATTTTGACCCATAGACCCGATCTTTCTTGTGAGAGTGATGAATGTGAAACATGTACAAGCAATCCATCAAGTTAATTCAAGATCCATCCAGCAGTTTACGAAAAACAGCTTTTTTTTTGCGTACTGTCATACAAACACACTGTGACAGACAAACGGAGCTGAAAACAAAGAGTTTGCAAACTGCAACAAAATTAACACAGGAGTCATTTTTCTACGGGAGTCAATATTCTCCGTAACCATGGCAATCAATATTCTACAGAAGGAGTCAATATTCTCAGTAAAACCGGCCGTAATATCAAGCACCCTTAGCTGCTGAAAGTTTTCAAACTGTACACCTCTCTGAAATC
>CM031605.1:83470015-83504809 GCA_018398815.1 Conus ventricosus | reverse complement strand
AAAAACCAGCAGTTGGAAGATCATGTAAATGCAGCAAGAGAAACAGTAGAGAAGAACCCAAACAACAGAAAACAACACACCTTAAAAAAAAAGCCTCAGTACAAAGCTACATCCAGACTGCAAGGAACAACTGGAAAAGAAAAACTAAAAATTTCTCAACATGGAGATAGATGGAAGAAAACTATGGAATATTTGCCAGAGCCATGAACAATGGAAAACCAACGGCAGCACTCATTGTTCTAGAAGAAAAATGAAGAAATCCTTACCGGCAGACGGACTGCAGATCCCTTTATCAACAACTTTGAAAGATCAGCAACATCAACATCTTTAAAGTCAGAGAAAAGGATCTGTTACAACAACTGAAAAGGGACAAGAACAGGGACACAGATGAAGAAGTAATGAAGAAACCTTCACAGTAACAGAACTCAATGAATGGATAAGCATTACAAAAGGAAAAATCACCAGGACCTGATGGCACTACAAATGAGATGTTGCAATACCTTCGATTGTCTGCTCGGAAAACGCTAGTGGACATCTTCAACGCCAGCTGGAAAAAATGCACATGTACCTCAATCATGGAAAGATGCCATTATGATCCCTATCTACAAAAAGGGAAAGCAAAAGCAAAGCAGACAGTTACAGACCCATCAGTCTTACCAGCTGTGTTCGGAAACTTATGGAGGGTTTATCAACAACAGGCTGACTTGGTACCTGGAGAAGAACAAGATTATCTCTGGCAGCAGGCGGGATTCAACAACACAGATCCACAGAGGTCAGGTCGCCTATATGGCCCCAAAGACAAAAAGCTCACCATATCAGTCTAGATTGCCCTAGAAAAAGCTTTGATAAAGTATGGAAAAACAGTCTGAAGCTGAAGATGCACCAGTGTGGAATCACAGGCCACATGTACAACTGAATCAGCCAATACCTGACAAACAAAAAAAGCCCGGGTACAAAATAGAAAGCACCAGAGCAAGCAAAAACAATGAAAGAAGGCATCACACTGTCACACTGTCACTTTTGCACACACGCATTCATGACAGCTTTACTCCATACGCACACGCAATCTTTCCAATCAACCAAAAGGCGCACTACCGAATGTTTTTTCTTCTCCCCCTCTCCTTCGGGAAAAACACTTACTAAATCAAAATCAAACAATTTATAAACAGATTTTATACATGTATCTCTCTTTACACTGAAGATAAACTAATTCATTCATGATTCTATAAAGCATGGCCTTCAATTACATTACCCCAAAAAGTCCAGACCAGGAGAATAAATAACTCCTGTAATCATTGATGCCATGCCTGCATCAGATTTTAAGACTCCTTTGTAAACGATTCCCTGTCTTTCTAGACATCGTACGCCCCCTTGAATTCTCCCGTCACTGGAGATATAGTTCCGACTTCTCTCCCTCGACTTCTCCTGTCACTGGAGAGATGATGAGTTCCAACTCCTCTCCTGGAGTCTTTAATTGCTGGGGCTGAACTCCCGGGTGTGTTCCCCACACCATGGCCATCTTTAACCACCTCACGGGGTAAAAGGTGAAGGGCGAAGGGCTGAAACACGAATAAGGTTCGTGTAAGTAACCTTTGCTTCCCAATTTAATTTAAATTTTCTTTCTTTCTCTTTTTTTAGGTTTTCCCCTGTAGCTTTCCCCAATTCTATGGCTCACCTGGTAATGACTGGTCTGCAGTGAGGACCACGTCCTGACAGGTTCGAGTCTCTAGGCCATCTGCTGGGCCCTAAAACTGATTCTTTCCTCCCTCCTCCTAGTGAGTGCATACTCAGTGTTTCAAAACACATGACCAGCACCTTACCAGCCCTTGTTAAACTATCTCTCAGTGGTCACTTTCACCCAATGACCACTTTTTTTTAAATTTAAATGAGTATATCTCACAATTATTTGGGGACCCCCGCTACACTAGTCAAGCCACATAAATATTCTTCCTTTTTAGTTGTGGCATGGGGAAATGATTCATATCACTAACTACATATGATGGAGCGTCACTGCCTTGATGTGAGGCTACGCACAGACACCCCCCATCCGGGGGTTTGAAAAAAGTTTCTCAGAAAATTTTTTTTTAAAGGATATACAACTTCACTTAAAACACATCTTCAGCCATGAATCTCAAATGTGTAACCATCACACATGATCACCAAATTAATAATCAACGTATAGAATCAATCATCATGATCCACCATAAATAGCATATTTCAAATTTTTCAGTCTTTCTATATAAAAAAAAACACTTCATAATTGATCACCACATGTCACAAAATTACATTTCACAAATTACACGTACAAAACAACTGGGGATATTAACAATTCAAAGTAGAAATTGTGTTTTATTTTAAAGATGTGAAGCACATTTTTTCCCTTGATTTTTGTTCTCACATCATATGCTACAAAACCCTCATGAAATGAAATTTTTCTAAGTGTAAATGTTTTCAATAGACATGTAAACAAAATGAACATAGTTTAAACATAGTTTTTTTTCCCCACATGTAATGTTATAGTCCATTGAAAAGTAAAAACATTTTCCATTGTTGAAAATAAAACTAATGAAAACAATAGGTTTGTCTCACGCACAATCACAAACATGTGTATATACATTTCTAAAGAGTTATTTGCTCATCACACATACATATATATTCACCTTCACAAGCAAGCTAGACATAAATAGTACATGATGATTGTTTCATTGTTTACCAAAGAATAAAGCAAAAAATAAAATATGTAATACATCAACATCAAGTATTTTGTTTGCTTGTAAAACATATAGTCACTTCAACAAGCAAATTAAGCATAAATACCACTTGATTTAAATAGTCAGTAACATACAATGCACTGTCAAATGTCAGCACACCGTAATCATAAAGAAAGACAAAAAACAGGAATAGTCTTTCCCTTGAAGACAGTTACATTTGTCCATGAATATTCATACACGGACAATAAATCTGCCATGACATTTTGTGTTCCAGGCACTAGTTCAATGGTAAATTGGAATTCCTTTAGTCAAGTCTACTTTCACAAAATAATTCCCTTCTGAGAGCTGACACAGAAGTTTTTCAATGTCTGGGATGGGCTCGGCATCGAACACAGTGATCTTATTTAATTTCCTGTAATCGATGCAGAACCGCACCGGCCATCAGGTTTGTCCACCAGTACAACTGGTGAGCTGTACGGAGATGTAGAAGGTTCTATGCCCTTTTTAAATCCAGCATTACTTTGATTTCTCTCTCGACCAACCTCTTTTTTTGAAAATGGAGGGGGTATGGTCTGGTTCGCACTGGTATTTCATAGTTAATGAATTACTATGGGGTTCAATACCAGTCACTGTACCTGTCAACACATCCTGAAAGTTTTTTCAAAATTTCTTTGAGCTGTTCTGTCTGACTTACAGACAAATCATTCGACAGAACCACATCATAAAGGTTTCACCTTTGATAGACAGAGTAGGAAAGGGGTACAACATCATCTGCACTGGTAGATGTTTAACACTCCTACATTTGCTGATTTCAAAAACCTTTGACCTGTCCCTGTACGTTACATTGGGTACAAAATCATCACTGATAATATCTGTCATGTTGACAACAGTTTCTGACATAGGATATATCCATTCAACTGACTGGTTGATGGCAACATTTGTACGTTCAACATACTTCTTCAACATGTTCACGTGAAATACCTTCTCAGTGTTTGCCATTTTGATCTTATAATTAACTGCGGAAAGTTTTTCGACCACCTGAAAAGGACCCTTCCACATAACACGAAGCTTGTTATGTTCATCAGTGAGTAGTACAAGGACTTTATCCCCTACACTGAAGGAACGGCCTTTGTTTTTCTGTCTGAAAAGACCTTATTTACCATCTGTTTTTTCTATCAGCTGACTGTTGAGCAAGCTCACATGCATCCTTCAAACGATTATGCAGTTCATAAACGTTTGGTAAACAGTTTTACTGTCGGTATGTCCGTCTTTTCGTCCATTGTGTCATCTAGATCCAAAGGCCCCCTTGGTGAGTGTCCGAAAAGAAGCTCGAATGGTGAGAATCCCAGCGTTTCGTTCGGCATTTCCCTGTATGGAAAAGCAAAGCCGGTATGAAACGATCCCAATTCATGGGTTCCTGCCTTGCAACCTTTCTCAACATGGATTTTAAAACGTTCCATTGAAACGTTCAACCATGCCATTCGATTGGGGATGATATGGCGTGGTGAAATGGAAGAGATTGCAACAGTCTGTAAATTTCTCTCATGAGATCGGAAATGAATTGCGTTCCACAACCCGAGAGAATTTCGTCTGAAGACCCACTCTGGAAAAAATCGCAAGTAAGGCTTCGCGACGGGACACTGTATCAATTTTCTTTCAGTGGAATCGCTTCTGGATACCTTGTCGCTGTATCCACCAAAGTTAAGATATAGCGTATCCGGAAGAAGACAGTGGTAAAGCCCAACAAGATCAATAGCCACCTTCCGAGAGGGGACGGAAATGAGAGGAAATTTTGTGCAAAGGGGGCACATGGGACGCGACCTTTCTGAGATGTCTTTTGGCAGTTTGTCACATGAGCGGCAGTATTCTGTAACTTCCTTTGTGACACCTGGCCATAAAAAGAATCAGAACTCTCTTTAATGTCCTTTTGATTCCGCGTGACCAGCGAACAATGCATCATGAGCCGTGTGTGTACTGTCTCTCTAAGTGGCTTTGGAACGACAACTTGTTTGTTGTCCTGTCAGGTAACACCTGTAGAGAATGTCAGAGTCCAGTAGTATGTTGGTTTGTCCTTTGGTATGTCAGTGACAGTCTGTTTAGCAGCAGAAAGTATTGTCGTCAGCGTCTGTCTTTTCCCTGCATTCTTTTAGATCATCTGGGGTAATCTGGAGTTCATCCAGTTTGAGATTCTTAGCGGCTTTTTAGCTTTTCCCTGCTCTAGGGAGTCTGATCTAGTACTCACAAGACAAGGAACGAACGTCCTCCACCACCACCATGTACTGTAGCGACCCCTGGCAAAATTGCCCAAGATCAAGTCGCAACTGGGTTATCGATAACACAAGGCGGTAAAAAAATCCGGAGTAGTAGGGTGTATCGACCGAAATTTTCCCCCACGGAAACGTTTCAATCTTGCCTCCAAACGACCTACACTTTTGGACAGTGTCGAGATACTGGTTTTGAAGCACGAAAGATTTTCTTACACCAGCGGTGGTGCACCCAGTGTCTCGCAAAACCAAAGCCTGCAATCCGTTGATGGCTCCGTTTTTAACAACCAGTCCATCAACAGATTGATGTGGTGCCAAAAAAAAGGCCTTCTTCACAATCAGTGGAGACTAATGCGGATTTGAATAAATTTGGTTTGAAAGGGAAATTTCTTTTTCAAATGGAACTTGCAATCACAAAAGAAACATCGCTTTGTCTGAACGGCAGCTGACTGATTTTTGAACTTCGGATCTGTCCACGAATTTGGCCCAAAAGGTCTACGCGGTGGTCGTTGTCCACGACCTCGGAACGTTTGCTGAGGAACAACGGGTTTTTCCGGCGGTGAGTACTGGTACTGACGAAAGTCACTCGAACCGCGGAAAGATCCCTGTCCGTTCCTAGGATAGGTATATCCTTGAGGACTCAGAAAAAGACCCCCCGATTTCCTTTCCCGTAATTTCCCTGTCCCATGGATAGTACATGACGCATGAGACTCAAAGATGGAAAAATTCTCCTTCCTGGGCCCCCCCCTTATTGGGCGAGCGATACAAAAACTGATCCCGCCATTGACACATTTCCTCAACGCTTTCAAATTGCCTTTCTTTAAGGAAAGTGGCCAGATCTTTTCTCACGCTCTGGAAAAGTTGTTCTCTGAGAAGGAGATCTCGCAGTGATTGAAAAGTTTTGTTCGTTTTTGATAAATCGATCCATCGATCTAAACAATGACTCATACGGATTAAAAACGACGGAAACGATTTTTCCTTTGTCAGGGCGCACAGAACGGAAACGTTCGCGAAAACGATCAGCAGAACATTTAAATTTCTTGAGGAGTTTTCTTTTCAACTGATCCCAAGTTAATTTGTTTCGCCGCGAGTGTGTGGTACAGGTGTCAAAGCGCTACCCTTAAACACGTCCACTTTTCCTTTGGCCAACCACAAGACGTTGCGTGACTTTCAATCGGAAAGAAAACTATCGATGTCATTTCCCTTTTTCCTCGAAAGGCGGTAACTTTGGAATATATGCCGATTTTGACTGAGGCGCGCTTGCGGAACCGACTGGGGGGCTGGTGGAGGTTCTCTCGATGCCTGTAATCTTCTAATCTCAGCATCGGTCTCTAATTCTAACTGCCCAACTTAAATTGACGTTCGTTATCTTTAGCTTCCCTCTGTAGTCTTTTTTCTTCAATTTCAGCTTCCCTCTGTAGTCTTTTTCTTTCAATTTTAGCTTCCCTGTAGTCTTTTATCTTCAAACTCTAGTTTCCTTTCTTCACTTTCTAGTTTCCTTTGATTTTTTTTCTCTTTCTAGTTTCCTTTGATTTTCTTCTCTCTCTAGTTTCCTTTGATTTTCTTCTCTCTCTCTTAGCCTGTCTGCCCTATCTATGCATTGTTTCACATAGTAGTAGTTTTCTCCATCAAAACCCAAGCGTTCCGCTTGTTGAACAATTTACAAAATCATCCATAATGAACCGTCAACAGATATAAACACAAAACAATTCTAGTATGAAAAAAAATTAAGGCGATATATGATGAGTTGTATGTTTCACAAAAACGTAATTAAAAATATATACAAATAAAGAATTCAATTTCCGGTGTAAACAGAAAACCGCCTTTTCCTAAACAGGGTAGATATGAAACACAAGGAATGTTTTTTCCAGAATATTTTTTTTTCAAAAACAGGTATCAATTTTAATTTTTTTTTAAAAAATGACGTTCAATTTCTAATCTGTTTTTTCTTAAGAAAGGAAAAAAAAAAACCCAATAGTTTTTGGGAAATAAATTCTTTATAAAGTCTTAGTTCAAATGTTCTTTTGTCAGTCTTCTTTCTTACTTAATTTCAAATGAATTTACAAAACAAATGTATCCCCTATACGATAAAAGAATATAAATTTACAAAACAAAATGGAAGCACAAAACAATTAAAAAGAGGGGAAGAAACAAAACTAGCGGAAATCACCTAAAAGATGAAAATGTTGAAAAGAAAACTAGATAGGAGCTTATTGAAGAGAAAGGTTTTTGAGTTTTGAAAAAGGGGGTTTAAAAGGAATGAAGGATACACGGATCGGAACAGTGAGATGAAATCAAGAAGCAAAAGAATCCCTCAGACGCACCTAGTGGTCACTGTCTCCCGTGAAACTGGAGACTGGAAAACAAATCACGCACAATATACACAACACTACAGTAATAATAAAAAATGATTAAACAATCAATCTAATAAATGCACATTCACCCAAACGCAAATCTCACAACACCCAAAAAAACAATAGAAAAATTTATTAGGAGGAGTTTTCCCCGCACTGTCAACCTCTGTCCTTTGAAGGAGACAAGGTCGGTTCAAACTCTGGGAAAAGGGGGACTATTTGAAATGAAACGATAGGACAGAGAAAGAAAAAAATAACAAAATAAACCTAATAAGGGCGATCACGGCTGCCCACTCTTGAAAATAACCGCTCAATTAGCGAGAAAACGGTGGGGCTCACCGATCGGGAAAAGGACAAAATAGGGACTGACAAACAAACAAAAAAAACTAGCAAAACTGAGAGTCAGAATTAAGAGAGAAGTCCTCACTCGCAAATGAAAATAAATTCACTCACACACACAAACAGAAAAAGAAAAAAAATGCGATATTTTACTTAATAAATAATTTTACGAACTTCTTTTTCTTTTTTCCTTCCCTCAAACCCTTGAGGGTACAAATCAAAATCTTTTTTTTCAGGCCCCGAGGGGACAAACACAAATCGTTCCTCTTTTTTTCCCTTCCCCCAAACCCCTTTAGGGTGCAAATCAAAATCCTTTTTTTTTTTTCCCCCCGGGGGAAAACAACGGCAGCTACGTCGGGGTCACCACTGTCACACTGTCACTTTTGCACACACGCATTCATGACAGCATTTACTCCCTACGCACACGCAATCTTTCCAATCAACCAAAAAGGCGCACTACCGAATGTTTTTCTTCTCCCCCTCTCCTTCGGGAAAAACACTTTACTAAATCACATCAAACAATTTATAAACATTTTAAAACATGTATCTCTCTTTACACTGAGAGAAAAACTAATTTTATTTTAAGATTCTATAAAGTCATGGCCTTCACATTACATTAGCCCCAAAGTCCAGACCAGGAAAATAAAAACTCCGTAATCATTGATGCCAAGCCTGCATCAGATATAAGACTCCATACTGTCACGAATCCTGTCTTTATCAGAATCGTATCGCCCCCTTGAATTCTCCCGCACTGGAGATATGAGTTTCCGGACTTCTCTCCCCCGACTTCTCCTGTCACTGGAGATATGAATGAGTTCCAACTCCTCCCCTGGAGTCTTTAATTGCTGGGGCTGAATCACGGGGTGTTCCCCCACACCCATGGCCATCCCTTAACCACCTCACGGGGTGAAAGGTGAGGGCGAAGGGCTGAAAACACGATAAGGTTCGTGTAATAACCGCTTCCCAATTTAAATTTTGAATTCTTTCTTTCTCTTTTCTTTAGGTTTTCCCCTGTAGCTTTTCCCCCAAATATCTATGGGGTGCCTGGAATGAATGGTCAGCAGTGAGGACCGCGTCTGACAGGCTCGAGCTCTTCTAGGCCTCTGCTGGGCTAAAAATGATTCTTTCCTCCCTCCTCTAGTGAGTGCATACTCAGTGTTCAAACACATGACCAGCACCTTACCCCCTTGTTAACCTTCTCTCAGTGGTCACTTTCACCAATGACCACTTTGTTTTAATCAACAATGAGTATAATCTCCAATTATTTGGGGGACGCCCTCTACACTAGTCAAGCCACATAAATATTCTTCCTTTTTAGTTGTGGCATGGGGAAATGATTCATATCACTAACTACATATGAATGGAGCGTCCCATGCCTTGATGTGAGGCTACGTCACATGACAAACCCCCAAGGTGGGGTTTCTCTCTCCCTCGTTGTTTTCATCTTCATGAATAATATCCTGGATGACATCCCCTGCATGGATACATGGTGCAATTTATGTAAAATGATCTTGTCATCTGGTGCTCTGAACATTAAAGTTACAACTGCCACAGTAAGGATCCAGGAGGCCATGAACAAGATCGAGACATGGACAAAGAAATAGCTTGTGACCATCAATGCCAGGGAAACAGCATACACCATCTTCAGCCTGGCTAAAAAAGAACAAAGTGCACGCCTCCAGGGAATGGTCAGTCCTTCCACAGGACAAGTCACCAACCTATCTAGGAGTCACCTTTGACACAAAAATGAAACTGGAAACGAGAGATCGACAACTGCACGGGAAGAGCCAGACTGCTCCTGGGATTGATGAAAAAATTATCAGGAAAATCCTGGGGGCAGACCACAAACCCTTCAGAAGAAGCTGTACCTTGGACGAGTAAAACCCGTCCTGAATATGGAGCAGCTCATGGGGAACAGCATCCAAAACCAACTTTAAAAGGCCTCAAGAATCCAGAATCAGGCATCCCAGATCATTACAGGTGCACTGAAGTCAACTTCGATCCAAGCCATGGATACTCTCACAGGGCTTCAGACCCTCAAAAGCAGTGAGATACTAAAAATTCTCATATAGTCTGTCAAATTTAAGAGGACAAAGAATCACCCCATGCACAAAAGAATGCTGGAGCCCACCAAGTGCAGACTGAAGTACAGCAGCTTTGTGCACATGCACGCAGACTTGAGAGACAGGATCCTGATCGTCTCCAACAAGGGAACAAGCAATTTCATCACACAGACCACTTCCATCATGAAAAAGAAATCAATTCCCCGAAATTAGTCACCATTCCTGGCATTCCTACAAAGGGCACACAGTCAGAACTGGAGAAGAAAGCAGTAACCTTGACTACATAGAGCAAACATACCCCAAAGTGTTTTTGGGTCATGCATATACAGATGGCTCGGCAGAAGGGGCCACCAGAAACGGAGGTGGAGGGAAATTTTTTTGAAGCTGATGGATGGAAAATCCTATCCAACAAGTCATCCCGAGTGGCAAGTTCTCCACAAACTTCAGGGCTGGGCAGATGCACTGCAGTCAGCAGCCAGAACGCTGTAATGAGAATGGGGGGCAATACACACCAAAGTCGTCTCTTCTCCGATGCTTATCAATACTGTAAAATCCCCGAAACAAGGAATCAACTTCCCTTGTCTCTACCCTGGCCATTCTGCAGTAGTCCACTGAGAATACTGTCATCCCGTGGATACCCTCGCATTGCAATATCTATGGCATGAGGAAGCTGACCAATTGCCAAAGGAAGGAGGACAGCAGCCCCAATTGGAGCAGAAAAGTCTCCTTTGAAGAAATAAAAAGCATTATCAAAGGGGATGCAAAAAAAGAAGATGGCTTGAGCAGCCCAGACTTCAACAAGAGGGATGCATACTACCTGCTGCCCAGAAACAGACGAAATGAACATTGTGAGGGCTGAGGACAGGCACTCCAGACTGAGACATCACATGTTCACAAAATTCCACATTGGCAAGTCTTCAGGTTGCACATGCAGTACAGCCCCAATGACAGTGGAACACTTCCTGCAGGACTGTCCCACACATGAAAAGCTGAGGGCAGAGACCTGGCCTACAACACACCGATGAGGGAAAAAGCTTTATGGATCACTGGAGGGCCTCCACCGTTCAGCAGCCTTTCGTCAATGGTGTTCCTGTCTCAGTGAACGAAGAAGGGCGTTACCGCAAGATGCTAGGCATCAGATCTACTGCTCATGTCACAAGGGTTCCGAAAAGTGGGGCAAACCATCAGCAGCACAAAGGACCATATCAAGATTTGCTATATCGGTCACAATGAGAAAACTAGATGGGTGGGGCCCATATAAAAAGATTCAATGGCCTTGTAAAAAAAATTCCCTGGGAAACTTTTGGGAAAAGGAGACGGGGGGAAGGCAGGAAAAAGGGCTGAAAAACATTGCACAGGGGACAGGGAAAAAATTTTGCAGAGACCAGGGGCCTTGAACACAACGACAAAAAACAGGAGGAACCTGGTAAAATTCTTCAGTGGGGGTACCTGTTTTTTTCCCTTGGGGGACTTTAAAACTAGCCCTTCAAAAGTGCAAAACCAATGGACGAAAGGGCTTTCAATTTTTTTTAATTAATCTCCCTCAGCTCTTTCAAAATCTCCACGGGGGTTCACACCAAACTCGAAGACCCCTTTTTTGACCATTTTTTGGGGGTTTCAAATAACACTAACATAGCAGAAGCCTGCGCCCCTTTTCAAAAACTGTATGACCTTCCCCCCAATTTTGGGTGTCACATGGCCCCCAAAAAGGAGTAAAAATTCCCAAAACAGGACACAAAAAACAATAACCGCTGTTTTTTTAAAAAAACCCTTTAACAACCAAGACTTTCTGCATGATTTTGCTAAAAACTCAAATCTCTCTTCATTTTTTGAAAATAACTGATCCAGATCTTGCTTTTTGAATTTTGGATCAAAAAAAATTTTCAGAAATATAAAGATAAACACGCCCCCCCAAAAACGATAGGAGTACGGGAAAGAACCTAAAAACCGGGATGGGAAAACTAAAGAGTTTAAAAGGAGGCAAACAGGGGCCGGGGTGATGAGCCCCTCCTTTCCCGAGGGCCCACCACGTCCGTCCCAAAGAAGCCCCCATGGACCTTTGCCGATACCGGTGGCCCCGACGGAACGAAACCAAGGCCACAGACGTGGGGAGAACATCGAAACTGAGGTCACCCCTGTGAGCAGGGGATGAAGGGCCAAGAATTTTTGACCCTTTGGGGAAAGAAAGGGGGTCTAGAAATCTGAGAAATGCGATAAATTCACAGAAGCGCAGAGAAAAAAAACGAAATATTTTTCGAGAACTAAATCATCAAACCAAAACCCAAACTTGGAAAGGAGAAAACTAATTTTAAAGAGCTTACAAACAATCAAACTTTTCAAAATCAACGTAATTAAAGACATCTCTGTCAACACTAAACACACACTTTCGCACTAACCTAATAAAAAAAGTCACGACGATTTTTCGAAATCAAACGATCTTCAAAAAAATGAAACAATTTTGCCAAGATAAAAACATCACGTCTGGACCACCGCCGTGGCGAAGTGGGTTAAACGTCGCGGACTCCCGGGTGGGGGGTCCCGGGGGTTTGAATTTCCCCTCAGAGTCATGTGAGTTTTTCTCCCCGACCGGTTCCTACAAAAAGAGTTGAGTTTTTCTGCGGGTTTGTAGGGAAGCAATTTCATCCCCTTAATGGGTGCGTTTCGAGAGTGTTTTTCTCAAATTTCTTGACCAAAAACTGCAGGTCCTGACCTCTCGGGGTTGGTTGACCCCCCGGATAAAGTATGAAAGGGAACGTAAGTACAAGGGGGCCCGTCATGTAGTCTCAGAAACCGGGAAAGGGAAAACCCCAGCATCACTTAATCATCCCCCTTTTCATCGATCACATAAAAAAAAATTTTAAATTCGTGGCCCTTTATGCCCTGGTTTCTCATGGTGACCTCAGTTTCGATGTTCTCTCCACGTCTGGGGCCTTGGTTTCGTTCCGTCGGGGTCACCGGTATCGGCGGGTCCATGGGGGCTGTCGTTGGACGGGACGGGGTGGCGCCCTCGGATGGAGAGCTCACTCACGCCGGCTCCGGGGAAGTAGCAATTATTGTCGTCAGTAGGGGCTTGTAGGTGGTGGTCCTGCGTAATGTTAGACCCAGAACAGGCGCCACTGAACACCACCGAAGTGACTCGGCAGCAGTGCAGTGCCCTCCCCCGGTGGGTTGCCTCTTGACGACTTGAATTGACTGCTTCCTGTTGATTGCCGGTGCCGGGGCTGCTGCGGGGCCGACCGGGCCCGTGGCGGGGAGGGGTGGAATGAGCGGTGGGGTGCACTGCCTCTGAGGTGGCGCAGGGGGTTGGGACAAGAAAACAACAACAAACAAACAAACAAAAAACATCACGTCTGAACTTCATTATTCCACCAATAACAGTGTTTGAAGTTTATTACTACCAAAACGCACCTAAAACAGTCAGGTACCTGCGGAGGGGATGGCCTAGATGGAAAAATCCTCAAACTATCAGCTCCAGCAATTACGATACATAAATTCTCAACTATCGCTCCAGCAATTACAGATACATTAACATACGTCTTCAATTTATGCATAGACAAAAATCATTTTCCCGATAGTTTCAAAAAGCAAAGTCATTCCTATCCACAAAGCAGGTGACAGCTCAGACCCTGCAAACTAGACCAATCTCAATCGTTTCCTCAATTTCCAAACCTTTGTGAACAAAAAAACGTAACAAACACACATTACACCACCTTAATACATACCACTTGCTTCATCCAAGACAGTCCGGGTTTCGACACAACCATTCATGCCCATACAACCCTAATCTACTTAGTTGATGACTGGCTAAATAGCATTAAAAACGATATTTGGGGTCCTATTTATCGATTTTCAAAAACGCATTTGATATGATAGACCCTAACCTTCTTCTTAGAGAATTGAGATTGTATGGCTTTTCACAAAACCCCTTACGCTTTTCCAATCATATCTCACAATAGGCAACAGTGTGTGAAAATCGATACAACTTTCTCTTCATTTCAAAACACTTTCCTATGGCGTCCCACAAGGCTCTATCCTGGGTCCCTTACGGGTTCACAATTTCCCTTAATGATCTACCTCTCCATATCACATTCACTTTGTGAACTCTTTGTGATGATACAACAATACACACAAATCATTCTGAGGTTACTGTTCTTCCCACAAACTTTAAAAGAAAGTGCGAATAACCTCGTAAATGGACGAACTAATCACATGTCGCTTCAACCCTAAAAAAAACTAGATCCGTGCTTATCACAACCAGTCAAAAAAGACAAAAATCTCACTATTAAGTTTCCTCCTGTCATCTTAAAGATGCCCTGTTGAGCAGGTAACATACCCCCAAAGTGTAGAATAACAACTTTTTAACAACGTTAGTTGGCAAGCTCACATAACCTTTCACGGGTCCCAAAATAGTTTCACAGAAAGTTTATAAACTCTCAAATCAAACGCTTCCTCGACCTGCATTCACGCAAGCTCTTTTCCAATGTCATATTCAATCAATATAGACTATGGATCTACTCTTTTGGACTCTGCTAGTGCTAACACCCTCAAACCATTACTAAGCTTACACAGCGAGCACTCAAATTAGCCCTCCTAAAACCAGTAATGTCTTCTGGACTCAGATTTATAAAAAGATTCAGGTTCTCCCTTAAGTCTGAGATTAGAAATACAACAAGGGATCATAATGCACAGATTGTTCTGGGAAGGCACCCGGCACCTCCACATTAGTTCACAGATTCTCAATTAATTCCTCAAGGGCCCTTTTACCCAAACTTCATGTCCCTGTTCCTAGAATTGACTTATGCAAAATCCAGTTTAAAAAATATTCAGGTTCCTGTCAATGGAACTCGCTCCCTGAATAGCCAAACAACACCAATGCATATCAACCTTCAAACACCTTTATTTCAATCATCTTATGTGCCAGTATTTGCATACTCCGCCAAAAACCCACCACCAACCACCACCACCCTCTTTGCCTTTGTATGAAACCCGTCTATTTAGAAAGTGTTTGTATTTGAAATGCAATGTTACGCTTTAGTTAAGTATGTCTTATGTGAGTACGTGTGTGTTAAGTGGGCGTGAAATTGTGTGTGTTGGCGCCGCGCGCGCCGCGCGCGTGGTGTTGTGTGTGTGTGTGTGGTGTGTGTGGGGTGTGTGTGTGTGCTTCCCATTGCCCTCTTGTCATTATGTCGTTATGCTTTTATTCTCATGCGACTCTCTGACCTCTCTCTCTCTCTCTCTCTCCCCTCTCTCTCTGTCATCTCTCTCTCCTCTCTCTCTCATGGTTCTCTGGAATGACTTGAATATTATCTTTCATGACCCCCCCCCCCCCCCCATCCTACCCCGTGGTGACTGGGCTTTTCATTATGCATCCCCCCCCCCCCCCCCCCCCCATCCTACCGTGGTGGGCTGGCTATATTATGCATCCCCCCCCCCCCCCCCATCCTACCCGTGGTGACTGGGGTATCATTATGCATCCCCCCCCCCCCCCCCTTCCATTTGTGCCTTCTTTTCTTTTCTTTTTTTTTTCCTGGTGCTTCAAAACGATTGTCTTACATCTCCTTGGGTTTTTTGTTGTTGTTTTTGTTAAATTGTTCTAAATTGCTTTTTCCCGCACCCACTCTTGCCTCTTTCTCCTCTCTCCCTCTCTCTATCGCTCTTCCCTGCACTCCTTTCGCTCCTGCGTCTCTCACCCCTCTCTCTCTCTGTCTCTGTCTGTCGGGCTGTCTGTCTGTCTGTCTGCTGTCTCTCTCTCTCTCTCTCTCCCCTCTCTCTCTCTCTCTCTCTCCCTTTTCTCTCTCTCTCTCTCTCTCTCTCTCTCTTGCACAGAAGCGCCTTCAAATACATGCTCTCCTTTGTCTCATCTTCTTATCTGTTTTGCTCATATAATTTTATGATATGTATTGTTTCATTATTTTTAATCGCTCTTTCCTGTGTTATATTGCACATATTATTAATGTGTTTGTCTTTAAACATGATCTTTTCTATGAGGGATTTTCGTTTTTTTGATTCTCTCCAGTTCTGTCTCTCTCTTTGTGTCTTTCTGCCTCTGTCGGGCTTTCTTCTGTCTGTCTGTCTGTCTATCTGTCTGTCTGCCTGTCTGTCTGTCTGTCTGTCTCTGTCTCTCTGTCTCTCTCCCCTCCAAACTCCAAAGTCACCTTGCTAAATACCTTTTACGCATTTTCATGCCTTTGAAAAATGTTATATGTTGTGCCCCTTTTTCACTCTCTCTCTCTCTCTCTCTCTCTCTCTCTCCCCTCTCTCTCTCTCTCTCTCCCCTCTCTCTCTCCTCTTTTCTCTCTTCTCTCTGCGTACGTGCGTGTGTGGGGTGTGTGTGTTCCGAATTCTGTACATACTTTGTCATTCATTTTACTATCTGTTTATATACATACTAATTGTTGTACGCTTTAGTACATTTCCCTTTCAAATTAAATTTATGCATAATTACTACCTTCAGTTTCTGTTGTTCCCCTTCTCTCTTTCACCCCCCTCCTCTCCTCTCTCTCTCCTCTCTCTCTCTCTCTCTCTCTCTCTCTCTCTCTCTCTCTCTCTCTCTCTCTTTGTGCTCCCCACCCCCTCTCAAATTCCATCTCACTTTGCTTTTCACACCTTCTACGTATATTCATGTCTGGAGCAAAATTTGGCAACAGGGGTCGCACACGATATTCAAAAAGTTAAAAGCAATGGCCAGATTCAGGCCCAGGTAACCATAAAATATCTGGGGAAGTTAAAATAGAAAATCGTCAATATGCAGATCTCAAAACTGTCGTGTCAATTTGCTTTTTAAATGAGACTGCATATGTGGCAATCTTGATGGCACCCGTCAGTAAGTTCCACAGCCGTACAGAACTGGGATAAAATGAATGTAAGTGGCTGTCAATATTTGATGCAGGTATGGCATAACATTGACCGCCACTCCTGGTGCTACTTTCATTCAATACTAGTTGTTCCATTGGAATATCAATTAGTTTAGCTCTGCCTTTGAAGAAGATATTAAGTTTGATAAAAGCTCTTCTCTCTTCAAAGGGTTTCCATTCTAATTTCCTCATGTTCTTCCTAGTATTCCCCTTCTCTCTGATACGGTTCCCTGTTACGAACTGTGCACCTCTCTTCTGAATCTTTTTGAGGTTATCAATGTCCTTTAGATGGTAAGGATCCCAGACTGAGCAACCATATTCCAGTACTGGTCTAACCAGTGTTTTGTAGCAGTCGTCTTTAACCTTTTGGAGGCAGTCGTTTGATATTCCTGTATAAGAAAGCTAAGATGTTATTTGCTTTCTTAGGTACTAAATTGTAATGTTCTTTCCATTTGGACGACTATCTATAATCACGCTTAAATATTTTGCAGCATTAGTTTCTGTAAGAATAGTATTATAAATAGAATATTCTGATCTAGTTGGTGAGCGTTTATTACATATACGCAACACTTGGCAATTCTGGGGATGAAATTCCATTTTCCAAGTTCTTTCCCACTCTTGTAAACCGTTTAGATCTTCTTGTAGAAAGCGTGTATCATTCTTGCTTCTGATTGTTCTATAGGCCTATACTAAACTGTCATCTGCAAAAAAGCCTTATAGTAGTTCGAGGAGATAGATTTCTGCTTATGTCATTTATATAAATTAAGAAAAACAAGGGCCCCAGAACAGTTCCCTGTGGTACACCTGACAAGACTGGTTTACAATGGGATGACGATCCTTCCACAACAACTTTCTGCGTTCTCCCAACGAGGAATGATCTAGCCCATTTTAGCAAAGAACCGCCAGTGCCGATGTGTTCTAATTTAAGCAGCATGCCCTCATGGTCAGCCTTATCAAAGGCTTTAGAAAAGTCTAATAAAATTGCATCTATTTGTTGTCTGTTGTTAAGACAGTTATTATAATCATTGAGAGTTGTTATAAGTTGAGTCTCACAGCTCCTTCACTATCTAAAACCATGCTGGGCGTTATTTAAGAAGTCATATTTGTCAATATGGTCCATTATGCTACTATATATTATGTGTTCAAGTAGTATTGCTGATATGGATGTAAGAGATACAGGTCTATAGTTCTATGCTTTTGTTTTGTCACCCTTTTTGAATAGAGGAACAATGCTCGCATCTCGCCACTCATCAGGTATTACTCCCAGGTCCAGTGAAGCTTGGTAAAGTATAGTTGGTATACCTCAGTTAGTTCATATATGGCCGACAGACAAGACAAAAATACATTCACAAGAAAATCTTCTCAAAAATGCTCAGCGGATAGATCGACCTTTCTTCATTTGTTTACTTAACAGACGTTACTGCTGCTGGCGGTCATAACCAGGAAAGTGGAAGCCCCCACTTCCCTTGTCATAACCGAAGCGATTGGTAAGGGAAGCCACTCTTTTATCTAGCTATAAACAATCAGACTTAGTGTTGCTTCCCTTCCCTTATCGCCTATCTTGCACTGAGCATGAACGCCGTGAAGTTACAATTTACAAATAGACAACTATTAATGATAAAATATATTTCATGGAATATAAAAACTTTACAATGATATAGGATATTTCTTAGTATTTTCCCAGTCTTTCTGTTCGGAACTTTACTATCATAACTTCGTCTGGCAATAAAACGTTTTTTCACATGAACTTTTTTGCTAACCACAGATATTATGAAAACAACAAGAAAAAAGAAGAAGAAGAAGGAAAAGAAAAAAAAGCCTGATACATTCATTTATAGCAATCTTGAAATCCAACGCACAAACCTTGTGTATTTGCCAGTCCCACCAGCAGTCCAAAGATCTCTCTCTCTTCTCTCTCTCTCTCTCTCTCTCTCTCTCTCTCTCTCTTCTCTCTCTCTCTCTCTCTCTCTCTCTCACACACACACACACACACACACACACACACACACACCACACGCCCGGCTTAAAATATTGCTCACACTAAGATCAAACTCGTAAGGGCAAATCAAAGATCCGTTAGACCATGGCAGAGGTACCTTTTCAGTTTACCATACAATAAACGGTTGTTCCCAACAGGTTTTATTCCCTTAAACTACAAAATACATCTAATATTCCGAGATATCAATTGCTGGAGTTTTCGACAGGCCAAAATTCCCAGTTTCAAAAACCGTCATTGCATAATGAACAAAAACGTTTGTCGAAAAAAGATCCCTGCAAGAGGAATCGTGCTTAGTAAAACTGAACTGCACATTGAGACAAACCTTCGTGACAGTAAGAGTCTACAACAGAAGGTTACAAATCCGGTTTGACTGTGTTTTACTTCACTTTATCCATTTTATTTTGTTTTTCTTATACTCTGTTCATTTTCGTCTTTTTAGGGGGGGGGGGAGGGAGGCTGGGGGAGGGGGGATAGAAGCAAGGAGGGTAGTGGTGGTACTTTGCGGTAGATTTATTGATTTTCTTTGGCTTGGCGTGGCAAGAACATTTAGTTCGGGTGAACCGTGGGGGGAAAAAATGTCGGTTCTGAAGTATGGTAAGCCATACAGTCCAAAATTTCGGGGTTCCCATATAGCTCAGCAATGCGCAGTTCCGGTGCATTTGATTCTGAAATAACAAGGCATGTTCAGTAAAATGCGATGTTCAGTTACGTTAAAAATAACGACAGATCAAGATATTCAGCCTATAGACAACCAACTGATTAACAGTATGTCTTTCCATCCATAAATTTCTTGTGAGTGAGGATGACTGCTCATCATTCACTTAAGAAAAATGCGAAACAGCACATGCAAACACAGCAATTGTTTGATGCTGACATGCAAACAGAGGATAGTTTCATAATTCTACCAGACTGAAAAAAATCTGAACATAAGTTTTATTGCATTGTTCGCCATTAGGAGAACTAGATGTAAAGATTTGTGAAAATAGGACCAATTTGAGATGCGTACTGATACCTTAAAAAACATTCATTTCTCATTAAAAGAAAATCAAATCTTTTATCTCAAGTATTAAATAGACAGATATATAGAATGCAAATAATAATAAAGCAGAGTGATTGATTGCGACGCATATGTATAATTTTATTTAATAAACATGAGATCTATGTTTCTACTGCGCATGGATAAATGACGCTGTGCACAGTTCTAATGTCTCGACATACAGACACGTTGAGGAACGAGGTTGCAGTTTCACGTCTTCAAACTCTTGAAACAAAAATTGAACAAAAAGTCCACAGGTGACATATAGCAACAGTAATGGTCATGGCTGATAAAAATTCACTCGGTGCCCGGAATGGCAAGCGTTCTCGAGGCGCTAGTCCGAATTCATCGGAGCACAGTGACAGCTCGGAAGACCAAGGTAAGCGAATCGTGTGAGCCATACTTTTTTTCTCTCCCTCAGTTGTAGAGGTTACGAATTGTAATATATTTTTTTTCTGTCGATTGATGACAGGTGTACTTTTTCGACCATGATTGAAGGGCTTAGACCGGTTAATTGATTTGTTTTGCAGAGAAAGGGATACGGATTGGTGAAGAATACCAAGCTGAAATCCCAGGCTTTAATCCAAGTAAGTGATTTTCCCATTGACTGGGTCTTTGTTAATGTTACCTAATTCTAACGTCCAGTTAATCGAAGATTTTTCTTCAAACATTCTGTAGTACATGAGCAAAAGATGGTAAAGACCACAACTTATATGGTTCAGGTCTAAAGATTTGAAGCATATGATTTTCTGACTTGTCGTTTTTAATTTTGAGTAGATCGACTTGATGGGGGACAACAAGGGAAGTAACAATAACCCCAAAGTCATCAAAACCAAATCTTGGTTGTAACCCTTTGAAAGATGAAACTGTCCAGAAGGCAAAAGAGTTTACATTTTCAGTCCCCCCCCCCCCCCCCCCCCCCTTCCTTCCTCACCTTTCTACCCCTCTCCCACCACTTTTATGCTTTTTAAAAATCACACAACTTTGTCAGTTGCTTTGAGGACAACAACTGGATTGTGGACAGGTACCCCGCCTTAGTCTGTTCTCAGTAGTTGGGTGTCAGCTCTGACAGTTTCAGGCATTTGGGGAGGAGAACCAGGAACTTGACAGGAAGACCATGAAGTACCATATGCATGCTTGCACACCCTTAACTGCCCCTCTCCCTCCCCACTCACATCCCCCCCCTCCCACACACACACACTCGCACACAAAAGCGCTCACACACACACATTCATGCATGCACACGCATGCACATACGCATGCATGCACACACGCACACATTCATACACATATACATATATAAATGTTTTAAATTCATTTTTACATCTTTTTACGCCTTACATACATCTTTTACTCATACAAGTAACTGTGAATTTTAATAATCAGCACTGTTGGCTGTTGGTAGTTTAACGCAAAAGGTTTTTTTTTTTTTAAACAAAATTGTGTTTTTAAACCCTTTCAGGTAAGGTGAGCCTTACTTACTTGGCTTTTCAAGATGGCTACCGGCGTGTTCCTCGGCTTCGTTAAAAGTTTTCTACTTTTCATTGCTGTTTCCACATGTGACAGGAACAACAAGATCACTAGCACTCAGTTTAATTTTGAAATTTTAGATGTAGATGTAGACGCCTTTAGTTCTATTTTTGCAGGTTATAAAACTTTGTGCAACCTGAACCATGTTAGCCTCCTGTGTACACCTGTGCCGAGTACTGTTTTCACGTCGATTACTAGGCCCAATTATATTAATTCGATGATTTCAGAAGGTGATCATCAAAACAAGAAATTATGGTCTTACATAAGGAGTAAGAGACAGGACAACATTGGGATTCCAGACCTGAGAAACAACCAGAATAACCTAATACAGGACCCTGAAGGGAAAGCAAATTTACTAAACGAGCAGTTTTGTTCGGTTTTCTCAAATCCCAAGCCTTTAATTAACGTTAGACTACAGGATGATGATAAACTCCCTGAAATGCAAAACATCAAAGTAAACAAAGCAGGAGTATTTAAGTTACTGACCAACATCAATGAAAACAAAGCTACTGGTCCTGATGGGGTTCCTGCCAAGCTCTTAAAATTATGTGCCACTGAATTGAGTGAGGTACATACCAACTACTTTACCAAGCTTCACTGGACCAGGGAGTAATACCTGATGAGTGGCGAGATGCGAGCATTGTTCCCTTATTCAAAAAGGGTGACAAAACAAAAGCAGGAACTATAGACCTTTGTCTCTTACATCCCTATCAGCAGAACTACTTGAACACATAATATATAATAGCATAATGGACCATCTTGACAAATATGACTTCTTAAATAACGCCCAGCATGGTTTTAGACAGCGAAGGAGTTGTGAGACTCAACTTATAACAACTCTCAATGAAGTCTAGTGAGGAGGGTGGAGTGATCAATGGTATCAAAGGCAGCGGACAAGTCAAGAAGAGAAAGCAGTGAAACCTGACCATTATCCAGAGCAGAGAGAAGATCGTTTATTATTTTCAGCAGAGCAGTTTCTGTACTGTGTCCAGTGCGATAGGCGGACTGCAACGAATAGAGCAAGTTGTTTTGGTCAAGGTGGTTTTGGAGTTGGAGAAGTGCTATCTTTTCAATTATCTTTGAAAGAAAAGACAAGTTGGAGACAGGTCGATAATTTTTTAGGTTTTCAGGGTCAAGAGAGGGTTTCTTCAAAAGAGGTCGGACAACAGCAGCTTTCAGTGCAGGTGGGAAACAACCAGAAGTGAGAGAATATGGTTGCTCAGTCTGGGATAAGATAAGATAAGATAATGTTGCTTATAGCCCAGCCGACCGCAAAGGGCCACATCAGGGCGGTCACCACGTTAAACAGTCTGGGATCCTTGCCATCTAAAGGACATTGCTAACCTTGAAAAGATGCAGAAGAGAGCAGCATGGTTCGTAACAGGGAACCACATCAGAGAAAAGGGGAATACTAGGAAGAACATGGGGAAATTAAAATGGAAACCCTGAGAAGAGAGAAGAGCTTTTATCAAACTTAAGATCTTCTTCAAAGGCAGAGCTAAACTAATTGATATTCCAATGGAACAACTAGTATTGAATAAAAGTAGCACCAGGAGTGGCGGTCAATGTTATACCATACCTGCATCAAATATTGACAGCCACTTACATTCATTTTATCCTAGTTCTGTACAGCTGTGGAACTCACTGCCGGGTGCCATCAAGATTGCCACAAATGCAGTCTCATTTAAAAAGCAAATTGATACGACAGTTTTGAGATCTGCATATTGACGATTTTCTGTTTTAACTTCCCCAGATATTTTATGGTTACCTGGGCTGGAATTTGGCCATTGCTTTTAACTTCTTGAATATCGAGTGCGACCCCTTGTTGCCAAATTTGCTCCAGGGGCCAACAGTCTGAGTCGCACTATTTTATGTTATTTTATTTTACTTTTTAACATGCGCGCTGGTGAGCTACTCATTTTTGAGTGAACCAGTATTTTAGGAAGAAGAAGAAGAAGATATGCACTCACACTTTTCACCTTTTGTTGAATCATTGCATTTAGGTTTAAACATCCATGTTCACCTCAAGTAATACGGCAAATTGGAATAACAATCCCATGAGATAAGGTATAGGAGACCTGACAATAGCCTTGGAAAATGTACCCTTCATAGTATTAAAAAAATTTGCTTGGAGATAAGGTATAGGAGACCTGACAATAGCCTTGGAAAATGTACCCTTCATAGTATTAAAAAAATTTGCTTGGTTATGTGAAAAGCTTCGTGGTGGGTGTGTACAAACAAGAGCTTTACGTCTGATGGAAAATCACCAAAAAAGACCCCTGAGTGACATGCAGGGACAGGTTGCAGTGGGTACTGCCAGGGATCTCTCATCTGCTGGCTGTGGCCAGAAAAATTATAAAAGGACTAACAATTTATTGATATCGCCAGAACAAGAACACATTAGAACAGCTATTGTAATCTAAATGGTCATTCAAAATCAAATTATGTTAACAGCCTGGGGAATTAAAGGCTGCATCTGACTGGAAGTCCAAGCATCCTGTCCTTGAATACATCCCATTTTTAATGTAGGCACACTTGCGTCAGTGAACAACATACAGTGAGTCAGTACTTAGTACTGTCTTGTCTCTTCCTCTGGAACCTAACTTAACTGCTGTCCATAGACATACGCAAAGACAAATACATGAAAGTAGTTACACACAGGCACACACACACACACACACACACACACACACACACACACACACACACACACACACACACACACACACATATATATGAACAGTGCACACGCATACACACACATATTTGAAAACCAAACAGTTGTGCGCATGTGCACACACGCACACACACACACACACACACACACGCACACACACACACACACACACACACACACACACACACACACACACACACACACACAGTGACATATGCACTCACATACTCGCACAAATATGACAAGTAATGAAATCGACACTAAAAGAAAAACACAGGGAAAAAGATGAGTGAAACTGAAGTACACACCTACATATCTTTATGAATGTAAGTACATCTGTGCACCTAGTGACCTACACGCACATAAGACATGTACAGTCAGGTACTGTAATATTGTAAAGTTTTTCCTAACTTGCATTATTTTACGAACAATTCATTTTTAATATGGAGTTTTAGACATACAGAAAATAATGCTTTGTCATTTCATGTAGGAGTTGAAAATATTTTCTTCTTTTTTTTTTAGTCTAGAACTAGGACTAGAACAGACTATAAAGTGAGATCATTGATTTCAAAAGTTTGTAAGTGTTGTTGCTTGTTCATAATAAAATGACTGTATATCAAAGTAGTCAGTATCACTGACTAGCCCTGATGTGGCCCTTTGCGGTCGGCTGGGCTATAAGCAACATTATCTTATCTTACTAGTATCACTGACTAGTTTTTTTTTTAACATTTTATTTGTTTATTTATTTTTTTGGGTCCATGAAACTACACTGGTTTTCCTGCAGTCCAAGGTACATTGTCAGTCTTAAAAATGTACACATACATGCGCGCACACACGCACGCATGCACGCACACACACACACACACACACACACACACACACACACACACACACACACACACACCACACACACACACACACCACACACCACCACCACCAAAAACAAAATGATATAGGCCTACACAACACAAATACACTCACACACACACTTGCACCAATGTGCAGGTGCGCATGCGTGCACACGCACACACACACACACACTTCACTGATTGTCACACACTGATGTTCATCCTCAGTGTTATTGCAGTAAAAATGTATATTTTGCAATCCATTTAGAACAGGACTCGTGTGTGAGTGTGTGTGTGTGTGTGTGTGTGTATGTGTGTGTGTGTGTGTGTGTGTGTGTGTGTGTGTATGTGTGTGTGTGTGTGTGTGTGTGGTAATTGTAGTAGTTTGCCTAGTCGAAGTACTAGTCCCTAAAACAAAAGGTGACGATCCCCTGTGATATAGCCTTTTCATGCCTGAAACCAAAATGAAACTGTAATATCACCATCCTAATGCTTATTCTCATCACTTACAATAGAATTTATTTCTTTCAAGAAAAAGTATTTAAATCCATTTAGAAAACAGCAAACATAATGAACCAAAAGGTTTATTAGATACACATGTTTCAGTTTTCATTTGAAAGAGAGAAAAAAGTCAGAAGAATAAGCTCATAGCAATTGCAACAAAGCTTGAAACATTGTCTTCTCTTCTGCAGTAGTGTGTGGGCCAGTTGTTTGCAATGGTTTTCTTACACTGCCTCAGTTTCTGCCCCACTCAACACCTTTATTGTTCACTGGTCCCCTTATAGTGAGGGCTGTAAGCAAAATGATGGGGACAGAGTGGACAAAAGCACCAAACTTTGTGGAGATGTTTGTTAGGTCCTGTAGCAACAATTTTTGATATGTTCCACAAAATCAATCTCAGCTGATGTTCTCACGTGACATGTATCAAAAATGATGACGTGGCAATGTAAAAAGTCAACAAAAGGTTTGTTCGGCTTGCTAATGGTTCATTTTTATTGATCAATTTGTCTAATTTTTGACAAATTAAAGACACAGAAATCCAAACAGACTATCTATAAAGAATTTGTATGAAAGAAGAGAGAATGAAGAACACATATATAAGTGAACATGGTGTATGATGCAATAAAAATGACATATTATCTATGCATATTATGGTTGACTTACTCAGATACATTTTGCTTTCCTAAAAAGTCTCTCTGCCAGCGAGTAATGCTAATTTTTCTTTAATGCAAACCAAAGTAAATCTGTAATTAAACAAAATGCACATGTTATCTCTCACCATAATCGTCGTGCAATTCAAACTAAATCATCGTCCTGCTATCATACTAAGACGCCGAAAACAATATAAGAGTGGTGTTAACACATGAAAACTGTAATTACTGTAAAACCAAAACACCACCACCGTAAATTTAGGATAGCATTATATCATTAGGTTGACATAGTAGACACCATCACTTTCAAACAAGTATGGTACAAAGAATTAAGGCTTAATGTTCAGTCACTGAGTAGCAGCTTTGCCACAAAACGTTTGAGTTTATCAAGTCAAATGTTCATATGAAACTGACATCTAACCCCTCATGCAGTTACACTTGCAAAGGTCTGTACATCTCCACTGGGCTTTTTTGCAAGAACATCTTCCAGTACAGCCAGCAGCAGCTTTGCAGCTACACTTGACAAGTTCACTACATACTTCTGAAGCAATTGGTAAAATTGTCCACAGTGGAATCCAACAGCAAGTGGTGGCGTCCATTTTCCAGCCTCATCTTTCTGGAGTTGGTATTTGCTGCTGAGATTGATTGCTTGCTGTCCAGATTCCAGCTTGGTAGACACAACGCTTTGTGTGTTGCAGGAGGGCACCTTGTGTGGGAGGAAGAGTGTCCATGGTTTTTGCTTTGTTGGCAAAACATTTCTCTGCGAACTTCATTCACAGTCTCAAGTCTTCTGGTACATGAGGACGGTAAAGCGCTCCAGAAGTTTGAAGTTCTCATCACTGATGTCCACTTCTTTGAAAGGGTGACTGACGATGTCAGTGAAGGCCTTGGTCACATCAGGGAAAGATTTCCAAGTCTCCCAGGCACACCTTTTTCCCTTTCCAAGAAAGGCTGATACTGTATCACAGCCTGTGAAGCTGTGGAAAACTGGCAGAGCAGTTGATATTTCTTTGCCAAGAGTTAGGGCCAGAGCGTTGATATGAATGTAGGAAAAGCTCCTTCCTGTGCCAAACCCAACCCAAATGTTCAGTGTCGGGCATATGTCTTGCAGGTGGTAAAACTTGCCAATCAATATGATAATAACATCGGTGTCCACGGTGCGAACAAAGCAAGTCTTTGATTCTTGCTGTAATGCATCTTGCACATGGAAGAGTATTCTGGTATCGGCCTCTTCATGGTTGCAGGGAGGTATGACGTGGTCGCTTCCTCTGATGGCAACATTTTCTCCTTGTGTCACCACCACTGTTTTGCCAGGAGGAAATTCACTGCTTTCAATCTTCTTGGACAAAAATTCAAAGAATTCCTCCTTGTTTTCTGCATCATGCAGGAAGTCCTGCCACTGTCCTGGGATTTTGTTCTTGCCGGACACCTTTCTTCTCATGCCTTTCCTCTCTTTTCTCTGGCAGAACCTGTGATGCTGTTTTTGAGATACCTGTCCCAAACAATGTCAGCCCTGTCTGCAGTCTGAAGCTGATGGCGCACATGAGGCAAGAACACGTCGGCAGCGTAGTCCTCGAATGTCTTCACGCCACTAACAGGTAGAAGGTGCACCACAGCTGCGTCATCAAGCACCTTCACATCAAAAGTATCAGGTAGATCTTTCTCACATGTTTTCTCCAAAGATGAGAGTAGCTCAGGAGGAGCGTCAAGGACTATCATTTCTGGATGTTGCTGATCCTGATCGAGTTGCTCCAAGGCTTCTGCCAGTTCAGTTGTGTCATATGGCTGAACATCGTCCAGTAAATGTGGAGCAGATGCCTCCACTGTCTTTGTCAAACATGTAAGTAGATTAGATTTTTTTCCGAGACGAAGTTTTCCTCTGTCAGACAAAGAAGGAGGGAACGGGTGGTTTTCGTGGCTGAAAAAGGAAGCCATATCAGACTCTCTGTGTTGTGCCACGATGTATAGTCTGGAGAAAAGGCTGACATCAGTCTTCAAATTTGCAATCTTGTCTGCTTGTTTGCTTTTGTCTTTAGGAGTCAGACACTTGAACAGACGCAAAGAGTTCTTTTTGATGGGATCATGAATGGATCTTTCACAATCAGTCAGAACTGAGTTGCAGTAGTCGTTGTACTGGTGCTCACCAAGATCCTCAATGGTGCGGACTGTATGTATGACAGAATCATTGAGGACATCATGAGAGTCTAATGTCAGTAATTCTCCACTGTCAGTCAAGAAAGGATTGCCCATTTCTTTGAACACTCTTGTAAGGCTGAGAGTTTGTTGTTTGAAACACTCTTGAGTTGACAAACCTTCTCCATGATGAGAGTGTTTTGCACAGTTTACACTTGAACAGTCTTCAAACTCAGTCAGCATGCGTGCCTGTTCCGGACCTGCCAGTACCCATTTTCGGAGAGCCGATGGGTTTTCTGTAAGCCCTACTGCTCCACCAGAACCTTTCACCAAGTCATTATTTTGTTCATGAGCCTGATCTAACGGCATACTTGAGAACTTGTTTGCCGTTTTTGAGACAACCCAATGACCATGCTCAACAAATTCTTCCAAGGTGGAAGACGGCAGATTTTCCATGTCTCGAATGTGAACAGGAACCAGCGGGCATAATTCAGATGGTCCAGGGCAAAGAACCAATTGGCCAGAGCTTTCAGGGAACCCACATACAATGCAAAGTCAGCCTCACGATGTGCTCTGACAAACAGAAGAACAAGGAGTTCAAGTCTGAGTATAGTGTCCCAATACTGAAATGTGGGGCTCTTTCTCACCATTTCTTGTAGCCAAGCTTCTTCTGACTCTTCTGCTTCCGGCTGCAAGGTGAGAAATGCTTCTTTTTGGAGTTTTCTCAAAACAACAGCGTTAACTTGATGGGCATGGCGTGTTCTGGTTAGGTGAGAACAGCTCAGAAACGACTGTGCTGTGCCTGATGAAGCAATCCCTGCCTGTGTCAGTGCATTGGTCCACCCAGAGCAATCTAGGTAATCACCGACAGTCTTCCACAGAGCCATTTCAATATGCAAGCCCCCAAACATGACTACAATCTTGTCCTCACCATGTGTTTCAGGCCATTTCCATTGGACGTACTTGGCAAGAGCAAACAGTGGAGCATCCATTGCAATCACCGGGATGTGTCCATTGTTGAGAAAATCTGTCGAACGACGCACAATGTCCATGCCTTGACCATTGCAGCTGTTGCTGCCTTTTCATAGAAGAAAGGCATCAGTTGGGACAGAGCAGGTGCTTTCTCCTTGAAAGATGACTCATCTTGCTGAGATGCATGATAAGCTGACCAAGCCACGCAGTCCCCCTTGTCCAGCTTGTCTTTCTCAATCGGATCCAGAGCTGTTTTAAGCCACAGTTTCTCCTTCTCCATGGCTGCCTCCATATCTGTCATGACAGTCTGACTGAGGTTCTTCTATGGAACTTCAACTGCCGATTCTTTTAGGGATACAGCTGGTACAACACTGAAATTGTCCGGCAAGGAGAAATCTTTTTCTTCACTCTGTGGAAGAAGAGTGATGGCCTCTCTTTCCTGTCCTTTGTTGGAGGAAGTGGGCGACTGAAAGAGGCTTATCCCAGTTCCGTGAAAGGAACTTTTGGCTGTGGTGCTTGAAGGATTGTGGTCCAGATTATCTATTGCACCCGCGGTGAACAGTCCAATACGAAGCTGAGACAGACAGACAACACCTTCTCTTTGTGCTTTCTGGCAAACTGCAGTGGCTAGTTGATTCTCAAGCTGAAGAATCCGGGAATAGCTGACACTGAGGCCCAAGTCATGCAAACGAGTGATCCTTTTTTTGGACCGCGTCAGTGTGTGTTCATTCAACCCTATGTACAATGGCAATGGGGGCTCAGAGGACAAAGAATGTCGCTGCTTTGTCCCACTCTTAGCCGTTCTTGTGCAGTTGAAGATCACTGTCTGACATATTGTAAGTGTAGCCTGTGATTCTTGAGTTTCTTGATTTTTCAAAGTAGGTCCTTTCAACATCATTGAGACAAGCATTTTTAGTGTTGTTGGTATTGAGTCTTCTTGGCAATTTGATGGAAAGGTTGCATCAAAATGAAATCCTTCAAACTTGAAAATGTCCTCTCTGATGATTTTGGCAGCTTTTGCAAAAATGGAAGCATCTCCTTCATAATCAATGAAGGCTTGTTTCAGCATTTGCCTCATTCCTTGATCAAAAATAAGCACCACATTTTTTCCATCATTTTGTTCTTGTGCTTTGGGAAAGGAGTGGAGAATTTGTTCTTTGAAGCGCACTTTGTTGATTTCTTTCTGAATTCCAAGTGCAGCTAGACGTGCTTCATACATGTGCCGCAACTCATAAAACTTGAAACAGAAAGTTCCATCTTCTACTGAAGTCTCTATGTAGCTTGTCAGTTCAATAAAAGCCCGAGCTTCTTTTTTCTTTTTTTCCATTTGACTCCCATCAGAATCTTTTTGTTTTCTTTGAACCCTCAAGAAAGTACGATGGCGGTTCCGGAACTCAGTGAGACAGTTCAAACGGTACATGCCATCTACAGCTACTACATCTCCAGCAGCAATTCTTGATAGTACTGCTGTATCCTGTAGGTCCCCTCCGGGGGTTGCGACCTTGTCGTGGTCGGAGGGCTTGCGCGGTCCAGTGATCCCTTAGGCTTTGCTGGCGGGGGCATCAATACTTGGGGGTAGGCTGGTTTTTTCCAACTGTTTCTAGGTCCGAGAAGCCAAGATGCTGTCTGGCCTAAGCGTAACGTGGTAAGGAGTTGATGCCCCTGGTAGGGCTTCCCATGTCAGATAGGCTAAGGGTGAGGATCCTGACTAAGAGTAACCCGCCTTTCTCCTTTTCTTGTTTTCTGCCTTTCCTATTTGGCCCTTTTCTATCTTGTCTCCCCTTCAAGTCTTCTTTTCCACACTCCTTTTTTCTGTGGTCTCCTTAAGATCCGCCGCGTTTGCCGTGCGGTGCGACCTGTGTCGGAGGGGAATGAGATCCTGGTGATTGAGAGGGCCAGCGTTCTCAACACATCACTTTGGCTCGGACCTCTCCTAGACAGGGAGTACACTTTGGCCCGGGTGTACTAATCGGCTCCCCTTCTTGGGGCTGGGTCAAGACAGACAGTCCCCCTACTGGCCAAGTAAACCCCTGCAGTGCTCGGCTCTCTGTTCCCGGAGTTGAGCATGATCAGGGGGGATCGGGTTGGTGGCTTCTGTTTGTCGTATGTCTCTCCCGAAGCCTGGAAGGGGTCAAGACATTGGTTTCTTGGCCCTGGCCCCTTAGTTGGACTCCAAGGTGGGTGGGTAAGGGAGGGATGAAACACAATAAACTAAATATCTCAAAAACTATCCCCCAAAAAGAAGAGGAAGGCAGCATCCCCTATTTCAGGGGATTTCAATTCTGACAGTGATTCAGATACTGAGGTATGACAGAAGACAGGTTTCTGGGCTTCCTGGCTCGTGATGGAAGGGACGGAGCAGGAAAGACCCCTCTCAGCTCTGAGCCCTTTTGCTATCCAAAAGGGCTTTCAAGGTATAGCAGGTGACCCTCGGTCCATCAAGAGGTTGAGAAATGGCTCGTTTCTAATTCAATGTAAATCACAAAAACAATCTGAACAGCTGCTGAGGGCAACAAAACTAGTGGACAGGGAGATCAAGGTAACTCCCCACAAACAGTTAAATTCATCAAAGGGCGTGATTCGTTGTCGGGATTTATCAGGTGTCTCAGAGGCAGAGATCAAGACGGAGCTGGCGTCCCAGGGTGTGACGGAGGTGCGCAGGGTGACGGTAAAGAAGGGTGCAGAAAGAGTGGCCACCAACACCCTCTTTCTGACTTTCTGCAACCCTGTGCTGCCTCCGGTCATCAAAGTCGGCTACCTGAATGTCCGAGTTCAGTTATATGTTCCGTCCCCGTTGAGGTGTTTCAGGTGCCAGAGGTTTGGCCATGTCAGGGACCGCTGTTCTGGGCAGTAGGTGTGCGGTGTTTGCTGCAAGGCAACCCATGATGGGCCGTGTCAAGATCCGGCACATTGTGCTAACTGCGGTGGCGATCATCCCTCCTCTTCAAGAAACTGTCCTCTTTGGATTCAGGAATCCGCTATACAACGCATCAAAACTGAAAAGAAGATCTCGTTTTTTGAAGCCCGGAAACAGGTTGTGGCCAGTCAGACGCCGACAGCTTCTTCCTATGCTTCGGCAGTAAAGAAAGTTCCCACAGTTCCTACTCGGTCAGTCTGCTGCCAGACTGATGAATTCATGTTTTCGAAAACATTGCAAGGAAGGATTGTCAATTCTGTTGGTAGCAGGTCCACCACCTCCCAACCCAAAGTGAATGCCCCTGGTGGAGGCAAAAAATCCGCCACCCCTCAGACTGCCCAGCAGTCTACAACATCTGCTGCTGGGCAGATTAAAAAACCAGCAATCCCCCCTCGAACTCCTCTGTCCAGTGCCCGTGCGGGCAAGGGAGTTCAACCCAGTGTGGAGATGAGGAAGAAGCCTCCACCGTCTCCCAAATCCAGACCTCCTTCTTCACCTGTTGGCAAGTCTGCCAGCAGGTCTGAAGGCCATCACAGTCCAGTGAAACTCAATAACAAATTCACTCCATTGGACGCAGACGTTGAGGAGGAGATGACCTGATCTCTCTCCTTTTCGCCCTCTGCACCATGGATAGTACAATATTCCATTGGAATATCCGTGGACTAAATTCCAACTTCGAGGAGCTGCAGCTTCTGTGTCAATCAATAAAACCTTCCGTCGTGGCTCTTCAGGAAACTCAAATTCAAAGCCAGAAGACCTTTACTCTTTCTGGCTTTAATATTCTTTCAAAACCTGCACAACCATCCACGTTGGGACTGTCAGGCGGTGTTGCCCTTCTCCTACACAAAACTTTGTTGTATAGTCCTGTCGCTCTGGCTACCTCCCTTCAGGCTGTAGCTGCGAGAATCACTCTCCACAAGACTGTGACAATCTGTTCTCTTTATCTACCTCCTTCTGTCCCGGTTTGTCGTCAGGACCTTGTCAGTCTGATAGGTGAACTTCCTCGACCTCTTTTGCTGTTGGGTGACTTTAAAGGTCTACTTTAGAGATTTTTGATAATTTGTTAAAAACAGGTCTACATGTCATATTACTACGGTATGGTATTCATTTTTTAAATAAAATCGCCGAAAGAATTTAATAGATAAAAAAACGACTTTTGCACACCTGTTCAAACCCCGCGCGGTAGACCGAAAACCGTGACGTCACTTGATGGACTGGCCGTCAGCCGCGACCTACACAACAAGCCAACGCCAAGTGAAATCAACACGAGTTGCGAACCCCTACAGCCTAAAAAGTCATGAGGGGGTGGCAGATATTGTGCTGTAGGCGAGTGCAGCCGCTCAGCAGGAGACGGATATTCTTTGCACACATTTCCATCTGATGCAGATACTCGAAAGAAGTGGATTCGGTTCGTGCAGCCATGCCGGGCAGCTAAAGTTCTTTCTACCACGTCAGTTCCAGCTGGACCTCGGAAACGAGCTATTCCGACAATTGCCGAGCGCGTTCGAGTGGATCAAAAACTTCGTCTGCATTGTGCGCGTATACTTTGAAGGCGGAGTGGTAAGCTCGTACAGATGAGTACGATAGTCGCACGTTTATTCTGTTCTTATCTATGGACAGATCACACTTGTTAAATTGAATGAACACGTTAAGGCTTGAAGAAGGAGAATCTCCGCTCGCCGTCCACGTGTGATCGCATCAAGAAGTCAGTCGGTAGCCTCCTTCGAGACTTCGGTAAAGTCCGTACGCCTTCGGAATGCTGTGTTCGGGCGTCCAGCTGGAACTGAACTGACGTGGTAAAAAGAACTTAGCGTTCAAACTGATAAGGTACAGGCCTTGCAGAAACATCCCCAGAGTCACATTGCTGTCGCAATCATAGTCACTGCATTTACATGATAAATTAAATACCGAGCGAGATGCGCAAGAACCATCAGAATCGCTTTCTGTCGCCGTCGCTGTCCATCATGTGACGTCACATTCAAGAGCAGTTAAGCCATGCCAAGATTTAGTTGATTACCTCCCGTTTTCTTGATTACAGGTGAAAATGCCCACTTTCGCGGATCGATTTCGTGTGATCGGGAGCGAATCGGATGTTTATTTTACCAATTTATCAAACATTTCATATTTCTGCATAAGCTGACCAATTATCGAAAACCTCTAAAGTAGACCTTTAACGGTCACAATCCTCTTTGGGGTAGTGTCAGTTCGTCATCCAGAGGTCTGCTAATTGAGGATGTCCTTTCGGATTTGGATTTGTGTTGTCTGAACGACGGATCTGCAACTTACCTCCACTCTTCCACAGGTTCACTTTCGTGTTTAGATTGTCGGTTTGTGACCCCTCGCTGGTCCTGGACTATGAGTGGTCTGTCCATGACGATCTGCACGAAGTGACCATTTCCCTGTCCTTCTACAACCTGTAATAACTGAACACGTCTCTGTCTCTCAACATTTAAATTATAAGAAAGCAAACTGGGATCTATTTGCAGCCACTATTTCTAAGGCATTCCAGGACGCTGATTTTCTTCAGAGTCCGGACCCAGCAGAATCACTGACTAACACTGTGATCAAGTGTGCTAAAGCTTGTATTCCAGTGTCTTCCGATAAACTTCAAATGCCAAAAACACCCTGGTTTGATTCAGACTGCCAACAAATTTCCAAAGTTCGAAAACGGGCTCAGCGTCAGGTATACCAACGACCTTCGGGTCCCAACGCTCGAGCCCATCAAAAACTCCGTGCCAAATCGAGACACACTTTTAAAATCAGTAAACGTCGGTCCTGGAGAAGTTTCTGCTCCAGGCTGACATCGAAAACTTCCAAGAAAAAAGTGTGAACATCATTAGAAATCAAAGGGAAAACACCTGTCCCCTGTGAACATCTCAGTTTTTGACTCTTAGAACAGACAAAGCATTGCTTCAACCATGAAAAGAATTCCTCCTCTTCTAACAA
>CM031605.1:83423184-83469915 GCA_018398815.1 Conus ventricosus | reverse complement strand
AGCATCCAGCACTCTGTTCCCATGCGCCACCTCCAGGAGGCAGCCTTCTGGCGTTCGGAAAATCCCTTCATAAAATTTTATTTAAGGGACATCCGCATGACCAGGGCTGATGGTTCTAATGGGATAATCCTTTGTGGCGGCTATTGCATCCATATCGGGTAACCCCAGGAACCACTAGGGCACTCGCCCTCCTCCTTTTCCTATGAATTCTGCTATTGTCTGACATGGTACAGTATATGACGCCAAAATGGGGAGTTTGTATTATACTCCCTGTTTGGCTAGTATACTTACCATGTCAGACTCTAATGCCCGCCCTGCCTTCCCCACTAGCGCCAAGGTTCTGGGGTTACCTTGCGCGCAGGCCTCGATGAATGAGGTACGGGAGGTTGACACTGGCTTCTTCCTACGGCGGAAGCGGGTGGGCATCACGTGACTGTCTTATTACTGCATTAGCCACACAAAAACTTCGGCCTGGCAGAGCTGACTAACTGCCGTGAATGCTATTGTCTGACATGGTAAGTATACTAGCCAAACAGGGAGTATAATACAAACTCCCCATTTTTATTCTCATATTTGTCCTTCCTCATTGTATTTTTGTGTGTGATAAGGTCATGATTACTGTGATCTTGAATCTGGACACAGTCGATGTCTGTTGTATGTTGGAAGCTGAAGGTTTAATCATATAAGTACATTGATAGTAAAGAGAGAATGAAAAAGAGAAATGGGGTATACAAGTGGTTCATTGGTGGATGTTGCAGTGGATGAGTACATAAACGTCGCCAAGGAGAAACATGGGTATAACACGGAACAGGTTAGTGATTTCTGTCATACTCATAGTTAAGGAAATTAGACACTGTATGTGTTATCTCATATGTTGCAGCACCTGGAGCTGGAAGCTTATATGTACGGCTTTACACTTCTTTTACCTTCAGTTATAGGCACTTCCTAGATAAATTGTAAATTAGTGCAACTAGGTCACAGACAATCCTAGTTTTTTTTTGTTAATTGAACTCATTAATCGACATGTATTTTTGCGCAGATCGTTGTGTTGCGATGATTTACAGATATTTTCAAATGAACCATTTTTTTCCCTATAGAAAGAGAACTAAGAACACATCCCCATACCTATCAAGACCCTGCTTGCAGGGGTTGATTGGGAATGATTGTCAGACCTAGTGACCTTAGAACTGTTTTGAAGACACTGTGAAACTGATCCTACTAAAATCCAAAATTTCACTTATTTATTTCAAAAGTACTATGATTATGAACTGAAATATTGTGGCTATATGAAAGTAAATGTTTACATGTATATTGAGTGTGCAAATTTAGATAAACTAATCACAAAATAATTACCATTACATGAGGACATTTGTATGCTTATGTCCCTTTACGCGAACCATTCAGTTGAGTAATTTGTTTTTTCAGTACGCTTGATATCACCACCGATATAGGTTGCATTGTAAAAGTTCAGTTGGGGAGATCAGGTTTTACCCATCATACTTTAGACTGGTAATTGATGTTTTATTTTCTGTTATTCATTGTTGTTGAACTGGTATGTGTGTTTGTAAAAATCTAATTTGCTCTAAACTCCTTCCCACAGTAAGAAACATCGTTGTGATTGGCAAGATTAATGATTTGATGTGTGTGTGTGTTCAAAAGTTAGAGAAGGTAGTAGGTCTGCAGGTCAGTAATGAATGTAGTTACTGTCAGCCTGCCATCTTTTTACTTCACCATGCTTTGCCATACATCACTCATTATGACTTACAACCTGCCTACCCATTTCCGAAGCTCATCACTTTCCCATCCTACTGTTCACCACTTTCCCATCCCACTGTGCAGGCTTGGGAATGTTGTTCTGGCATAAGCACACGTGGACCGTGCGCTGGCGGACCTGGCCAACTTCACCCCCTTTCCTGATGAGTGGACAGTTGAGGACAAGGTTCTCTTCGAACAGGCTTACAACTTCCATGGCAAACAGTTCCACCGCATCCGTCAGATGTAAGATGACCATGTGGTTCAGGACCCCCTCCACAGTCAGAAAGTAGGGCAGCGGGTGTTCACTCTTCTTTTTATCGCAATCTTTCAGACAAATATGAGTAACAGGATGATGGATTTTATAGACTTTCCATACAATTATAACGCAGAATAACACTTTTGTATTGACTCGTCTAGCAGTCACAAAGGAGACTAATGTATTATGTATGCATTGACTTTCCTTATGACAATGGAAAAGCATGGGTTATTAATTGATTGTTCTCATAATCACAATATAGCCTAATGATTATTGATTGATTGTTCCTACAATCACAACATAAGTGTTCTCATAATCACAATATAGCATAAGTGATTGTTGATTTATTGTTCCTACAATCACAACATAAGACATACATTGACTGTTCTTGGTAACCTCTCTGCAATGGTACCTCTCTGCTTCAACCTTGAGAATGTCATTAACCGTTCGGCGACAACGTGGCTCATCGCCGTTTGGCGACTAACTAGGGTGACCCAACACCAGATACTCTCACTCTTGAACATGACGAGAAAGAAAGCCACCGATAAACCGTCATAGTTCTGGTATTCACTGACACGTGCCTCACAACCATTAGTTTCATCAGAGCGGTGTTCGGTCAAGTGTTTTTATCCATTTCTGTTGATAAGTTTTTCATTCATTATGGCGTCACAACTAAGCACTTCAGGTACTCGGCCTTACTGTACATTTACTACAGATCAGGTGCTGGAAATGTTGAGTTAGACAGTCAGTTGATACTGATTTGGATCAAGAACACCCAGATGGTGACCAGGATAGAAGTAAAAAGAAACACACCCGAAGGTGCTGGGGAGGAGCCAGAGAAGCACTGTCTTCACCCGCCTTTTGAGCAGTCCTGTACCACCCTTGGAGGCCTGCGCTGTGTTTTACGATGGGTACAGGCACGCGCAGGACACTCCATTAAGATATCAAGGGACATAACTGCTCCTGAACAGAGGTAAATCAGACTACAGGATGCAACTCATAACAGCCTTAAATAGTATCCCCATGGGGGTACCAGCCCGTATTTCATGACTGCAGAGCACACCCCACAGACCCAACCACCCTGCCCACAGACAGATGAAGACAGTGCCACTCCAGACACAGCCCAGCTTTCGCCATACGGTCTTATGTGCCCTCAAAGAGAGAATCCAAAGTTGTAGTCTTTCCCACTGTCAACAGGACTTTCCCTGTGGTCAGTGGGTCTTTCCTCGCCGTCACTGGACCTTTCTCCAGGGTCAGGATGGTGACCAGGATACATTATCAGACAGTGGAAGCTCGACCCAATCAAAACAAGCGTGGCTGACCCAGTTGCACGTGTGGCAAGCAGAAGGGGGTGGCCTGCGCACTGTGGGCTTGCGTGCTGTTGGCAATGAGCCAACACAAACTGACGCTGATAGTAGTTTCGGGGGGGCCGGATAGCTCAGTTGGTAGAGCGCCGGACTCGTGATCCTGGGGTTGCGGGTTCAAAATTTCGGTATGGGGGATTTTTCCCTCGGAGTTAACATTGGTTCTGACTCCATTCCCCATATAGTCCTTCGAATGAGACTATAAACCGAGGTTCCGTGTGTGAACGCACGCATAACATCTTGCACACATGTAAAATCCCATCACCAACTTTCGGAAGAGAAGGCCAGTTTGGCCGTTGGTATGGATGACACGTGACACATAGCATGCACCTTTTTCCGAAGATGGAGTATGGCTGCCTTAATGGCGGGATAAAAAAAGGGTCATACACACAAAACTCCACTGCCTGGCTATACAGGGAGTGTCCGCAGGAGTATCAGCCTGCGTACGCAGAAAGAAAGAAAGAAAGAATAAGTAGTTTTCAAAACTGATAGTGGTGTGAGACGACTGACAATAAACGGTGAGGGCGAACAACACGGAGCACAAAGGCGCCAAGGTCGAAGGGGGCGTGGCAGAGTGACACGTGGCAGAGGTGTGCAGCTGCAGAACGGCAAACTAGGCCAGCCACAGAAAAGTTTGACAGAGAGAATGGCTCCTCAGGTTCCAGAGGCCAACAGGCAAATGAATGACTGTTTTCATAAAACATTATTGCTTTCAAAAGTAAGAATGAAAGATAGATGTGTTGTGTGTGTGTGTGTGTGTGTGTGTGTTCCCTTTTTCTTTCTTTCATGTGTGTACCAGTGGAACAAAAGTTTGTGTGTGTCTGTGTTTGTGTGCGCTATTCCCCTTTTTGGTGTAAGAAGTGTGGTGTGTGTGTGTGTGTGTGTTTGTGTGAGCGTGTTGTATTGTAGTGTATGTGTGTGTGCTATTCCTCTTCGTGGGAAGATGTGTTGGTGTGTGTGTTGTGTTGTGGTGATGGGGGGGGGGGGGGGGGGGGGTGTTTGTGTGTGTGTGTGTATGTGATTGCTTTTCTGCATCACAGCACAGACAGTAGAAGTAGTGTCATTTGTAGTTGTAGAATTTTTTTTTTCATTCTGTCTGAAAACTGAACCCTGGACACACTCACAAACTTGATACTTGCCTGTCTATTGTGCACTGCCATGACCAGCTTTCCGATCTGGAGTATATATATGGTTTTGAGGCTGTATTTTTCATTCTTCTGATGGATATTACATACTTTTTGGTCTTCATTTGGTGAGTGGAGTATTTTTCCTTTCTTGTTCAGAGTTTGTTGGCATGCTTACTTCTTTTTCATGTTGAGATGAAAGATAGCATTCCAAATTTTATTTTGCATTTTTTAAAACTTAAAATTACTATAAAAAAAAATTGAAATTGTTCTTGACTTACCCTTACTATTATTATGATATTACAAAAATAGACTTTTTCTCCTCCATTAAAAAAAAGAAAGAATGAAAATTGGTTTTCTCGTTCCTGAGATATCTGCGTTTCACACATGCTGGTATGAAATGATGGCATCGGCGGGAACGAAATGGTTGATCGTTTAGCCAAGAACGCCACAAGAGAGAAACTGTCCAACACTTATATCCCCTGCTCAGATGTGAAACCCAAAATTAACGATTATGTGAGAGACCTCTGGCAGGAGGATTGGAACACACAGACGAATAACAAACTCTTTCAGATCCGTCCAAACCTTAAAGACTTCCTCCCATCTACGTCGGGTGGTCGTAAAGAGGAAACGGTTCTGTGCCGGCTGCACACCGGCCATTCGTATTTTACCCATTCTTACCTTTTAAAGAGTGAAGAAGCTCCGTGGTGCATTCCATGTCATGCACCACTCACAATGAAACATGTTCTTTTAGAGTGTTGGGACTTGCACGATGTGAGACACAAACATTTTACAGCGGAGTCCATGAAGATCCTGTTCAGGGATGTCCCGCCTGACGTGATCCTTGGGTTTTTGAGAGAAATTAACATTTTTCATCTGATTTGAGATTTTACGGAAGAAGGATTTTTAACAAAGTTTCTGGTTCGTTTGTAGACGATGTCATTTAACGAGATGTGTGAAAGGTTTTTTTTTTTTTTTTTTTTTTTTTAAATGACTGGTGAGTTGATTTTAACGTGGTGACAGCCCTGATGTGGCCCTCTGCGGTCGGCTGGGCTATAAGCAACATTATCTTATCTTATCTTATCGTATGAAATGATAGTTTTTTGCAAAAAATGGCTGGCGATGGGGATTCGTGCGAAACAGAATGCCTGGCAGTGAAAGGGTTAAAGAGAGGTCTTTGGAGAGAAGATCTTTACAAGGACGATGACTGTCAAACAGCATTAACACAAGGAATATATATATATATAGATATATCCAGACAGAGAGAGAGAGAGAGAAGGCATGTGTTAAAAAAAAAACGCACACAAAAAAACCAAATGAGAACGACTAGAGTTTTCCATCTTTCAAAGTTTCATCAGTCCACCATCTTCATAAAATCTGTGTTTTTCCTTGTATTGGTAACTGATAGAATTTAAAAAACTTGTTGCAATCATGTTTGGTAATTGCTTCTTTCACTTTTGGTTTGGGCTACAATTTTCATACAGTCTTTCAGTGTTACCTTAGTTTAAAAAAAATCATTTGATGATTTATTTGCACTTTGAGATCCCATTCCTGCTGTGATCATGTTGTGCCACAAGATAGCATTTTGACCGTTTAAAATTCCACACTCGTGTTTCATATGAAAAATGCTTTCACAGTCTATACCTATTCAGTTCATGAAACATGAAATGCATGTAGAACTTAATTTGATACTCATGTTGACAATTGGAAAAATGATTGAATTGGCATTCACACCATGAATTTGCATTCACACCACCCTTCAGAAGGGTCAAATGTGTTAAGAACTAATGGTTGCAGTTGTTGTTCATCACTTCAGCACGCATACTTAAAAAAATGCTTGTTGATAATGAGTAGGTGGGTCACTAGTAGGAATAGGGAGAAGTTTTTCTGCAGAGGTGAAAAACAGTATGACAGACTGAGAGATGATGAGTTGCAGAAATTTTGGTAACTGCAAGGAGGGATTTGTACAGATGGGCTGTCAGCTTTCTACAGGATAAAGTATTGTGTCTTGAATTGTCTAGCAAGCACAGTATGGTATCATGCATTATGTATTGACTGTCCTCCATATATGATGGGATGACACAGTGTGTCTTTACTGTCTTTACAATCAAACATAGGAAAGCTCAATCAGGATTATGATGTTGACTCTTTTCAGTCATCAGCTAAGATAACTCATTGTGTCTTTACTCGACTTTCATTCAGAAGGTTGTCTTGAGTTTCCATACTGTCTAAATTTCTCATCCAATCTCAAGTTTCCACACTGTCTGAATTTCTCACTCAACTTCCACTAGAGAACAGAGGTCCTCTTTTGCCAATTTTTGTTACAGGATTATAACTCTTTTTCCCACAGTTACTATTATATTATCTCTTGGGATCTCTTGGCAAGACCGGAAGACAAACGACCTTGTGAGGAGCCAAATAACATCACTTGCAGGCCCCCAAGAACCCCTCTTGGCAACAGTCAAGAAGAGGAAGCTGTCGTGGTTCGGGCATGCCATACGCCACAATTCACTGCCCAAAACAGTCATCCAGGGCACGCTGGAAGGCAGCAGACGAAGGGGACGACAAGCCAAATGCTGGATGGACAACATCAAAGAATGGACCAGGATGGATGGCCCTACGCTGATGCGACAGGCAGAGGACAGGGCCGGATGGCGGTGCCTGGCTTCGAGAGTGTCTCTCATCTCTCCTCTACGCCCATCATGGGCAAGAGAATGATGATGATGATGACTATTATATGACAAGAGTTCAGAAATTTCAAAGAGGGTTTTATTTATTGTGGCCAGTACATCTGTCATTCCTTTTTGGCCAACTAGTATGAACCATTACTAATTTTCTTAACAACCACCATTCTTTTAATTCTGTCAGTGGGAGACATGCTACAGTATGTGAAACCCAAAGCAAAAATCCTGCTGTGATTTCTTATTTGGGCCTAGAGATACTTGCATACACAATTAGGCACAAGCTTCCTTCAAGTAAGTCGTTCTCATGAGTGCATTTACCTCTTTCAACCCTTCTGAGTTTACAGCCTTGGCAGCCTATCTTCTGCCTTGCCAGTTAGGGCTGTTCTAATGTAAGGGATACTTCACTCCACTCTTCTGATTTAAAAAAAACAATTACTGTGCTGCCAAATGAAAGAATAAACAACAAATTCTAGTCGTTTTGACCTCATTTGTCTTCTTCAGGCAAGACGACAACATTCAAGACAATGACATTGAAGGATGAACAGTCATGTATCCCCTCGAGCTGGGCACAAAGTGAATGTGGAATCAAAACGAGGCTGCTGAGAGGGAAGGCAATACCAGCTAAAATAAAGATATGAGGCAAACAAAATCCCATGATTATTGTCAAGGGATTGTGTAGTAAGATATAATCATTACAATTTCATGTGATATGATGTGCTTTCAGATCTGTGATGGTTTAATAAACAAGGATAAGAACAGACTGGATGTGTATTTCAGTTCTGAATATATGGAAAACTGTTTTGCCACACTGTTATAACAAAATCAATGAATAGCACCAGCCGCCGTGGCGAAGTGGTTAGCGTCGCGGACTCCCGGCTGGGAGGTCGTGGGTTCGAATCCCATCAGAGTCATGTGGGTTTTTTCTGCTCCGACCGGCTCCTACCCAGAGTTGAGTTTGCTGCGGACTCAGTTGGGAAGACTGGGACCACACAGTCGAGTTTCATCCACTTAATGGAGAGTGTTGCTCAAATTTCCTGACCAACACTGCAGGTGCCTGTATCTCTCGGGCCTGGTTGACGCCAGGATATATTATGAAAGGAAGCGTAGAGTACAGCCCTGTCATGTAGTCTCAGACCGAAATGGAAATCCGTAGCATCATCTTAATCATCCTCATTCCCATTGATCAGCATTAAGAAAAAATGTCTCAAGTTCTGTGGCCCTTCATGCCCTGCTCTCATGGTGACCTCAATTTCGATGTCCTCTCCACGTCTGTGGCCTTGGTTTGCTTCCGTCGGGGTCACCGGTATCGGCGGGTCCATGGGGGCTGTCGTTGGACGGACGTGGTGGCGCCCTCCGGAGGGAGAGCTCACTCACGCCGGCTCCGCGACTAAGCAATTATTGTCGTCAGTAGGGGGCTTAGTAGGTGGTGTCCTGCGTATGTTAGATCAGAACAGGCGCCACTGAACACCACCGAAGTGACTCGGCAGCAGTGCAGTGTCTCCTCCGGTGGGTTGCCTCTTGACAACTTGACACTGACTGCTCCCTGTGGGTTGCTGGTGCCGGGGCTGCGGCGGGGCCAGCCGGGCTATGGCTGTGGACGGGGTGTCGGAATGAGCGGCGTGGGTGCACTGCCTCTGAGGTGGCGCAGAGGTTGGGACAGCAAAAAAAAAAAAAAAAAAAAAAAAATCAATGAATAGCTACATATCAAAATTCTATATGATATGTATCTTTGGACTTGTAATGTTTGGACAAACTCAAACATTTGTTTACTTTTTACATCACTCCGTATTTGAATGTAAATGGTAGATTCAGTTTTGGTCCAAATGCTCTGAAACTTTAACATGTTATAGACAAAGCTTTTATTTTTAACTCTAAAATTAAAAAACTATAACTTGCGTAGTTTTTAAGTAATACTGGTTTGAGTACATCAGGTCTGTTGCCCAAGCATTACTTGGATGGAAGTTCATGGCACTGTTTGGTGGTGCTTGAGCAATGCTAGGGTGCAGGGTACAATGAGTTAATGGTCAGTCTGTGCAGGAGAAATCTATAGGAAAAGATGAATGGGCTGAAATAGGAGTTATGGTAATAATAATAATAATAATGAATACTTATACAGCGCCTATTCTCGGCTAGAGACCAAGCTCTAAGCGCTTTACAATCAACGCTCATTTACACAACGGGCTGCCTACCTGGTTTAGTGCCGACTGAAGAGCTGCCAGCCGGCGCGTCATTCAGTCGTTTCCCGTGTCATCCAGTCAGTATCGTTCAATATCGATCACTCATTTTCCTTACTTCCTTCATTCTTTCCATTTCTCACGCAGGGTGCATGCTATGTGCAACGTGTCATCCATACCAACGGTCAAACTGGCCTACTCTTCCGAAAGTTGGTGATGGGATTTTACGTGTGTGCAAGATGTTATGCGTGCGTTCACACACGGAACCTCGGTTTATAGTCTCATTCGAAGGACTGTATGGGAAATGGAGTCGGAACCAATGTTAACTCCGAGGGAAAAATCCCCCAGTACCGAAACACCCCGGCGGAGGTTCAAACCCGCAACCCCAGGATCACCAAGATTACGAGTCCGGCGCTCTACCAACTGAGCTATTCCGGCTCCCTTGCCGGTATCATATTAACCATTAAAATTCGGCCAGACAGGGCGAAACAAGATGCTGTGACTTGCTAGTATGAGACATGGTGAATAAGACAAAACAGTGTCAGGTTTCTCAAGCATTCTGGATGACTTCCTTTATTGTGGTATCTTCAAATTTTTCCTAGAAAACTTTCAGTCTCCTTTTGAGGCCTGCCCTGGAGAATGGGAGATGGAGTTAATATGGAGATATTTTAAAATATTTGTCTTGTCTGGCATAATATGTAATGTTGCTGGACAAATATAGAACAGGTCGTAGGATCCTAATCTTTTTTAGGAACTGAATTTCTTTGCATGATCATCAAGATCTTTTGAAAATGGTTAGGTGAGACTATTGTATTTGTGTTGTGTTTAGCAATGGCTTGTGTGTGTCAGTGTATGTGTGTCTTAGTGTATATACATGTGTGGACATTACTTAAGAATGTCCGTGATTAAATCACACATATGTGTAAAATATTCAGCTTCCAGACAAGTCTATTCCCAGTCTGGTAAAATACTTCTACTCTGGAAGAAGACGCGATCACGCACCAGCCTGATGGACCGACATGCCAAGAGACGGCATGGACACAGGCAGGAAGGTGATCAGGATGGAGATGGGGCCTCTGACTCCAGTAGTGACGTCTGTGGTCATGACTGGATATGAAGGTCAGGGACTACGCTTCACTTCATGGTGAAGTGGATTTGAGTTTCTGCTTTCCCACTGACACAGGATCTATTTACACTGTACAAATGCAGGGATATGAGCCAGATTGCTGGTATCAGGATACTCATTTTACTGTATGCACGCTGTTATGTCTTGTAATTGAAACAAACTGAATTTTGTGCACAAATTAATTTTGAATTATGTTATCATATATAAATTGGAAATGTAGTGATGTCTGAATCAGGTGTTGATATGCAGTTTGTGATGATGTATTATTGTAGTCTTGATTGGAAGACTGTGATGTTTGCAGGCGGAAGAGGAGGAGGTGTGCAAGAACTGTGGGTTGCAGACCACTCACTTCACATGACTAGCGTCGGCTCCCAGTGCTCCACTTGCTACCAATATTGGAGGTAAAGTGTGCACACCATCAGGTTTGTCTGAAGTTAGGATGTCAATGTGCCCCCCCCCCCCAATTTCAGTTTCATCCCCCCTTAGAATTCATATTCTTCCCATTTGAACAATGCAGATATCAACTTTGGAGTGGTGTGTGATTTTTCCAAGTTTCCTGATGACCCCATGGACTCTCTTTACTCTAAAGATCCTGTTTGATTTAGCCTCATACTGAAAAGATTCCACTAGCTCCATGGTGTGCAGTCCTTTTTTGCTGAACAATGTTCCAAGTTTTCATCCTTCACAAGAATTTTCACTGACTGTTCCAATTCTGAGGGGGTTGCCTCTGCTGAGTATTGTGCAACAGGTCCTCCTCAGAGAGGTTATAATCACATTCCCACTGACAGCTCCATCTACACTGCTGAGTTGACAGCCGTGGTCCTGGCTCTTGAAGTGGTTTCTAAATCCAAACATAAAGATTTTCTCATTTTGTCAGACTCCCTTTCACTGGGAGCCATTGCCAGCCGTAACCTCAAGCACCCACAACTGCTGAAGTTATTTAATTAAACTGTACACCTCTCTGAAATCAGATGGATATAATTGCTTTGGTTCTCAGTCATGTGGGCATTTGAGGCAACAAAAAAGCAACAACAAAAGGATAAAATCAAAGCACCTTTGGTTCAAATAAAGAAAGCATATACTACCAAGAATGAAAAGAGCGCCAAAGTTTAAATCCAAATTCTGCACACCTAAAACATCCATTGCACTCAAATTATCATATCTTACTTCAACACAACCAAGGGAACAGAAAGTTGCCCCAGCTTCCTCCAGCTTTTTTTGTGTTTTGTTTTTTGTGCTGTTCCATCTTCTGTGCCACCTCAGTGGCACTGCACCCAAGCTGCTCATTCCGACCCTCCGTCGGAATGCATTTGACAGTTGTTACGATTTCTGACAGTCGTAATGATTGTGGACAAACAACATTTCCGCACCTTCTCTGCTTCAACGCGCCATTGTTGACGAAAGCTCCAGCCTCGATTTGAAACCTTTGTCTTTGGTGCTATTTACAGCACAGTATGGAATCTGTAAATTCGTTGTCAGTAGAACTGCGAGAAAAAATATGTTTGTAATTTTCTGACATACTGCTTATTACTAGTATGGATATCACACTCGTCTGCAGCCATTGTATCGAATTTTGTTCAGAAAACACCTTTCTCCATTAGGTTAGTGTTGTCGACATGCAGAGTTAAATGAACACGAAACCGAAACAAAGTTTGTGTGAACTATCGAGTGATTTGCTGAGCGACATGATTTGACATACGGCGTTACAACCGTTACACGGATTTTTACTGCTTAACAGCATTGAATACAATCAGAAATAGAAACATTTTTTATATTAACATGGTTGCCGTTGATTTTTTCTGCATCTTTTATTCATATTGTTCTGATGGTATGCAATTTAGATATGTGTCCATGCTTAGACACCAACCTCATCACTCGTTCCGCCACCTTGGGTGGGAAAATTTATCCAAGAAAAAGTGTGCAACTTGGGTATTTTCAAATGAAGGCATACACCCAAGCTCACCATGTTATATTATGTATCTCTTCAAGGTATATATAGAGCATCAAGCAATAAATAAAAAAGCATTGGTAATTTTTTAACTCTTTATTTGTGCAATAAATATACAAGGGGTCTGGACGATCACCTTTTGTCACAAGCTCATATATATATATATATTGTTTATATTGACATGCAAATGCATGTGTTTGCGTTGCTTTCTTAGTGTGTTATTTGTTAATTTGATGTTAAAGGATAAATGGGTTATTATTTCTATTTGGTGCTATATAATGGTAGATTTTCATTGATTTCATATGTTCGTAGCTTTGTACTCATTGTTTGATAATTGCCCCAACATTTTTACCTTTTTCCCCTTGCAATAATTAGATTTTAAACACTTGCAAAACAACACTTACGCAAGTACCAACGAACACATTTGTTCATATCAATTTTGCATGCAGTCATCCCCTTTCCCCACTCTCCCTTTATCCTTCCTCTCCCCATCCTTTCCCACCTAAAGAAATTTCACTTTTAGTGAACAGACGTTAAAAAGAATAAGTAAGAACAACGCACCCCAGCACGCATGCATGCACACACGCACACACCACACACCACAAAACCCCACACACACACACAATTCTCTCGACTTCGACACAGAATGATTGGTTCTTGGATGACAAGACAGAAAATATTTAAATGTTAGATTAGAGGAGTTGGAGGCAAGAGGGCAAATGTCAGGTTGATGGAAAATAAAGAGAGAGAAGAGAAGAAGAAGAAGCTGTTGGGTTTGGGGTTTGTTGTCTTGTTACGTTATCTTCCATTTATCTCAGACATCAAGACAACAATTTTGTTGTCTTGTTATGTCATCTTCCGTTATCTCAGATATCTACTTAGATCTAATGTATTATTATCTTTGTTACAAAGGATTTAACATGATGAAAGATGATTGTACAGGAGAACAAGATAGACATCTAAAGGGATGAAGCATGATGTTACAAGAGAATAGGGTAGATGTACAAGGTAATGAAAGATTACTTTACAGGAGAACAGGGGAGATGACTACAATGATAAAAGATGAGTTTACAGGAGAACATTGAAATTGAGTTGATGGAGATGATATTACAGGAAAACAGGGAAGATGACTACGATTATGGAAGATGCATTGCGGAAAAACATTTAAAATGTCTAAAGTGATGGAAGAAGATATTACAGGAGAAAGGGGAGACATTTAAGGTAACAAAGAACAAAGTAGTCTATAACAGGAGAATAAAGAAGATTTTTTTAAAGGTAACACAAACGACTTGTTGCAGGAGAACAGGGGAGGTACGTGTGGCAGGGCCCAAGCGTCACGAATCATTGCAGAGTCGGCACAATCCCATTAAGCACAAACGGCGCCCTCCCAAGGGAATGTACTTGGACAGCAGCGACCTTCACACAATGGTGACTTCCTCCCAACCCCAGGCCCAGGCCGTCCTCAAGACACTGGATTCAGACATTGTAACCCTTAAACGTCAGGTCAGTTCTTTTGGCTGTTAACAAAGGCAGGGCTCCCACTTTTCTGTAAATTCATGGAATCAGTGAAAAATGTTGATGGAAATCAGGAAAATTGTGTTTTGTTTGTTTTGGTTATTTTGGGGGGAAATCATGGATGAAAAAAATGTGGCAGTCGAAAATTCTTGAAGTTTTGATTATATGTTCAGCATGCTAGCAGATGACCCTGAACTTTTGAGATTTCATGTTCTTCATCAGAGCGTCTGTTTGCCATCTTGCCTGCTGGCTTATTGGCAAAAAATCGGACTTGGGTATTATGCGTTGGCAAGATGCTGCCCAAATGAGAGATGGATTAAGGTTGTACAAGGAAAAGATCCTTGTAGTGGCTGGACTGAAAAAAGGATATTTTAGCACCGCTTGGCTGGAGGTGTTGCAAGCTGGCGGAAGCTACCAGCCACTGTGATGAAGTGGTTAGCGTCGCGGATTCCCGGATTGAAGGTCGTGGATGCAATTCCCATCAAAGTCATGAGTGATTTTTCTGCCCTGACTGGCTCCTACCCAGAGTTGAGTTTGCTACTGGCTTATCTGGGAAGAGTGGGACTGTACAGTTGAGTTTCATCCACTGAATGGATGCGTCTCTGAGTGTTCCTCAAATTTCCTGACCAACACTGCAGGTGTCTGTATTTCAAGGGCCTGGTTGACGCTGGAATATATTATGAAAGTAAGTGTAGAGTAATGCCTTGTCATGCAGTCTTAGACCGGAATGGATACCCATAGCATCATGTTCATCATCCTCATTGTCATCAATCAGCATTTTTTTTTAAAAAGTCTCAAATTCTGTTGCTCGTTATACCCTGATCTCATAGTGACCTCAGTTTCCATGTCCTCTCACGCCTGTAACCTTGGTTTGATTCCGTTGGGGTCACTAGTTTCGGCAATTTCATGGGGGCTGTCATTGGACGGACATGGTGGCGCCCTCTGGGACAAGAGCTCACTCACACTGGCTCTGTGACAAACAATTATTGTCGTCAGTAGGGGACTTAGTAGGTGGTGTCCTGCATATGTTGGATCGGAACAGGCACCACTGAACACCATCAAAGTGACTCTGCAGCAGTGCAATGTCTCCTCCGGTGGGTTGCCTTTTGATGACTTGACCTTGACTGCTCCCTGTGAGGGCTGTGGCGGGGAGGGGCTATGGACGGAGGGTCTGAATGAACAGCTTGGGTGCAGTGCCACTGAGGTGGCACAGAAGATGGAACAGCGAAAAAAAAAAAAAAAGCTGGAGGAAACTGGAGCAACTTTCTGTTCCTTGGTTGTGTTGTTTGAGTGCAATGGATATTTTAGGTGTGCAGAATTTGAATTTTCTTCTTTGGCGTTCTTTTCATTCTTTGTAGTGTAAGCTTTCTTTTATTTAAACCAAATGTGCAAAAGGTGCTTTGATTTTCTCCTTTTGTTGTTGCTTTTTTGTTTTTAAAGTCTAGATAGAAAGATCAGATAAATACATACCCAAATATAATTCAAAATGATATTTTACTAAAAAATAAAGCACAAATAACCATTGTCAGGAGTATTGCGGTTGATGACTACATGTTTACTTAAGGGCAGATAGCTGACAGACACATCGTTTTGATTTGAATGTGTACAGGTACAGAACAATAAACAGATGCTGAGTTTACAGAAACATAAACTGGGCACAGGAGTGGAGGACTTCCGACCAGCAGAGGTAACACTGGTGTGTGTGTGTGTGTGTGTGTGTGTGTGTGTGTGTGTGTGTGTGTGTGTGTGTGTGTGTGTGCATGCATGCATGTGTGCGCTCGTGTGCATGTAAGAGTGCATGCACTTGCAGGCAGTGTGTGCATTTGTGTATGTTTTTGGGTGTGTGGGTGTGCGTCTGCACTTGCATGTGTTTCTATATGAAAAGTCATTAGGCAACAATTGATACAGTAGCTTCCCACACTCATCCTGTACCTGTCATGAACTTGTATGTATACTTGTATTTTTGTAAGGGTATCCAGTTGATATGAAAAAAGAAAGATCATTATAATTATGCCAACAGGTATTTTACAGAGATAAGATGATTTGATATTGCACAGATACTTCTGTGCAAAATATTTGACAACTTTGCACACACACCAGCATACATACACACATGCACATGTGCGCGCACACACGCGCGCGCGCGCACACACACACACACACACACACACACACACACAACCCATGCAGATGTTAAATCATTTGGTTGGCATTATAATGCCAAGCATCAAACCCTTTGACATGGGCTGCTTGTTGTGTTGGCAGCTGCCCCATAAGATCAACTCACGATGGAGCAATGAAGATCTGTTGCTGGCTGTTCAGGGTAAGTTTTGCCTTCCTCCCTGTGACTGTGTCATATGTTCTGTATTTTCCTCCTCTTTCTTCTCTGCTCACTGTCATCTGTTTTTTGTTCAGATTATTCTTTGTGGTATCTGTCTCTAGAAGGCTGTTCTCTGTATTCCTTCTTTGTGATGTTGCTCTGGCTAGCACCGTTTCCTTTCTCTGTCATGTTACTCTCCTTTATGACTTTTCCTATGATATTATCAGTAATCTTTTTTTCTGTGATGTTGACAGGAGTCCGAAAGTATGGCAAGGACTTCAAGGCCATTGCAGATGTCATTGGTAACAAACTGGAAGTGCACGTTCGTAGCTTTTTCATCAACTTCCGACGCCGTTATAATCTGGACGAGGTGTTGGCGGAATATGAGGCTGAGCATGGAGCCCAAGTCATCAGTGATCAAGAGGAGACAACTGTCAGCCATGTTCTTCTCACCTCTGCATCCACTCCTGCTGCCTCCCAGTTGACCTGTCAGGAGGTCAAGGACTCGACACAGGTCAGTGCAGTTCAGTTTCTTTTAAGTGGTTTTGACGGAACACTGCAGAGAAACTGAATGGTCAGTGGGTAAATTATATTTGATTCTGGTTAAATGTCAAGTTCTCTCTCAAATTTTGAGTCAAATCCTGCATCGTACCTGTCCTAAAGATTGTCATTTTTGGTGTCCATCTTAAAGTGTTATAATTCAAGTGATGTTGCTGTTGTGTTTAGGTTTCCTTCCTCTAATTTTTCGTATGATTACCCCTGTCTACAATACCACCTTTCTGGGTGCGGACATAAGCCTGAATGTAACTATCAAATAAATGAGCTGATATTAGGAAATCAAACAACAAAAGCACAAAAATACAAGATGCAAGTAGTACTTCTTTCAGTAAACAATGCAAACAGACAAAGAAATTTTAGACAGATACATCTGCATCAGACACTACAAACAACAGACATAAAAATGCACCAAACAGACATAAAAAATGCACCAAACTAAATGATACTCCATAGATCACAGTCACAGACCAAAAGTCATTTCCAAGGTGACTATGTTCTGGAGAGTATTGTTTTGTGTATTGTCAGAAACAAAAAGAATAAAGGTTGGGGTATAGAATTTAGGGATACCCAGTGATAAAACATGATGAAGGTGGAGGTGGTGTGTTCATCAGGGGAAGGGGGAGGGGGGCCTGGAGATAGGGATAGAATTTGGGACAAACAGTAAGAAAAATAATGAAGGTGGCGGGTGGTGTGTTTTGGCTGGGGGATGTAGAATGAGGGACACAATGAAAGTAATGGTGGAGTTGGTGTTTTCAGTGGTAGTAGGTGACTGGATCGGTGGCAGAAGGGGAGCGAAGCGATGAGGGTCTGGAATGAGAGACAAGTAGTTATAAAAGTAATGAAGGTGGAGATGGTGTGTTTGGAGGAGGGGAAGGGGATGGAGGGGATTGGAATAAGGGATACATAGTAATAAAAGTGAAGTTGGAGACGATGTGTTCAAAAGGTGTGTGTATGTTGGTGAAAGGGGAGAGGGGGGTTGGAATAAGGGACAAATAGTAATAGAAGTGACAAAGGTGGAGGTGTGTGTTCAAGTTGGGAAGGGGGAGAGAGGGGTGGTTTGAAGACGAGACACACAATCATGAGATGAAGGTGTTTGTTTAGGTAGAAGGGGTGGGGTTTGAGGTTGGAATGAGGGACACACAATGATAAATGTGATAAAGATGCACTTTGTGTGTTCAGGCGGAGGGTGGAGAGTGCAGAGAAAGTCCAGCAGTGGGCAGACCAGCCCCCCACATGAATGGCACGACGGGAACAGCAGCAACGCTCACCTTCATCCACCTCCCCTCCTTTCTCAGCCAGCTACCCAACTGCCTGGACATGTGGCAGCCATCGCCCCCTCCTCCACCACCTCAGCCAGGTAAAGGTCAAGCTTCTTACACCTTGATTTGTCTCATTTTTATATGTTTATTGATTTTTATATCAAATTATCTGGATGTATGTATTTATCTTAAAATAAAGTTATCTTAATGGTCCTGTGCCCCTTATGTTATAGTTCAGTGTTATAGTTCCTGGTTTATTCTTTCTCCACATCCCCCCCCCCCCCCACCTTTTTTTTTTTTTTTGCCTTGGTGCTCTCCCTTCTGTCCAGTCGGTGGCATTAGTCCTATGTCGGCCATCTCCACGTCTCCAGATGTGACTTTCATTCAGGCTAGGCCTATGCTATCTTAGTACCAGAAGTCTTTAGGGAATATGAAAAATGACAACATCTTAACCCTCTGCCTACTGCATGACTTTGTGCTACATGACTATGAGAATACCATGCTAAGTGAAGTAACTCCATACACACTCACCTTAAAGAAACTTCAATAAAAAAATTTCCTTTTCACTCATCAATTCCATAAATTTGATGAAAAAATTCCAAAGACATCACTGCATCCAAAACAGCCATTTTTTACCATATGTAATAAACTGGTACTTGAGGGGAAAAAAACCAAAGGAACAGACTAATTCTACTTCAGTGTTCTTGGCACTGAAACAATTCTCCCTGAATTCACTGAACCCACAGAATGTCATGGATTAGGAGCACATAGGATTTTCCAAGTCTAAGCAAAGTACTGACACTTTCAGGAACAAAAGAAAGTCATTCTGTATTCTCTGCACACTAAATAATTAACTTTTGTTGTGAAAGGAGGAAAAACCCAAACCTCAACAATTTTGTTAAACTGATGGCTTCACATACAGGAAGGTTTATCTTCTAACTACTGAGAGGAAAAGAATAACAAGATGGGATTACTGAATACTGGGCTTTAAATTGTGAATGAATTCAGCAAAAATGTGCCTTTGCACAAGTGCATTGAGCAACCCACACACACACACACACACACACACACACACACACACACACACACACACACACACACACACACTGTGGTGATAAAGTACCGCTTGTCCATCTCCTTTCTGCTTATTGACAAACAAGGCAGTTTTTAATTTAGGCCAGAGTTTACCGTTACCCTTTTCTGCTTGTTTTTGTACAACAAATAAATTTGTTTCTTGCTCAGAATTCCTCTGAAATCAAAAGACTAAAGGTGACACCACAGACAAATCATGAGACACACCCACTGACTGAAATTTTGTCATCGTCTAACCTGTTTTCCTGGTTGTCAGAAGAAGCAAAAGTTTTGGGGGGCTTCATTTCTTGCAGCCTATCACTCCAGTCAGTAGTTAAAGAATTTCTAGCAGCTTTTGTTTTCAAATTTTCTCTCTTTTGGGAGGCTGGGCCCAGCAGCAATGGGTAATTCGATATCGCCATCATCATCACCGGAATCCTTATCTATTCCGGCTTCAGAATCAGTCAGCAGTTGATCTTTGTTTATAGGCCATAGCTGGCCGCAACCTTCAGCATCCAGAACTTTTACTTTTTTTTTAACTTTTTAGCAAGTTGAAGGCGGACGGTTACAACATTACTCTTGCTTGGGTTCCTGGTCATGTTGGCATCGGCGGGAACGAAATGGTTGATCGTTTAGCCAAGAACGCCACAAGAGAGAAACTGTCCAACGTTTATATCCCCTGCTCAGATGTGAAACCTAAAATTAACGATTATGTGAGAGACCTCTGGCAGGAGGATTGGTACACACAGACGAGTAACAAACTCTTTCAGATCCGTCCAAACCTTAAGGACTTCCTCCATCTACGTCGGGAAGTCGTAAAGAGGAAACGGTTCTGTGCCGGCTGCACACCGGCCATTCATATTTTACCCATTCTTACCTTTTAAAGAGTGAAGAAGCTCCGTGGTGTATTCCATGTCATGCGCCACTCACAATGAAACATGTTCTTTTAGAGTGTTGGGACTTGCACGATGTGAGACACAAACATTTTACAGCGGAATCCATGAAGATCCTGTTCAGGGATGTCCCACCTGATGTGATCCTTGAGTTTTTGAGAGAGATTAACATTTTTCATCTGATTTAAGATTTTACGGAAGAAAGATTTTTAATGCAATTTCTGGTGCGTTTCTAGACGATGTCATTTAATGAGATGTGTGAAAGTTTTTTTTTTTTTTAAATGACTGGTGAGTTGATTTTAACGTGGTGACAGCCCTGATGTGGCCCTCTGCGGTCGGCTGGGCTATAAGCAACATTATCTTATCTTATCTTATCTTTGTTTATAACTAGGTCAAGATTGATGTCAGAATTGTCTCGCTTCAAAATATCTCCAAGAGTGTAACATTCAAATTCACTCTCTTCATCACTATCTTATCAGAAAACAGATTCTAGAAGTTGCATAGTTTCTTGATCCACCATTTTCCCATAAAATCTTCATGGAGAGCTGAACTTTGAAAATTCACAGCAGCAAAACTACGCCACCAACAAAAATAAAATGGCATCCAGAAACGGCCTACTGGAAGACTCTTCTGTTGCAATTGAATACTAGGATATGTGATGGTGAAAGTGAAAGTCATGACCCAGTATTCAGCAGTTGATCTGGTATTCAGAAAGAGGAAATCTCGCGGTTGAACTCGGTCGATGCAGTAGGCAGTTGGTTAATGACGGTGTGGACATTTGAGACTGTAGAAGGATTGAGTCTTTAATAAGAGGTAAATCTTGACTTAAGAATGTTCCAGGGAAAAAAAAGAAAAAAAACTTTTGAAAAGCAAGAGTGGGGTATGGAAGGGGGGGGGGGGGGGGGGGGGGGCTTCTTTTTTCAATCATAAATCTAAGAGGTTTTTTTTCGTTGTTGTTGTGTTTAGGTTTATAACTGGGGATAGGGTGGGGGCTTATAATAAGATTTTAAAGGCCCCCCCCCCCCCCCCTTTCACATCAGAGGAGAAGTGCACTGCTGCTGAATTATTTTCTTTGGTGTTCTTATTTGATTTTTGCCTGCTCCAGTACCATGAAGGACACACAAACCATGATGCCCCTCCACAAACCAAAGACATATTCATCCAGGAATGATCGGAGGAGGAGAACAAAAAAAACAACTGTGGAAATCTACTTTGATCTGAGATACCAGGGCCAAGAGAATTTTACCAATACCAAATTGCTGGTCCAATAAATTCAAGCATAGCTGTCTAGAAACATTGTGAGGTGTAAAAGATACAACTGTTTGGTCTCAGTTTTCCAAGGTGGCCCAGTGCTGTACCGAACTTGGGATAGAGGCGAACTGAGACCCAAGACATTCTTAAATGTGTATCTGATGAGATTTGAGCCCATCACTATCCAAAGGTCAGTTGATCAGGCTGCCATGGTGACCACTATTCTTCCCCCTGTATCTCCATGTTGATTTTGTTCCTACCATCATCAGTGAAGTGGATCCACTGTCTGTCCCATTCAAGCCACTTCCCTTTTAGTATATAGTGTATTTCCCTTTCACCCTCTTAGTTGATACTTGTAACACTTATCCTTGTTTCGTTAAAAGTTGTTCCTCAAGGCATTGAGAACATTTGACTGTTATCCAAGGCTTGTAAGCCTTGTTGTCATAATGAAGAGTTCTGACAAGAGCTTTTCTTTTGTCTTTGCAGACTGCCAACACCACAGAAGACTGTTCTGCAACAACCACCACCTCTCATCCGACCTCCCATCCATTCTAGTGGCCCGCTCACCTCCACCACTCCCACCATGCACTGCTAGTACCCTTCCGAATTCGGCCCTCCGGATGCTGCCCTTCCTCCACCTCCAGCTCACCCAGCACTCCTATTGCTTTTCCCTCACCACCCCTGACTGTAGCCATCCTTGTTGTACATTAATGCTGGCTCCCTTATTTCTGTCACCACCATCTTGCTCTCCTTTCACCCCAGGATTTAACCACCCATACTTGAAACTCCTAGTGTTCTCTTTACTTCCAGTTCTCCCTCACCCCTGTAGTCCCAGTGCCCTCTTCACTTCCATCACCTCTACTCACACTGCTAGTGCCACTTTCACCTTCATCGTGTCTGCATCCAGCTGCACTGAACTGTAAGATGTGAGGATTGATCCTGTTACACAAAGTCCTGTTATGCGTGACAGATTTTGACACAGAAAGCGTCTGTGACTTTGAAGAGACTGAAGAGATCCTGTCTTGGAAAGATCCTGTTGTGTGAGACTGATACTGTCACAAAAAGATCCTGTTGTGTGGGATCCTTCAATGGAAAAATTGGGTTGTGTTGACAGATCCTGTCACAGAAAGATCCTGTTACATAACAGAACCTGTCAGGCAGATGAATCCTGAAGTGCAAGGGGATAGATCCTCTCACATAGATGGATGCAGTGCAAGTATAAGACTGATTTATATATGGATAGCTGTGGTGGTATGAGCATAGATCACTCGGTGAGGGGGCAAGTTGGATCTGTGGTGCAGAAACGGATCATTTTGTAGAGACAATGTGTATGGAATGTAGAATGCAATGTGTGTGCATGCAGAATGAGCAGGTGGTGTGTGGCAAGTCCAGCTTGAGCAGATTCCCTGAATGAGGTGATTAGTTTCTGTATGATTTACATTCAAGCGAGTTACTTGACAGTAAAAAATATGTGCATCCATTGTGAAAATGTGGGAAGTGTTGTGCACATGCACAGATTCTTCCGCCTGTGGAGTGCAGCTGTCGGTTCTGTCTTGGAACAGTTTCAGTTTCCTAAGGGAGGTGTCACTGTGTGCATCTTATCCATAAATGCTACACCACATCTGCTAAGTTTCATCTTGGAACAAAAGAATGCCACATTGACTTGTCAGTAGCTGGTGGAGGGTATCTGTCATATTTTTAAAACAAAGTAAAGCAGGGCGCTTGTTTGTCACTGAAAATGTGTGTGTGTGGAGAGACGTGTGTGTGTGTGGAGAGATGGGGGAGTTGGGAAGACCAATCTATATTTTTGAATGATGGGTTCTGTGGTAAGTCTTTCAATTTATGGAATATGACTGAACTTTGCAATCATGACAACATGAGAATTGCAGGCTGGAGAACCTCCAGGCATCCAAGGGTTTCCAAGAAAATCATCTTACTTTCATAGGCAGAAAAAAAATCTGAGGAGGAAAAAATGCTAGGTGAAGAAAAATCACGAACACATTAAAAAGAAAATGCTTAATCACCCCTACTCTTCCACTGTATCCAGTTTTTCCCAATCCAGATTTCTATGATTCTACAGGCAAAGTAATGCTGTCCATGACTTGTTGTGGTCTATCGCAGCACTTCACAGCGCTTCTGAGTACATGTATTAATCAGATGAGTTCAGTGGCAGAGAAATATGTAGGCGAACACAGTTTGTTCAGTCATTTTACTGGTTGTGCATCATGGACAGGGCAATCCAATGTCTTACATGTTACAAATCGTAATTAGAGGCAAGATGTTTGAGGAAGGCACAATTGTCAGCAGTTAGAGATAGGAGTGGATTGAAAAGACTACAGAAGTGAGCAATTTTTATCAGTGGTTTTCAGTTTGTTTTCAGAAAATGAACAAGCCAGGAATGGCACTTTGTTACTTGTTTGCTTTGTTAACAGGAGCTGAACTATGCCAGTCATAGTTTGAACAGTGCGCTTTAAACACATGCATTGCAAGAAACAGGGTGATGCTTCAAGAGCACTGGACAGCAGTCAGAATAGACTAGATTTCTTGTGTCTGATGAATGTTTAACCCCCTCCCCACTTTTTTTTAAATAACAAACATGCATGAATTTTATTTTGACAGTGTGATGACCAAGAGAAGTAGTGTTTAATATGTACCCCATGTGGTCGATAAATAATGTTTAATATGTACCCCATGAGGTCGATAAGTAATGTTTAATATGTACCCCATGTGGTCATCTCAGTTGTAAACAAGAAATGAGATGGACAATGTTTGTGTCAACAATAAAAGATGCTGTTATTTCATTACCAGGTTATACGCATGACTGTTGAGACAAACACCAATTTTTGTCTATTTATTCACTCATTTATTTTGGAGAAGTTTATTAAATTGAAGTGTGCATACTATTGTGTGTGTGTGTGTGTGCGCACGCATGCATGTATGTTATTAACATGTGTGAGTGTATTTGTATATAATCATTTTTGTGTGTGTGTGCATGTGCACATGTTTATTGTTAGTATATGTGTATATATGTATTTGTATATAATCATGCGTGTGTCGTCAGTTATTTTAGTTTCTTTGCTTGCTGTTCAGTAATTTGCATGCCATGAGAGATCACAAAAGAGTTTTCAAAGCTGCTTAAATTTCATTTTGGACGGTTGGGTCTTCGTTCCCCCTTACCACCCTCCCTCACACACACACACACACACACACACACACCACCACCACCACCACCAAACCCCTCTACTCAAACAGCTATTGATTAACTGGAAGAACAGTGAAAAAGAAAGTTATTTTGGACACTGATTTTTTGTTGTTTTTTTGAGGGGGGTAGGTGGGTTAGGAATTACATTGTTCATTAAGCACACATCCAGTAAGTAAAAGTATGGCCCTTGTTTTTTTCTTCTTCTTTATTTGCAGTGCAGTCCTGGTATTTTTTTTCTGTGACCATTGTATTGTTCCATGATTTGCTTGGAAACAACTGTTATATGGTGGTTTTGGTCACGTTTCAGTTAGCAGTTAAGTTGGTATAACCTTGGACATCGCCACTTTTGTTTGATATATTTTTTCCTAAGGTTTTGTCTTTACAGCCTTCTATAGGAGAGAGGTTTTACACTCATTACAGTGTCATAGGCCATATTTAACAACAAGGGTGTTCAGGCCACTACATTGCTTTCATGTGATTGATTGACACAGATATCTATAACAAAGCAGCAGCAATTTTGAAAGCACACACACAGGCATACTTACATGTTCTCGTGCCATGTCTCACCTCTCACCCACCATTCTCACCCTTGTCCACCACCCTCCCACTTCCAACGCTGCCTATCTTCCAAACAAGTTCACACACACACACACACACACACACACACACACACACAACACACACACATTACTGAAGAAGTGATGCAGACTATGTTTGCTAGGAACTAAGGGCTGACTAGCATGTTGGGTAAATGCATCTAACTCTTCACAAAGTCTCATCCATTGACTTTTCTGTCAAGATCTGTTATCTATCAGTCTACTTAATCGTTTTGTAAATTGTAAATGCTGCATATTGTCACCTCAAGTGTAGCTAAAAACAAAGATGTGTTATACATATAGATTTTTCATCAGGCAGTGACAGACAACACATTGATGAAACAAAAACTAAACTGAAGTGCCCATTGATGTAAGGATTTGTACTTACATTTTGTACTGATTTTTGTACGGTTCGCATTGATCCATGTGGACTGTCAAAATGAAAATAACTAAGGCTTTTTTTTATTATGGTACTGTCAGTAATAAAACCAGTGGAACATTTCTGTTCTAGAGAACTGTGACCAATTTGTCATGTTATTACTGGAAATTTTCTGTATTCAAACACTCATTGCACAGTGAGGTATCGAACCTGAATCACTGGAAAATAACAGCTTGTGTGGAGAAAGTTGCTTTGGTAGATGAAAACACTTGGGTTTAGAATTGTGCAGTCCCCCGAAGTTGGTGTATGGCTGCCTTAATGGCGGGATAAAAAAAAAACAGTCATACACACAAAACTCCACTCACTTTGTTGGGCAGACGGGTTGTAACACTTGCCTGTCTATACAGGGAGTGTCCACAGGAGTATCAGCCAGCGTATGCAGAAGAAGAAGAAGAAGACTTGTGCAATTTAGTAATGTTGCAGACTTTTCCATGCAATTGCAGTCTCACAGTCCTGGTGAACATGTCTGGATGACATCAATGATCAATGGTGAATTTAAGCTGTGCATGAATAGTTTATCACTTGCATTTTGGTACATGCCCTTTTCTGATCAGAAAGCATATTGAAGAGAACAAGAAAATTGAAGGGCAAAGGTTAAAGCAGTCAGGCACTTTGGCCAAAGAAAAATCATTGCAGAGGGCCTCATATCGTGTTTCTTTTTGGCATGAATGTTGTAAACTAGAACAATGAAGTAATAATTGTTTGGCCACAGAAGTTAACAGTAACTTTTATTTTTCACTTTCCCAGTGAGGAAAGTCACAGAAAAAATAACTTGCCCAGATCTGTGGGTTTCGCAGTTGCCTTGATTTTAGAAAATTTGCTTCCATTGGAATCTCTCACACATGAAGAACAGGAATATGCTTCCGGCATTGTGTGAATCATACAGGCTGTTGCATATTTTTATTGTTTGTATGTATGTGCTTGGTGCATAAGAAGTAGGGTTTTTTGTTGTTTGTTTTTTTGGTTTGGTTTTGTAACCTACAGTTGTTGACAAAGAACATGTGTAGGCAAAAGAAACAGGGCTGGACTATGATGCTGGTCTGATTTTCCTGTCATACACTGATTTATTTAATAATGATGATAATAACATTGTACCATTTATATAGCGTCTTGCCAAAGGGTCTAGGCGCTGATAATCCACACTCGTGTATGCAATGGGCTGTCTACCTGGGTAGAACCAACTGAACAGCTGCCTACTGGTGCTTCGTTCAGTCATTTCCTGTGTCATCTCATCAGTATTGTTCACTCATTTTCCTTACTGCCTTCCTTTACTTTCAGTTTCTCACGCAGGGTGCATGCTATGTGTAACGTGTCCATACCAACGGCCAAACTGGCCTTCTCTTCCGAAAGTTGGTGATGGGATTTTACATGTGTGCAAAATAAACACATGGAACCTTGGTTTATAGTCTCATTTGAAGGAGCATTTGGGAAATGGAGTCAGAACCAATGTTAACTCCGAGGGAAAAATTCCACTGTACCGAAACGGCCCGGCGGAGATTCAAACCTGCAACCCAGGATCGCCAAGATTATGAGTCTGGTGCTCTACCAACTTGAGCTATTCCAGGCACGGCAAGAATCTTTTTACAAACTGAGTCTCAGCAAACCTGATTGTGACAAAATCTACTAGATGGCACTTCTGAATGTGGCACTTGCACTTGGTATTCATTGAAGAGGAATTTGGGTTTGTGGCAAGAAGTATACATCAATAATCTGTTAGCCAGCAGACATAGCCAGGAAAGTGACAAACAACAGAAGTTTAGCTTTTATGTTATTTTCCTTTCATCTAGCTATGTCTCTCCATTGGCATTACTCCCATGGCGCTTCTTTCAGGTCTCCATACACAGTTACACCCAGGTCTGTTCTGTTGCATGACACCACCTCCTGTGTCCCCATCTGATGCAGTAATTGCTTTGTCATGGAGCCAGCAAGAGTGAGACTGCTGTGGAGGGTGGCACCACATCCATCCAATGACCGTTCTTTTGAACTTGCTCATATTGATTACTTTTACATGGAGTCGGGCCTGGATGTGGAGAGGAAGTTGAAACTGATGTCATCATGAACGCAGGGTAGGAAGGGCCACAGAGTTTGAGACCTTTTTTTTTCCTATGATGAAAGAGGATGAGAATTTATTTATAAACAAAATGATGCTGTGGAGTTTCATGCTGGTTGGTGACTACATGACAAGATAGGTCTCTATGCTTCCTTCCATATGTTCTGACATTAACAGGCCCAAGAATTATAGATGTATGTACCCGGAGCATTGGTTACACTAGGCAAGACTTTGTTTAGACATTTTCTAATTCCTAGGTATGTGGGCACATGCAATCTTTTGTTTGTTGTTTATCCCTCCCGTATTATTTAGTTAGCACAACATGAAATGTCATGAAATTATCTTGAAAGGAAATCAGTGGTTGACCGGTCATGAACTCACTTTTGGCAACAAATTCTGGGGAAAAGGTCACGATACAGCAGAGGCAGCTAGCTGGACTTGCATCTGCTCTATGATTCAAATTTAAGAACATGAAGATGGATACTATCCCCAGTACCAGCAATATCTTAACACAAAAGGGGAAGCCTGGAAGTACCTGACCGTCAGTGTTTTCCAAGGGAAAGTGTCTACACATGTGTGAACACTGAAAGACAAGGTAAAGACTTGATCCCAACAAAATCAGTCATCGTCTTGACCCTGAGGCTTTTGACGTTTTGGAAAAAAAACACGTGCCTAAGGTAAAAATCAACATCAGAATTACGAAAGAAAAAAAAGCAAAAGAGAGTAAGGAGTGAGATGATGATGATGATGTCTCTCTCGGCTCGCCGTCTTCCTCAATGCCACTGGCCCCTCCATCTCAAGCGCAGCTCTATTTTACCAACATTCTGATGCTGGGTAAGTTGTATAAAAGCCCCATTACTATGGAGAAAAAAAATGACGAAGAAAAATTAATGGAGAAATATGTGGCACATGGGAAGAGAGTGGCACTACTACCACCACTACCACCAACGCCACTCGGTACCATTAGACCAACTCTTTCAATTTATGTACGAACTTGACGCCCAAGAGTTAACATCGTGCGTGATTGAATCCATGCATGCTAGTGGACGTGCGCGCGCGCGCATGCGTGCGTGTGAGTGTAAATTGACTCCCCATCACATCTCTGTCGGGAGGCTGAAATCTGTAGCTTGCAACAACAAAAAAGGTTCACAAAACCTTTCGGGTTACAAGCATCCAACTGGTCTGGATGGAGAGCTTTGACATAGGGCAATGTAACCTAGGTGCATGGACATTCTGATTTTGCAGAATCCAAAAATACCATCAGAAATTGGATATCAGCCGTGCTTTTTTTGTTGGCTTATATGAGTACGTCGAAAATGTAAGCCCTACATATTTGTGCATGTTTCCCGATTTCCCTGGAATATTATGCATTCAATACTTGTGTGATCTTAACTGCAGAACAGTGAATGTCAGACAACATGAAACACAGAAATTGTACAAGACAGAGGCCAGTGTGTCTTCTTGAATTTCCAAGAATACATTTACTGCAAACAGTTTCAGAATAAGCATGCGATGTTCATGTACGAGCTTGTTATGTGCAGGTAAGTCATCATTTCTGCAACAATCATTTCCAGCTTGGTCAGGTAGAACATATAAAAATTCTTTGTCTTCTTCAAAAGAATTTGAAGTCAAGAATGAATTTCACATTTTGTCTTAAGCAGCAATCGATCATCAGCAGTTCGTCAAGAATTCGGTTTCATTTACGCTGAAATCAAATAAGAACATAGCATGAAACACAGTGCAAGATTAGATGCAAAGAAATGTTATTTCTGCATATTTTTGCATACTGCACAACCTTGGTTGCACCAGTCGCCAAACTGCAGTCAAAGTCTGTATTGACATTCTGCAAACTGCACAGACTTGAATGGTCAGTCCAGTTAGTACAAGACTTAGTATCGCTGCACTGCCTCTGTACATGGATTTCTACAATCTTTGCAACGGCATGCTTTTGTGCATCCCATTTTACAGGATGCACACTTGCAGCGTGTTGTGGCGCAAGATGTACATCCACAAGCTGTCAGCTCAAGACAGCGCTGTTGATGTTCATGAGTCAGCAGCAGGGGTTCAAGAACCTCACTCCCGTTCTCTTTCACAAGTTTCCAGCCACTGTCAACGACAGGGAGAAGGGTGGATGAACTTCCAGTGCTCTCTTCCACACCATGTCTGAAAGTGAAATCGTCTGATGTGAAGTCTCAAGGCATCTTGCATAGATGGGAGGTTCTCAGTAATTTTGTTGACTTTGTGAAAGAGATCACATCTCAGCTGGTGTGTGGAGGTATGGTCAGTGGTTGGACTGTACAGTCTACACACAGATGACTCTGCATCTGACAGTACATACACATCAGGAAAGTCCTCACTTCCCAGGCTTTCAAGAAGATGGGAACTGTTTGTGAAGACAGGCCAGGCAGACTTCTTGCCAGTGCCAGCAAACAGCTTGTGGTATCTGATCCAGTAATCGCATGGAATGCAAGCACAGAGACCGTCTGTAGGTCAGTGAGATTGATCAGATGAACAGGGATAAAGTGCTTCTTTCGAGGTTTCCCAGCTGGCATCCAGACAACCTGCTGAGATGTGCCAGATGGGCAACAAGAAGAACAAGAACATCAGTGTCACGAGTGACGACGATTGTTTGAGGATTTCCCTTCTCACTGGCTTCTTTTGCATTGAGAATCATGCACGAGTCTGTCTCTTTATGCTCATCTGAGAACAGCTGTGAAACATCTCTCCCTGATGATGACCAGACCTTTGAAGCATCTGTGAATCCTCCACTCAGCACCAGCTCTTTGTAGCCTGGGTCACTCTGGAACATTTCAGCCAGTTCAGTACAGAGAAAGTCTGTCAAACAGGCTTTGTTTTCACCCAAAGAGATAAATCTATTCCACTGCTCAATTGCTTGACTTCCAGACTGCACATTTCTTCTGATTGCTTTCCTGTTGTCAGTTCTCTTGCTCCGAGTTGCTGGTTTGATAGTCTGGCGATTGTAACTGTCAAATATAAGGTCAACCCTGATACAGGAGTTGGAGAGGAGGTTATTCACACAGTCTACAACGCCATCATTCCATTCCCCAAGTGTTTTTGCTCCTGCCCGATTCCCCAAAGCTTGCAGCATTGCCATTCCATCAACTATGGTGCATGTTGGGTTTGGAGGTGGTATAGCATTCCGTGGCAGATCTTTCTGCAGAATTTTGCTCAGATCATCTGTGTTTTGAGGCAGTTGCAGTCTGTTGGCAGCAGTTGTCAGTGAAAGAGGCACTGGACAAAGCTCTTGTTCCATCTTGTTGATGTCAACAGATCTGCCTGCTTCCATTGCTGTTATCACTCGCTTGAACAAATCTCTTCCCAACTTTGACTTCGAGAGTGCACATGCTCTCAAAGATGTTCAGTCGCTTGGTCTTGATTCGCTTATGAAAACTGGACGTCTTCTTGGCAAGTCTGCTCTGCACAACTCTGAGATGACACACTTCCCAGTTTCTTTTGCTGTTAGCAAGTCATGAGTCACAGCATCATTGGCTACGTCACCAGTTGTGAGTGAAAAGATCTCTGGTGATGTGCAGATGAAAGGATTGAAGGTTTGAAACAAACTGGTGAGTTTGTGAAGATCATCTTGGTCCTGCTTCAGGTTTTTCCCCCAAAATCTTTGTGTGCGCAGTTATGTTCATCATCTTCATCCTCATCACCTGAAATGTTGAACATCTTCTTGGTGTCCTTGGCCAGTTGTGCCCGTTCATTAAATGACACACACAACCTGTCCCTGGCGGAATCAGTTCGTGTATTCCAAATACAGGCCCCCAGCTACCTTTCTGCGTGTGATACGCTTCCGTGCCTGGTCATGGTCTAGGGGATTGAAACTTCTACCTGGTCTCTGTTGGGCAACAAATTCTCCAGCCATAAAAGCCTAGTATATCTCAGGTGCTGTCCGCTGTCAACTTCTCATGTCTGCCAGCACAACATTCCCAGGCGAGGGTAGTGGTATGGTCAAGCTCCAAACCAGGGCAACATCTTCCAGCAAATGATGACAAGGACAACGCACTATCTCCATCACGGAGAGCGGACGTGAAGCTCGGGAAATGGCCATCATGTCAGGAGGTCCCCAGTTACTGATACCGCCGGGGGGTTGCGACCTTGTCGGGGGAGAGGGTGGCGTGGTCCAGTGAATCCCTTAGGCTTTGCTGCGGGGCATCAATACTTGGCGATAGGCTGTTTTTTTGCACAACTGCTTCTAGGCTGAGAGGTGCAGAGGCTGTTTGGCCTAAGCGTAACGTGGGAAGGAGTTGAGCCCCTGGTAGGCTCCCAATTCCAGATAGGCTAAGGTGATGATCCTGACTAAGAGTAACCCACCTTGCTCCGGTGCGGGTTTCGCATCCCTTATTTGGCCCTTTTCTATCTTCGTCTCCCTGCCAATCTTAGGGGGAAGAGCTCTTTTCTCTCTGGGTCTCCCTTCAGACCGCCGCGTTTCCAGGTGCGGCGACCTTGTAGGAGGGAATGAGATCCTGGTGAATTGAGAGGGCCACCGCTCTCACACATCACATTGCTCGACCTCTCCTAGAACAGGGAGTACACTTTTGGCCCGGTGTACTAAGCGGCTCCCCTTCTTGGGCTTGGTCAAACGACAGTTCCCCGACTGGCCCAGTTAACCCCTCAGTGCTCAGCTCGCTGTCCCGAGTTGAGCATGATCATGGGATAGGGTTTGGTAGTTTCTGGGGGCCGATTGCTCTCCCGAAGCCTGGAAGGGTCAGACAGTGTTTCCTTCCCTGCCCATTAGTGGACTCCAAGGTGGTGGGTAAGAGAGATGAATAAATAAATTCATTATGGCTTTTTCAAAACATTCCCCCCAATAAAGAGGAAGCTGCTCCCCTATTTCAGGGAATGTTGTGATTCAGATAGTGTTTCGGATATGGAGGTACGACAGAGGACAGGATCTGGGCGCCTCGCTGATGGAAGGGACGAAGCAGGAAGACCCCTTTCCAGCTCTGAGCCCGTTTGCCATAACAGAAAGGGCTTTCAAGCTTTAGCAGGTGACCCTTCTCCTTTCAGAGGTTGAGGAATTGGTTCATTTCTTATTCAGTTAAATCAAACCATACAATCTGAACAGCTCGGAAGGCTAAGAAACGTGTGGACAGGGAGATCAGGGTAAACGCCCCACAAACAGTTAAACTCTTCAAAAGGCGTGATTCGCTGCAGGATTTATCTGGTATCAGAGGCAAAATTAAAGACGGAGCAGGCATCCAGGGATCGGAGCCAGGGTGACAGTAAAGAAAGGTTCAGAGAGAGTGGCCCACCAACACCCTCTTTCTGACCTTCCAACCCTGTGCTGCCTCCGGTCATCATAGTTGGGTACTTAATGTTCATGTTCATTATTTGTTCCGTCCCCGTTGAGGCTTCAGTGCCAGAAGTTTGGCCATGTTCCAGGGACCGCAGGTCAGCAGAGGTATGCGGTGTTTGCTGCAAGGCAACCCATGATGGGGCCGTGTCATGAGCCGGCCACCGTGTGCCTAACTGCGGTGGCAACCATCCATCCTCTTCACGAAACTGCCCTCTTGGGATTCAGAATCCCCTATCAAAGATGCCTAAACTAAAAGAAGATCTCCTTTTTTTCGAAGCCCGCAGAGCAGGTTGTGTCATCAGTCGCCGACAGCTGTCTTCATAGCTTCGGCCGTAAAGAAAGTGCCTACAAGTTCAACTCGGTCAGATCTGCTGGCAGACGATAACTTTACTTGTCGAAAACTTTGCAAGTAAATCCTGTCAGGCGGTGGGAGCAAGTCACCACCTTCCAACCAAAGTGACTGCCCCTGTGGAGGCTAAAAATCCGCCACCCCTCAGACCGGCCCCAGCGAGTCTACAACATCTGCTGCTGGGCAATTAAAATAACCAGCAATGCCCCCTCGTACTCCTCTGTCCAGTGCCCGTGCGGGCAAGGAGTTCAAACCCAGAGTGAGAGTGGAGATAAGGAAGCAGAGCCTCCACCGTCTCCAAATCCTGACCTCCGTCTGCACCTTTTGGCAAGTCTGCCAGCCGGTATGAAGACCAACTCAGTCCAATACAAACCTCAAATACATTTTACACCTTAGACACCAGACGTGAAGAGAGATGACCGGATCTCTCTCCTTTTCGCCCCGGCACCATGGAGAATACAATATTCCATTGGAATATCCGTGACTATTGGACTTCGGTGAGCTGCAGCGTGGGCCTATCTTAAAACCTTCCGTCGTGGCTGTTCAAAACTCATATTCAAACCAAAACCTTGACTCGGCTGGCTTTAATATGCTTTCAAACGCGCCACCCAGCCACGTTGGAGGGTCGGCGGTTGCCCTTCTCATACACAAAACATCTACTGTATATCCCCTGTCGCGCTGTTCTACCTCCCTTCAAGCGGTTGCTGCGTATGCACTCGCCACAAGACTGTGACAAATCGTGTTCTCTTTAGTTACACCTCCTCTGTCCCGGTTTTCGTCAGGACCTTGTCAGTCTGATAAGGACTCCCTCCTCGCCCTTTTTTGGCGTCGGGTGACTTTAACGTCACAACCTCTTTTGGGGTAAGTACCACGGTTCGTCACCAGAGGTCTGCTGAGTTGAGATGTCCTTTCGGATTGGGATGTGGGTTGTCTGAAACCCGATCTGCAACTTACCTCCATTCTTTCACATCACTTTCGTGTTTAATTTGTCGGTTTGTGACCCCTCGCTGGTCCTGGACTTTGAGTGGTCGGTCCAGGACGAGCTCACTGAAGTGCACATTTCCCTGTCCTTCAACCAACCTGTAATAACGTTCACTCCGCGTCTCGCAGCATGTAAATAGAAGAAAGCAAAACTGGGATCTATTTGCAGCCACCTAGTGCCAGAGTGCCCAGGACACTGATTTTCTTCAGAGTCCGGACCCAGCTGAATCACTGACTAATACTATGATTAAATTTGTGCTAAAGCTATTCCAGTGCTTCCGACAAACTTCAGATGGCCAAAAACACCTGTTTGTTCAGAATGCCAACTAATTTCCCAAAAGTAGAAAACGGGCTCAGCGTCAGGTATACCAACACCTTCGGTCCCAGCGCTCGAGCCCGATCAGAAACTCCGTGCGAATCAAGACACACGTTTTAAATCATATACGTCGTCCGGGAGAAGCTTTCTGCTCCGCTGACATCAAAACTTCTAAGAAAGAATGTGTGGAACATTCATTTAAGAAAATCAAAGGGAAAACACCTGTCCCACTGTGAACCATCGCAAGTTTTGGATCCTTTAAATAACAAGAAAGAAAGCAGTTGCTAACTGCTTGCTTCAACCATTGAAAAGATTTCCTCCGCTTCAATAAATCGGTCACGTTTTGTCAAAAACAAAGCCTAATAGAAAAAATCACACCTGCAACATTTCATGCCGACAACATGGAAGACTACAAATCGTCCTTTTACATAAACGAGCTGAAAATCTGCCTTACTCTCTTGCAGCGATTCCTCTCCGGTATAGATGAAATCCATTATCAGCTGTTGAAACATCTTCGCAAGTAGGCTGAACATACTGCGTCAGGTCTACACCATGTGTGGACTACAGTTTTTTTTCCACCCTCTTGGCGTAAAGCCCTCATTATTCCAATACCCCAAACCTGAAAAGATCTCGAACCGTCAAATTCCGGCCCCATAGCTTTGACCAGCTTGTTTTGTAAATTGATGGAAAAAAGGTTCAATGCTAGGCTCATGTGGAAACTTGAAAAACGCGATGGCCTTTTGGGCGAAAGAAACAGTGTGGTTTCCGCAAAATCGGTACTACCGTTGAACAGTTGATTCGTCGGGAACTACACTTCGGAACGCCTTTCCTGAATACCAAACAGCATGCAGTGCAATGTGCTTGACGTGAAAGGCCTACGATACCACCTGGAAGTCGGGGATACTTCTTGATCTCCACGAGCGGGTTTTCGAGGTCATCTTTCTTCCCTTTTTTTTCAAAATTTTTGGCAGAACGACGGGGGGGTTGGGAGTTTCAGGTCCGGTTGGCACCACTCTCTCTGATGTCCACGAACAGGAGGTTGGGGGTTTTCCACAGGAGCATACTATCTCCTGCCCCTCTTTTAGTATTAAGGATCAACAAACTCATTGTTCAATCAGTTTCGGCAGGTTCAGACTTGCTCATGTTTGTGATGATTTTGCTGTCTATCGCACTGGAAGCCTGTACCCGAGTGTCCACGCAGGCTCCAGCTTTGGCGTAGATAAAATCCTTCGTGGCGGATGAAAACGTTTTCAACCTTTTCTGCTACAAAAACCCAGTGTATGCACTTCCATAATTTCCGTCAGTTTTTTTTTTCCAGATCCGGAACTTCCAAGTAGGGAAATCTCCCATTCCCAGCTGTTAAAGAGGCCAAATTTCTGAGTCATTTTGACCAAAAACTTAACTTGCTCACAGATTAAAAAATCTCAAAATGCGGTGCCAAAAGGCACGGAATATCTGCGGTCGTAGCACTCACCGACTGGGGCGCTGAATAAGAAAACTTTGTTGGCACCTCTACTGAGCCCGGTCCGTGCGAAAACTGGACTACGGTTGTGCTGTGTACGGCTCCGCAAGATCATCTTACCTCAAACTCTTGGACCCGATCCCCATCAGGGCTTCCGTCTCTGTCGTGAGCGTTCCCGCACCACCCCTGTGTACAGCCTGTACGCAGAGGCAGTGTACCTCACTGTCCCCAATCGCAGGCTGAAACTGTCTTTGAATTAGTACCTCCGACTGTTCTCAGAACCGCAGAATCCTGCGCTATGACTGTGTTTTTGACCCTCCGTTCCAAAGTAAGTTTGAAACAACCCGAAATTATTCCGCCGGTTGGGATTCGTATGCAGCCTCACTGCGATGCAGGTATTGACCTGGAGTAGTTGCGGAGTGGTCCAGTGTTCCGATCGACCTCCATGGACCTTTTCACACCAGAGATTCGTTTTGATCCGCAGCTTTCCGTAAGGAGTCTACCAGGCTCTCCGGCGTACAGGGCGTGTGGGGTGCCGAGCTTTGTTCCAAATGTCCATCCTACAAAAAGTTTTCACTGACGGGTTCCCAAGTCCTGAGATGGAGGGGGCCTGTCAAGCCTACTGCCCGGGCTCCTGCGCAGATATTGTTGAACATATTCATTCTGTTGCTTCTGTCCCTATTCTGCTGAACGTACTGGCTCTAGTACTGCTTTTGAAGATTAATCTCCCATTCTTCGAGGAGGACTTTCTGGGTTTTTTTGGGGTGGTGCATGCGGAGGCGCGTCAGCTTTTGAAGCCATAAGCTGGCCGCAACCTTCAGCATCCAGAACTTTACTTTTGTTTTGAACTGTTAGCGAGTTGAAGCGGACGGTTTTACAACATTACTCTTGATTGGGTTCCGGCCATGTTTGGCAATCGGCGGGAACGAAAGGGTTGATCGTTTTAGCCAAGAACCCTCAAGAGAGAAACTGTCCAACACTTATACCCCTGCTCAGATGTGAAACCCTAAATTAACGATTATGTGAGAGACCTCGGCAGGAGATTGGAACACACAGACGAATAACAAACTCTGGCAGATCCGTCCAAACGTAAAGCCTTCCTCATCTACGTCGGGTGGGGTCGAAAAGGAAACGGTTCTGTGCGCCGCTTGCACACACCGGCCTATCGTATTTTACCCATTCTTACCTTTAAGAGTGAAGAAGCTCCGGGGTGTATCCTTGTCATGCACCACTCACAATGATAACAGGTTCTTTTAGTAGTGTTGGACTTGCACGAGTGAAGACACAAACAGTTTACAGCGGAGTCCATGATGATCCCGGTCTGATTGTCCCGCCTGATCGTGATCCTTGGGGTTTTTGAGAGAAATTTAACAGGGGGCAGCGGAGGTGAGAGGTTACGGAAGAAGGAGTTTAACAATGTTTCTGTTCGTTTGTAGACGATGTCATTTAAACGGATGTGTGAAAATTTTTATTTTTTTTTTTTTTTTTTTTTTTTTTTTTTTTGACTGGTGAGTTGATTTTAACGTGGTGACAGCCCTGATGTGGCCCTCTGCGTCGGCTGGGCATAAGCAACATTATCGTATCTTTCTTATCCAGTACTGACAGTGGCATCCAAAACAGGAACCTTCAAACGCATCAATACATTTGATATGAGGATACGTCCTCAAAGAAAAAAGAAAATATTAAACATTCTAGTGAACACATGGGAAAATTCATATCCTATTCACCTTAAAACCCTATACTGATGGTTCAGTTCTGGACACAGCTGACACGGTTCGTTTCGTTATTCCAAGTCTGAATATATGAAAACATTTTCATCTCGGAAAGGGATGTTCATTATCACTGCAGAACTGATGCTATAGCTGAGGCTTATTTTGTGTATATATGTAGACGCAATATCCTTTTTTAGTGTGCTGTTTTGTGTGATTCCAAGTCTGTTTTGCAAGCACTGCTACTTGGGATTTGTAAAGCCAGACTAAGATTTGTTATATGAAAAAAGGTACCTGAATACAACGTTATTATGTCTCTGGGTATAAGCGTAGACGTCTGTGATTCCTTCACATTGGGTCGCAGAGGGAATGAAATAGCAGATAATCTAGCTAAACTTGGTGCACAAAACGTCAGAAGGTGTGCGAAATTTGCCATTACATCCTGCCATGTGTGCAATACTATTCACCTGAACACTAACTTACAAAACCATTTGCTGTGAAAAATGCTACACACTCCTAGCTGCTCACGGACCATGCTTGCTAAGATTATCACAAAATTAAGGCTGTCACAGGGAAGACCAAATTTTTCTCCTGAAGTTGTTGGTGTCTGTGTAAAATTCATCTCTGGCAGCATCACCTTTCATTAGATTGGTCCAGTTGTGAACTAAAATGAAAGGCGAAAGGTAATCAATCTTGACAATAGAAAATGAGAGTCAAGTTTTCTGGCGACGCTGGCAGTATGGAGGGGGCCGCCACTTTAAGCCATGCTCTGATGTAGCTAGACATTAATGAAGGTCCTTAAACGATATGCTGTTTTCTTTTTATAAGTTATGCAGATGGCTGTGTGAAATGACGTAAGTGGTTGTTGTTGGTTGTTTGTCCCCCCCACGCACCCCCCCTTTTTTTTTTTTCTTTTTTTTTCCCATCTAATATCATCTGCCGGATGAAAAACGTAAACTACACCACCACCACCACTGATCAAACAAAACTCTGACTTTCCTTCAAATGCACAGTAAGTCTCTGCAGATGGACGGATCTGCTCCCTCTTCAATGACGACAGTAAGTTCTCTGCAGATACGGATCGCGCCCTCTTCAATGACGACCAGTAAAGTTCTCTGCAGATGACTGGATCTCTCCCTCTTCAATGACGAAAGTAAATTCTCTGCAGATGACTGATCTCTCCTCTTCATTGAACGACAGTAAGTGTCTCGTGCAGATGACTGGTTCTCTCTCCTCGTCAATGATGACGAGTAAGTTCTCTGCAGATGACTGGATCTCTCCCCTCAAATGACGACAGTAAGTCTCTGCAGATGACTGGATCTCTTCCTCATCTTTTGCTGCTAACCTCAGAACCTCTTTTTGGCTGCATCTCTGACGTTGTCACGGGTGCAGCTTCTCATTCTCCTGCGGCCCATGTCTTGGAAACGCGTCCAAAGCAACTACCTGAGTGCATCAAAGGTGTGCTTGTGCACACGACTGCACTATTCCATCCCGTCCCCCTGCGTGGTTGTTTTCTGCTGTCCCTTAACCAAAACTGGGCAGCGTCAAGCATTTTAGGTTGAAGTGTGCGCGATGTCAACGTTCCTCAATTTTTTTTGCCTGAGTCAGTTTAGGCAAAAATCAACTACACCAGTCACAGCCTTTTGTGTGGCTCCGAGTGTTTTGTTGCGCATTTTGAGGCGCAGAGGAGGTCCTAGGTGCGCAGAGGGACATGCTAGGTGCAGAGGATGTGCTAGGTTCTCTGAGTTGTAACATGCGGCTGTGACACTGCCTTTTAACCTTTGCAGAGCCATTTTATGGATAAATTCACCAGTAGCACGATTTATGGTCAATGCGATTTCTTGGAACATGGCTTGAATATAATCAGTAATGGCCTGAAACTTTCAAGAGGCCTCTATGTAGGTGTCACATAAACTTTCTCGTTGTTCTTTCACAGCTTCTGTTACAGTTTTAAAACCACCAATTGTATGCACCGGTAATAGGGTTCATTTTACGGTGCCTGTAGGGGTCCTGACAGAAAAAAATCGCTGTTCCCAGTTGAGGTCAGCGCCTGCCTGGCGCATCTGTGCCCACTGATGGTATCTTGTTGCTGCTTGCATGGCTCACTCATAAACAGTTTAAGACAGCTTGTGAAGAATTCTTTACCAATGCCTTAACTGAAACCATATGACTTTGCAGCACAGTTAAAAACACACATTTACAATCTTCGAATCATATTTTGCATGCATACTTAAATTCTTCGCAGGACAAAATACATATGGATAGCCATGTTGAATTGTCAATTATGCACACAAAAAACACCACGGGTTATGACTCCCTGGTGATGTTTTGGTGGACATTGTGAAAACTGTCATGGCTGCCAAACAAAGCAAAAGTTAAAATGTCCCAGCCACCGAGGTTAACATTACTTAATGTTGATACACTTTACAACTCGACTGGGTGGATGTTGTAACCCAAAGGTTTAGCATGCTGGCCTGTCCTGTTTCAGCTTCTTGACTTCTAAAAGCGGTCCGGGGGGTTCTGGCTCGCTTGGTGTGGGACAATATCCTCTCTGGGGTGGAAATGCAGTGTTCGCCCAGTTATAAATAACTCGAATTAGATACTTCACCTATGTGGTGGTATCTGTCTTCTGTCTGTTGCTGTGTGTCGGTGTGTCGGTCTGGCTCTCTCTCTCGTCTCTCGCTCTCTCTGCTCTCTCTCTCCGCTCTATCCTCTCCGACTCTCTCTCTCTCTCTCTGTAAGAACGGTAAAGCGAATGGGTAGTGTGTCATTCAGTTTAATTTTTTTGCTTCAAAACTTTATCCCCAGCAGTACAAGATTAATGAATACTACAAAATGTCGCCTGTGCCAAAACAAAAGGTTCAGGAGGTTGCAATCAACAGCTATTATTGCTGAAATAACTGTTTTAACGTCTCAGAAGGATATACATTACTCACCCACACCCATTCCCACTATGTGCAACACAGGAAACTGTCTAATATAGTCAAGCCATAGGCAAGGTTTTCTCTGTCCCATAGTAATGGGGCTTTTCCACACATAGCAAAGGTAAAAAAGAAGCCCTAATGTAATCAAGGTTACAAATAAAAACGCACAACTTAATTTAAACATAATGAATTGTCTGTCTTTGCTTGCACGGCATTTAAAACTTTTAGATTCAAATAAAATCCACGCAACACATGTGCTAAAACAGCGATGAAGACTATTACGTGATCAATAAAAGCTTGACTGTCACTCAATTAGCATGGCTGAGTCTCTCACGTCTCTCTCTCTCTGTCTCTGTCTGTCTGTCCGTCTGTCAGTCTGTCTGTCGCTCCTCTCTCTCCTTCCCCCTCTCTCCTCTCACTCCTCGCTCTCCCCCTCCCTTCCCCCTTCTCCCCCCCTCTCCCCTCCCCCTCTCCCCTCCCCGCTCTCTCACCCTCATTCCATCCTCTCGCTCACTCACCTCCCCCCTCTCTCTCCACCCTCGCTCTCTCTCCCTCCCTTCTCTCTCACTCCACCCCCTCTCTCCCTCTCCCCCCTCTCTCGCAGCCGCCCTTTCTGTCCCCTCCCTCCCCTCCCCCTTCTCTCTCCCCGCACTTTTTCTCTAAAAATAAATAATGACTACTTTAATAGCGCCTATTCTCGGCTAGAGGCCAGCTCTAAGCCGCTTTACAATCCACACTCTTTACACAACGGGCTGCCTGTCCTACCGGGGTAGTGCCGACTGAAGAGGCTGCCACTGGCGCTTCATTCAGTCCGTTTTCCCGTTTGTCATCCAGTCAGTATCGTTCATTATCGATCACTCCTGCCTTACTTCCTTCATTCTTTCCATTTCTCACGCAGGGTGCGTGCTATATGTAACGTGGCAGTCCATCCCAACGGCCAAAACTGGCCTACTCTTTCTTCCGAAAAGGTGGTGTGGGATTTTCGTGTGTGCAAGATGTTATGCATGCGTTTCACCCACCGTAACCTCGATTTATATAGTCTCATTCGAAGACCTGTATGGGAAATGGGAGTCAAACCAATGTTAACATCCGAGGAAAAATCCCCCTGTACCGAAACGGCCGGGCGAGGTTCGAACCCGCAACCCCCTGGATTTTTCCCCACCCACCAATATTACGAGTCAGGCGCCTACCAACTGAGGCTATTCCGGCTCCCTCTCTCTCCGTCTATCTCCCACCCTCCCTCACTCTCGACCACAGGCACCATGCCCAAGAACGAGACAGTCCGCCGATTGGGAAAAGAGTTTGGCAGGAAGAGTTCGACGTCTCGCCTTTAGCGGGCGACACACGACGCGGAAATCCCTCTCCAGCAAGTGATTGCGGTGGATGGCACGGCAGTGACGGGTCCGAATGGTTTTGTTGGACGGAAATCGAATGAAATCTAAACATCACACCCACGCCTGGCTGTCCTCCACGCCAGCCGGAATACGTCTGGAATGCCGCTGGACAGGCGTGGCGCTCTTACTCTCTGATCAGGGGCTCCGCAGATAGAAGAATTTTTCTTTGCGCTAATTATGATCATTTGATAACTTGTGTAAATAGTGATGGCTGAAAAATAAAATTATCGAAGATGGGGGGGTGAGACATGGAATGGCAAGGAGGGAGACCGTTTTGTTCATACCATTCTCTTCTCAAAGAATTACAAGAAAGAGGATCTGAAGTTTCACCAACTTGCTGCGAATGGATGACGCGCAGTCACACGGACAACAACACACACACACACACACCGCGCGCGGGTGCGCGTGAGCACACACACACATTAGCACATCAGCCACGGCATGATTGGCAGACTCACAAACACGTTCACACGTGCGTTTTGCATCATATACAGTAATACACAGCATACAAAGTTGATGGACCCAATACAGGATAAGATTATGGGTGTGTGTGTGTGTTTGGTGGGTGGTTGTTTTTATTGTACGGTTGGTTGTGGGTGGTTAAAAAGTAGTCTCATTCTCATAAGTGCATAAATAAATGTCACCAAACAGATCCTTTTCATTCATGGTCCCTTTCCTTGTACATGAATGTGAAAGCACATGTAACTAATCAGAACAATCAAAATAGCAGAAAAAGATATATGTTGCAGTTGTTAATGGGATAGGAGTACGAACTAAAACTTATTGATGATGTAAACAGTGTAATGCAGTCTAAAACATTTTGTCCCGGGTTTTTTTGTTGTTTTGTTTTTCTTTCAATTTCTTGTTTTAATCATCAATCAACTTCTTTGGTCATATGACAGTAGTTTTGTAGACGTACAATGTAACTGACTTCCAGATAAAACGCGAATGCAAAACAAGCTGTAGGTTAGGGGCGAATTTTATTGTCACATTGACTGAGTGGAAAAAGGCGGGAGGGAATTCAACGGATTTGATTCATAACACCGGTAATTGTGAAAATGTCATCAGCAATATGTCTTATGTGTAGAAAATCCAAGGTCACGGACAAACCAGCTTGAGTCCAATACCAAGTGTGGCCACCATTTGCATGGACAACTGCTTGACACCTGCGGCGTCATTGAGGTGGACCAGGGGTGGAGGCGTCCCTTGGCACTCGCAGCCCACACAATGACGATGCTGGTGAAGTTGAGCTGCTGTTGCTGGTCGAAAGCGTGGAGTCCAACCGGCTGCCAAGTTCATCCCAAAAATTTCCATTGGTTGAAATCGGGACTGTGGCGGCCAGGGCAGCACATTGACGTTGTTATGCTGAAGAAATTGCCTGGGTGGCCTGGCTGTGTGTTTCTTGCATTGGCCTGTTGGAATGTCCAGTTTGGGTGGTGCGCAAAAAAAGGAACGACATGTGGTCTGAGCACCTGGTGGATTGTAGCGCTTGCATTGACAACCCGTCCACGACCAGACCAAATGTTTTGAAAGATGACTGTCCTATGGCGTGGTTAATGCCAATTGCGCCCATAATCATAACGTCGGGCCTCGCCGCAGGGTTTCCGCTCTACCACACAGGAGTCAGCATAAGGCGTTCACCAGGTCGAGACCCATATTCTGACACGACCGGCAGCCATGTCAACTACAAAAACGGCTCTCATCTGAGAACAGTATGCACCCCACTGCTGCCTGCGGCCAGTTGATCGCGGGCTTGTGCCCACTGACGCCTTCCTGCCGGTGTCTTGTGTCAGTACCGGACCGCTGTGAGGACGCCTACAATGCCAGCCCGTTCTCCTGAAGGACGCCGCCGCACATGTTGAGGATGATTCGTTGCTGGGAGATTCCCAGGCACCTGTCGAGCTGTGTTTAGCAGCGTTTGGCCGCGGTTCCCACAGATGGTTCGAACAAAATGCGATCCGCGCTTGTGTCGTGACCCGAGACTGCCTGGGGGGGCCGGGGATGATCATCAGTGGTACTCAGTGACTCGCATGCGGTGCTGCAGGACAATAGATTGGTTGGGAGTGGGGGGGGGGTCGGTTTGGTTGGTTGGCGACCTGCCTGCAATCCACACCAGCCTCCAGAATGGCCTAGGGCACGTTTGCGTTCCTCTGCTCGTAGTCTTTGGCAGCTCTGTAGCGCTCAGACGGCAAGTCGTTTCTGAACCTTGTAGCGCGCTTTATTATAGGCTGCATGCCTGCGTTACTTGTCGCTGGTGAACTTTGCTCTGCATGGGGTGCACGTGCCTCTCAGCGCAACCAGTTTGGCCATTTTTGTTGCCCTCCAATGCCGGGAATGATGTGTTCTCAATGGACAATTTTTTTCACGACGGAGTCTGGACCCAAACAACTGCCACAATGGTCATATAGTATATTCACGCCCTTTTTCACACCCCGATAAATAGCCTTTCAATTCTTCGCGTTTTTTAATGGAAGTCAGTATATAATAGTTGCAGTGAAAGTACTGTTCAATAAATGTCACCAAACATACCCTTTTTTTGGTCATAATCCATTACGTTTGTATATTACTGATACAATTTACATGTAAATAATTCGGACATAAATGAAATACAAGCAACCATTTACGTTTAGTTTGCCTTACAGACAAAACCATGAGTAGGACTGAATCTAATGGCCGAGCGCAACACAGCTCCAGCAGCTCTGCGACCACCGGCGGTGCAGCACGGAGGAGAGCGCGTGGCGCAAGCTACGCTTTTGGTAACAACAGACCGCTCACTGACATCAACCACATGGCACTGTTCCTGCAAGTGTGGCGGCGGATTTTATGCCCGCACTCTTCACCCCCCTCTCCCCTCAGCCTTGCCCTTCTCCTACCCCTCCTGCGTTCTCCCAACCCACAGATAAAAAACACCAACACTGGGAGGAGAGAGAGAGAGAGAGAGAGGTAAGATTACACAAAATGCTTTATTTACGAGGATAATAGATAAGCACTGACGCGCTTTTTTACATCCATCCTCGCCCTGAGTAGGTCTACATACTTGCAGTGATATGAAGTAATGTCGAAAGCAAACATGCAAGTGATTATGCATCTTAGTGGAAACATCAAATGAAAATATAAGGGAATGGTGAGAAAAAAAAAAAAAAAACCAAAAATACAAATAAGAATAAAAATAACAATATGGATGTGGGAAGAGAGAGGGGGGGTGGGGTGTATGGGCTGGGGAGCAGATAGAAATGACTCTAACGGACAACAATCACATGTATAGAAACAGACAGTAAAGTGTTAAGGACAAGTTCGTACGGAAAACACTTCCCTACAAGACTGTCCAACTCACCATGACCTTTGAGCAGAGAACTGGCTCCTGACCAACCGATGAGGGAGAAACTCTAAAATACGGAGCTCATGGAGGACCTCGGCCGGACGGCAGCCTTCTTCAGTGCATCTGGGTTTCCTGACTGAGCGAACGAAGAAGAAGAAGAAGTACAAAAGTTGAACACACCGAAACGCACGCCACGCACGCACGCACACACTCAACACACACTCAACACACACACAACACACACACACACACACACACACTCAGACACAAACACACACAGAGTGTGAGAGAGAGGAGAGAGAAGAGAGAGAGAGACAGAGGCTCGTACATGTAATCTTGGTTCATAAGGCATGAAAATACCGTAAAAGGTATTTAGCTAAGTGACATGGAATTTTGAAAGAGAGAGAGAGAGAGAGAGAGAAGACAGACCAGTCAGACAGACAGACTGACAGACAGACAGGTGGAAGGAGAGGGGGAAACACACAAGAATGGTTAAGAATAGGAAGGCACAAAATGTAATATTGGGAAATGGAAATGTACTAAAACGTACATCAAATCACATGTATAAAAACAGACCGTTAACTGAATATGACAAACTCGTACAGATTTGGAACACACTCACAAACGCATGCAGAGAGAGAGAGGAGACAGACAGACAGACAGATAGACACTGAAAGAGTGAGAGAGAAGAGAGAGAGAGAGAGAGAGAGAGAGAGGAGTGGAACAATGGGACAACGTGTAATCATTTTGTCTTAAGGCCAGAAAAAAAAAAAGAAATAAAAAAGAGAGAGTGATTGTGGTGTGGGGGGTGGGGTGGGGGGGTGTGATGACGATAAGCTTGATGATAATCTTTTGGGTCAGCCAGCCCTTGCCCCACTAAGGGACTAACTAAGCATAACTACTAGCGACTAATGAAAGATAACTAGCGACTAAGACTGACAAAAATTGTAACAAACTCACATATCTCACAATGCATTAAAAGTTGATGAGTTGTTCAGCCAGTGAACAGGGGCTGGCGGAATGACTGAAAGGGAAGACAAGCGATTGAAATACAACAATCAAAACCAAAGAAATTAATTTTCTAAGAAGATAGTAAAAACAAAGCTCAGCACACACAGACATAGAAATAAAGCGAGCCTCCTATCGAAGAGAGTGAAGAGAGAGAGAGAGAGAGAGAGAGAGAGAGAGAGAGAGAGTTTACATTTATTTTGAAAAAATATCAACATACAACAAAGTGCTGATGATGAATAATAATGTCAACATTTTGTTTTCTTTTACCTTTACATGATGTGGTTACAAGGCAAGACAAGACGAGCAGTACTACAATCAGTTATCAGTTAGCGAGAATTAAGTCCGGGCATTCAATAGT